>WBNP01001990.1:73847-108588 GCA_013401095.1 Passerina amoena
GCTGTTTCTGGAAACAACAGCAGCGGGTTAGCGATGGTCCCTCCCCAGACAATTCAGCTGCACGATAAATAAAGAACAGCTGATCCTGCCGTGTCACCATCTCCTGTGGTAAGAGGCTTCCTGGGTACCTAGTGGGAGTTCTGCTAAGCTTTTAAGCCCATTGGCAACGTGGGGAACAGTCTGTAGCTCCAAAGCCAAGAGGCTCGAAGTAATAATCCGATTTCAAAGCTCCTCCTCCTCTCCAGCCAAAGGCAGCAAGGGAGGATGAGATCAGACTGTAGATGCTCTTCATTTTAGGTCTGGCCATTGCACTCATCTGCTCAGCATGAGCACCGGCAAGGGGAAGGATGAGTGCCAAAATCTGGAATGGATTGCTCAGCTAAAGTTGCTGCAAAGATTTCAAAACTTAACTGGGAAAATAATTTTTTAAAGGGAATTTTCAGTGCTTTTAATACAGCTGGACTGGTTTATCTAAGCAACATCCACTTTTGTAGTTCCTGCACTGGCCAAAACTCTCAGGGGGATTTACTCCCTGCCATTATGAGGCACCGGGGCATTCAAGCTATGCAGCTGCTTTGCAAAACTCCCCACAAAACTTCTCCCGTACAGCAACCAGTGCTGCTCCTCTGGCATTTACATTGCTCCCCCCTCCAGGATGTTATTAGCTGCCAGGTGATATGCAAGCCATGAAACAACTTATCTCCATGAGCCTGGAGATAAACAGAAAGTCCAGATCATCCCTTAAGGAGTCAGGTGATTCCCCCACATCCCTTCTGCCCCTCAAACAAAAACAACAACAGAGGAAGACAGGTCCTTGCTCACCACTGCCTGAAAAAGCAGGGTGAAACAGTAAAACACATTCAGGTAGAACCAGGCTGTAAATTCTTGCTTTTTCCCTTTATTCTGATCTGCACAGCCAGCCATTCTTCTGCCTGTCCTTGGATGCTGTGCAGAGTGCAGCCCACAGCACACACACCACAAACAAACCCTGCCTGGGGCTCAGTGGGGAGGGTGGCCTGGAAGTGCTGCCAGCACTGAAAACCCTTCCTTGCTCAGGGTGGGACAAAAGGAAAGCCACAGAGAGAGGGGGAGCCAGCAGCCACACACAGGTGCCCCACGTGTTTCTGCCACTGCCAAGATGAAAGCTGGGAGAGTTCCACCTTTCCAAGCTCCAGCACCATTTTTTTCTCCTAATAATTTAGCAAAGAAGGATTTGAAAAAGCATGAGATAGCTGCCTACTGCTATCAACCCTGATGAAGCAGCCAGGCAGCTACTCAGATGTGTGAGTTGCCTCTTTGCAACGGGCTTAGTCTCAGGCTTAAGAATAAGTTTTAAAAACACAAGGCATAGCAGTTGCTAGAACTAGAGCTAATGGGTCTTTTCCATACTCTATGTCTGCTCTCCTCTGGATTGCCAAAAGCATCATCTTGTTTATCTATCAGACTTTCTGAACTTATTCCATGCTTATGCAGTCTGGACATAATTCAATACAAAAATTAACGGCTTTTATACTTTTTTAAAAAATCATTACAACAAAGACAGATGCTACCACCTTAATGAGATGTATATGCACTAAGGGATAAGCTTGAAATAGGAAATGGTGTTTCCAGGCAGTTGAATATTGTAATGCGAGTTACACAGAGCTGCTTCCTAAGGTACGTCACTGCAGGATCCAATGTCAAAATAAATACAAGACGTTATCTCTCCAGATTCACACCCTATCTTCAGCCCTGTCCAAAAAGATCTGTATTTCATTGGATGTGTGGGAAAGACCACCCTGCCATAGCTTTTAGAGCTTCGTTGGACTCAGAGCCTCTGCCCCAGCGACTGCTGCCTATTACACCACCTTCCCCATCCAGAGCTTGTTTGAACATCCTGTGGAACAGGAGGTGCTGCCCTAATGAAAGCCCAAACAGGACCCAACAGGGCTGCCTGTGACTGCCCTTGGGGCTAGGAGCAGTCAGGAGCCCCATGGGAATTCCCATTCCCTTCCCCAGAGCCGGGGAAAGGCAGAGGGGAGAAGAGGTGCTCAAGAAAACAAAGCAAAAAGCTGGCAGTGCCCGGGTTTTGAGTCGGAGCAAAGTGCAAAAACTCAGGAGCTGCTTCTTGTAACACACTGCAAGCAGCCCAACATTCTCTCCGTGGCCTGAGGTGACCATGAACCACCATCCACTTCACTCCCATCTGGAAGGAGCTTGGCTCACACGTGTGTTTGCCAAGGGAAACAGCACAGAGCCCTTTGCGTGCTTAGGAGTCGTGCTCTGCGTTTTACTCCACACATCTGGCAGGGCTGCTCCATAAAAAAGGTGATGGAGTGCTTGTGGCTCTCCTTCCAGAGCTTGGGATAAAAATCTTCTTCAACACACACGCCATGGAGGAATTCTTCTCCAGCTTAATTTAAAGCTGCCTTTATAGCCAATAAATTTGCAGATTGCTACAAACACTTGGCTATTTACACAATAATAGTTCTATCTGCCAGAAACGGCAAATAATTATTATTATGTTCATAAATGTTAATGCTAACTACACTCTTAAAACACATATTATAAAAAGAGTCGTAATTTGAGAGAAGGGCAGCAAACTATTGCCCAGACACAGAGGAAACCAGCTCTATTGCTATAATACTTATTCTACGGCCATTAATTGGAGTACCTTTTCCTTCTAAATTTTCCTGACATCCAGAATATGAAACAAAGGAGAAAAAAACCCCAGACTTCTTTCATTATACTTAAAAACAAACAAAAAAACTGACCCAAAAGTCTGTTGCGTCTCATAAACTGTAATAGCCAGCTTTGTTTCTGCAATTCAGTGCAGAACTGATGACACTGGATTACCCAAAAATCTGCACAAAACACTTTGGTTGGATGAAATGGCTGATCTGCCTGAAGTGGGGGGGAAAAGCTCGCAATAACAGATAATTATATAACCAGCTTGTAAAAGTGTTATTAGCAGGGCATGGGATCAGGAAAGGCCTGGCTTTTATTCTCACTTCATGCATTCACAGTGATGAGAGCTAAATCTCTGTCTGTCTCTCCCTCCTCCCCCACCCAAATGTTAGATAATTTTTAGCCAACCCTGTAGAACACTTGCAATCTTTGAGTAAAAGCAAGGCTGGGGTTAATGTACTGCTACTCCTCTAACATTCAGATGCTGTGTTCCACCTTGATAACAGAAGAGAAAACTGGAAAAAAATCTCCCCTGCTGTTCAGATAAAGTAGCTTGAGGACTCAGGGGTAAACTCCAAAGTTCAACATTTTAGTTTGAAAGGACATTTCCAGTCATTGGCTACTGGAATTCAGATCTTGAGATCCTGACTAAGTGATAAAATGCAATAAAAAAGAGAAAGCTTTACCAGAAGGTCTCTCTCTCTTTCAAGGAAGGAATGGGAACATTAGACATTCTATACATTAAAATGCATAGCAGAGCAAAAACCCTTGCATGGACCTTGTTCCCAGTTATCCACAGCTGGGTGTCTCTGCAAATCTTTGCTCAGGAGTAAATTTTGCTCCTCCTTTCCCAGGAACAACAGAGTCGGAATCCAACCAGGAGAAAAATTAAACTGGTGGCAACGAACCTTGAAGGTCTGACAGTGACCTGCAGCACCAAGGTCTCTGAAACTGCTTTCATTTGCCAGAACATAAATTAGATTCCTCACTAGGTATGGCACAGGGGTTAATGGGAGCTTTATAAAGCCTTCTTTGAACATACAGATTATCCTTTTCAAAAAACTGGTTTAAAGTACAGTACTGTGAGCTAGGAAACCCATTCCCAGCTCTGCCAGGCTGGATGACTTCAGGCAACCCACTTGACTATTCTCTGCTCTTTCTCAATGTGCACAGCAGAGACAAATACCTAAATCTCCCATGAGGCTGAATACAGCTTAACTCTTCACAGACCCCTCCAAGCAGATGATGTTTAGCCATTCCACACAAGCAGGGTTGCTCAAACATCTCCAAACAGAAGGTCCCAGAGATACCAGAAAAGGACACCTGCACTGGGCACCTCATATGGGCAAGAATCCTGAGTCACAACTTTACCAACTACTTTTCTTTTGTTCAGCAGTGAAGGAAATGTCTTAGCCTATCCAGCATTACTGTCCAAAGGAGGTGCTCAAAAGGAGCAAAACTGAGAAATTAGGAAAAGTTCAAGTTTAGGAAAAGCCATGCTGCTGCCTGGACAACTCGACAAGCAAGCTTTCCTCCCCAGGGTCTGATTTCACTGCAAGAATGTTAAAAACAACTTTGAAAGACAACAAAATAAATTCAATTAAAAGAATAATGAAGCATTTCAAAAGTACGATACAAAAAATAGCAAAAGTGTGAGATGACACAGAACATTCAGTGCTGGGAGCAAGGATCACTACTTTCCTTCCTAACAAATTCATCCTAGGCATCTCCACTGTGAAAAGCAATACTGGCTTAGAGTCTCCTTTCAGAAGGTGCCTGCCATCCCTCCCAAACTGTCATAGTTACATCCTCCTCATATTTTAGTGTCCCTGTAGTAGCCCCCTTCAAACTTTTAAATAAAATTAATACAAAACATTTGAGCACGAAGCAATCCCATGATTTCCAAACCTCCTCAATAGAGAGTGTGGAGAGCCTTACTGGTGCTCTGCACTGCAACATTTCAGACTCACATCTTCCCAGACTGAGCACAGCTCTTTTGTGCACACCACTGCCCTTAGAGCAATGCATTCACATGCTGCTCCTGTTTAAAAAACCTTCTTGCCCATGAGTTCAGGTGACTCTGACCTGGTCACTCCCAGGGAACTCAATCTCACTGTGTTGATGTCTGGCAACATTTCCTCTGACTCAGCCTTGCTAATATAATAAAGCTTCAGTAAGAGGAACTCCTAAGACTGTTTCCCAAGTCATTCCCTTCTAGCATGCAGAAATCTCAGGAAGTCGTTTGAACTCAATAACCTCCACACCATTTCCACACAGTCAAAATAGAACAAGAAAAGGCAAACAAACAAAAAAATCACATCCTCCCCTGCAGCCTACAAAATTTACTCATCCCAGGGTTTCTTGCACAGAAGACAGTTAAGCAACCACAACAAAGTAACGTCACTTCCTTTCCCTCCAAAATAAATTTTAGTGTTGAAAAAGTTCACCTATTAATATACTGTGAGCAGCCTCAGTCAACACAGGAGCACATCCACAGCCAGCAGTCAAGGAATAGCATTCAGGAATATCTTTGTATTGATTTCCAGCTGGGGTCCAAAGTTAGGAATTTCCTTCCCCCCTCTTCCCTAGCAGTCCATTGATCAGAGAAGAAAGAAAGAAAAAACATCCAAAGATGTTCAGACTCACTTTTGTATAAACTGAGATGTCTTAATTATTTTTCAAACAAAACCAAATGATATTTTCCTAACAGCACTTGCAAAAGAGCTAGAGCAGTGTGATCCATTGCTATTCATTCCTTTGGACACAGATCCAATCTTTCAGCCACTCTGTGCTTATTGGCTATACGGAAGGTAGAGCAGCAAGGAGCACTAAAGGATTAATTCTCACAATAGTGGGAAGCAGGAGTCCCAGCTCTTGGGGGGGTGAGTGGGGGAGAAGGGAGTAAGATGAGTGTGTAGGCTGCATCCCCGGTCTTTGGACTTCCTCGCTGTTATTTCATCTTCTGCCTGAAGTTACCTTAAAAGGGAGCTAGCGTGGAAAGAGTGCCCCAGCGACTTAAAATGTAAAAAGCATTACAGGAATTTTGCTTTAAACCTGAAAAGACTACGAGCAGGGGTTATATGTGAGATAACTCATGGCAGAGCTCAGCAGGGAAGAGAATAGCTAAGGCACAAACAGTTCATACTCTGTTTGTTGTGAGTCACAGAGCAGCTGAACAGATTTATGATTCAGATGTTTTAGTGTTGGTTATCAGCGATTAGCTCCAACTGTTAGAAAAAGAGAGAAAGAGAAAGATTAAGCTTTTGTCTGCTCCAGCCCTCATCCTTCCTTTGCCTGGCAGCAGGGGTTACTGATTGTTTCTGTCCCTTTTTTAACATCAGAATGGCTCTGAGCCACACTCACTGCAGAAGCAGATCACACTGCCAATATCGCCACCAACATCAGATTCAGCAGAAATCACTGAAGTGCTGACATCATTTGTTCAGGTACACATGTAAGTGTAATTGAGAAATTTGGTTATATGGCAAATTTTAAGTGTGGGGTTTTTTCCAACCACAGAAACCACTTGGGACACAAAGGGCTGACAAAGAAGGACTGATTTTGCTAACTTTATCTTCAAACTCTGTATGAGCCCAGTAATAGACACACAAGAAAACTTCATGCATCCTTATGGCATCTAACCTCTCAACACCCATGTGAGCTTCTCACAGACAAGCTAAGTGACTTGCCCAGGATCACACAGGAAGCCAAATGCAGAGCACTAAAACTGAGCACAACAACTCTCAGGCTAGACCTCTGGCCACTGCAGCATTAATCAGTTTCTGATTTAGTTTAACTGAACTTAATGCTCAGCTAACAGATTTCTGCCAATCCACTACTAGGTGGTGTGGAGCTCTACATCAGAGATCTGGGCTTTTCTGTGAATCACATGTAAATGTAATCATGCAACCTAAAGGACAGAGTTATCCTCAGCACCTCCACAGCTGGAGGACCTGAAATTCTGCTGGCCTTGCAAACCACACTGCAGCTAAACTCCGTGGCTGTGGAGGAGTGGGGAAGGAGGGCACTGTTCCTTGATCACAGCACCCACAGGGTGACATATATCCCTCTCACAAAGGTCCCAAGTCCTTATGGCAGAAACTGAACACCACACCCAACTTTTCAAATGCTCAGAGCCCATCACAACTCCCTTCTGGAAGAGGTTCTACACTCCTAGGGCAGAGAGAGGGAATCAGGGCAATTTAATCATCTGCAATCATGATACATATAGCAGTATAACTGTGGGTTATACTGCTACAAAATCAAGAGTTTTCCCACAGTACATTGGTCAGAATTAAAGCTCACAGCAACATGAGGACTTGCACCTGATGGCAGATTCCTCTCCTACAGGTCCAGCCAGCACTGCTAATCCAAGACAACTCTGAAAAAAGCTTATGTGCTGACCCAGTGTTCAGCACCAGCAACAACCACAATGCTCTGGGTGTGTGTCCAGCCTGGCCCCTGCGTGTTCCCTGCCCACACAGATCTGTGTGTGATCCAGAGTGCTGGGACACAAACAGGCTGCACATCTGCACATCTGCACAGCAGGGCTGCAGAGGGTCCAGCCCAGCACAGGAACATCAGGCTTATTAGGCAGAGTTTACATGCATCATGTAAGTGATTTCTATCCAAAAGTTGCCAGACAGGAATAGAGGAGGCCCCAGACTTTCCTGGACTGCTTCTGAAAATCAGAGCTGCTTTCCTTGAGATGCTGTGCACGGTGCAAGCAGATTAAGCTCCATTAGCATGAGACACTTTTGAACAGTAGAAACTAGAACTAAACTTGGAATTAACTGGACTGGTGTAAAATTATACCTTAATGCCCACAGAAACCAGATTAGAAGACAGATGGTGAAGAGGAAAGAAGAAAAAAGAAGAGTGGATTGGATATACATATGTGGATTTACATTCTGTGAGCTTGGCACACATCTTAGAGACATTTTTTATTTCCAGCATAATAGAAAGTTGCCTGACAGTGCTGGTAGACTAGATAAGGGAGGAAAAAAGAGCAGATGCTTTTGAAGGGCTTTGTAGTATGACTCTTTGACAGAAATTTAGAGATCAAGGTGGGCAGGAGCACTGGAGGAAAAAAACCCTTTCAGATATGGTGGGAGCATAAAAAGGCAGAAAAAAATAGGAAAAGGAAAATTCAGGTGAAGGAAGAGTAACTGTCAGGGTCTAGATCACGAGCAGGAGTGCAAGAAGCAGAGATGCAGCTTGGGCAGCAGTGTGCAGAACCCTGAAAGTAGAAGCAATATAGTGGAAGCTGTCAAAAATGAAATAAGAATAGTAGGCGTGCTGAGGAAAGGAACATAAAACATCAATACATCTCTGTATGAATGCAGAGTGAATCTACACCACAAGCACTGCACACAGTTCTGGACCCCAGGTTTGGGGAAAAAGAAGACACAGAACAACTGATAAGCTGGAGGAGGAGAACAGCAGTGATTAAATGCACGAAACAGCTTCTGTGGGAAAAAACAATTATGCAAAACAATAAAAAGCCAGAAATGGCATGAAAAATGAATGAGTGCTTGTAGTCCCTTCTGAAAAAAGAACGGACACACAGCAAATTAAATTATCAGGACAGAAACAACAAAAAGGAGACACTTCCCTGCACAAGCAATAATTCTTCTGTCTCTTGGCCATGGAATATTATGGATGCTATAAGAGTACATGGGTTCACAGAGGAAAGGCAAGTTAACAGAAGAGGGGGAAAAAAAATCTATCAACAGCTGTTAAGTACAAAATGAAGTTTTTGAGCTGCAAATGAGCCAGATACTGGCAGCACAGTCTAGGGAAGTATCATTGCTTGATTGCCCTGAACTGACACTCTTCTGTGGGTATCTGCTGTACAGCAAGAGACAGGATGCTGGGCTAGGGGGACCTTTGATCTAACCCTGTACATCCATCTTTGTGTACAAGGCAGAAAAGGTTTTCTATTCCATGCTGAATCAGGCTGGGGATACTAAAATTTGACCAGGAAAGAACGTGACTTAGATGCTAAATGCAGAAAATACTGGTTGCCTAGGTTTGAATGTCACAGAGGAAGGAAAATGTGAGGGTCCTAAAAAAAAATAATAAAATCTTGTTACAGCATTAAAACGGAGGACAGAGATTAAACTTTTGATGGCAAGTATGTGCATGAATACAGAAAGCTGCATTTCAGATGTAGAGGGGAATAGAGACTTGATTTCACACAACTTGAGATGCAAGAAGGGAGGCAAAAAGAGGGGATAAAAGAGCAGTATTGAAGAAGACTCCCAACATGTAAAAACTCCACTCTGCTCCAGTGCCTCAAGCTATAAGCAGAGTCGAGAGAAAAGAGATGAAAAATGCAGTTTGACACGATGGTTCAACTTCCACAGATGAATTTGAGATGAAGCAGTGGAGATGATCACGTAATCAAGGTACTGGGCAGACACGTGGAGATCACAGTTCATCCCGAGCTGAGCCACAGACTTCTCTCACAATGCTCTGCATTTCAATTTGCTCTTCCACAAAACCAAGAAAATATTTTCTTAATGCACAGGAAAGCCATGAGGCTGAATTCTTTAAATATCCAGGATGCACTGTGGGGCCTGAAGAAGCACAGTTAGGACAGCAAACACCCAGCACTCCCAGCGTGGGATGAAACCACAGCAGCAGGGACAGGGGAAAGAATTCCACTGCAGGAAATCAGCTCAGGGAAATTAAACCCAAGAAGGTGTGAAGGGAGCAGGTTTCCAAGCCAGGCAAAATATAAGATGCAGGAAGTGTGCTTAAGGAGCTGGTACATTTGCAATGCCTCTGAAGGACAATGGTGCAAATGCAATGCTATAGGAAGGAATCAGCCTGACACTAACAGGAGGAGAGACAAAAGGCATAATTTGGTACAATGTACCAAGTACTGCAGTGTCTGTCTCCATCCAAGGTACACTTGAGTACTCAGAAATAAAGAAACAATTCTTAGCCTAATGTTTTCAATGTTTTCTACTGATTACCCACCCCCCCTCAGGAATATTAACCATTAATCATTTGAATATTAACTGTATCACTAAAGCAAATATAAACTTGGAATATAAACTCAGAATACCAGCAGCAGCACAAAGTCTTCAAGAACAGCAGTACAGGCTGTTTGGATCCTCTACTTTACTCTTAAATGCTTAGCATACACTAATATCTTTAAAACTTATCTAATGGTAAATTTTAAATTACTCTAACTGGTAAAAGCTGAAGCTTTCCCTGCCTTTTAATCAATCACTTAAATTATACTTAGAAACTCCCAAACCAAATATTTGCCAAGAGGTGTAAAACAACTCCCAGACTGAACTGGCAGAAAACACAGAAGAGCCCAGAATAGACCTTACTGATAGGATAAATTGAGCCTTGACATGTGGGGAGCCCATCTGCGAGCGACGAGGAGTACGCGCTTCATTTCTGTTTATTTCCTTCACTCTGGATGAAATTCCAGGGGTAACTTTGGAGCAACACTGCCCAGCTCCTCCACCTGCATGACCCCTGTGCTTGCTCACAGCCATGGGCACCATGGATGGTGAGGCTATGGGGAGGTTTTAGGGTTTTTAATCCTAAAACTGATTATCTGGCTGAGTTTTCTTTGCTGTGTTATTTTGCAGTGGATCAGCCTTTCTCTGCCCATCTCACAGTGCCCTGGCTGCTGCCAAGCACCCACCCACAGCCTGACCAGAGAGCTGAGTGCCCTGGGGAGGGTGAAATGCTGACATGGGCCACGGAGACCCTAAAGACTGAAAACAAACCAGAATAGCTGACTAACTGCAGTAAATCAGGTTTAGGTGCTAAGCATCTCATTTAAGACAATTAAACCTATTTTTAAAAAGTTGCGGCTCATTTTTTAACTCATTTTTTTAACCAAAAGCCCTTGAATGCAGGTCAAAAGAAACAGTTCATTCTGCAAAGGGGCAAAAACAATTATGATTTTGTAACTTAAGACATTAAAGACAAATTCAAGCAAATGAACATTAAAGCCGTAAACTGCTCAGACATGCACAGAAGAAAATACTGACTTGAATGTAAGGACTTAATTTGGCTATAAACCTCCAGATTGCATCGAGATCCAGAAATAATCCAATTTTAACTAACATAAAAGGCAAAAATAATGAAAATCATACTCAAATGATTCTCTGGTGCTTGCTTGTTCGAATTTAAAATTTAAAATCTCAAGTTTTAAAGGAGCTGGTTAGGCTTCCTATAATTCTGAGGGTAAGGGGTTGTCAAGATACTTGGAAGAGCTTTTCAAAGAACATCTCCACAGTGAGAGGCTGGGCTGGCTACACCAAACAGGCTGGTGTAGGAGAGGTATAGGAAGGGTATAGGAGAGGTATAGGAGAGATATAGGAAGGGTATGGAAGGCACGGAGAGCACAGCCCTGCAGGGGCCCTTGGCAGGCGCCGGTAACGAGCAGCTCAAGAGCAGGCGCTGTAAAAACCCAGGGCAGCCTGCCACTGATGCCTGGAGTCACATAAAATTAATTTAAATTGGAAACAAACTGGCCCAGGTAGCGCTGGCTCGCGCGAGTTTCCAACAACACTAAGAGCCGAGCGGTGCATTGCGCGTTCTGCTGGCAGCTTGGTCATTAAAATTAACTAGGAAGTGGCAAAGCTGCAGGGCAGGTGATACCCTGGATTTGTGTATAAAAAGCAACAGTGAGCTTGGGAATTACAGGCACTTGTAAACCTTACTTTAGTACCTGGTAAAATGGCTCAACTGGGTAGTTATGAAAGTTAGATTAATGCCATACAGCAGGCTCAGATTAGCATGGCGTTTCCATAAGAGAAATGGGCACATCCGTGTTTTCTATAAGGAGTGCCAAGACAGTGGATAAAGAAAAATTGGTAGATATAATTAATTTGAATTTTCAAACAGCCTTTGGTAATATTAATCACCACAGTCTATTAGGGAAACTAGTCATGGGGTGAGAGGTAAACATCTGTCAATAGATTAAAGCTAATTTAGGAAAAACGAACAGCATGAATAAATGGCCAGTTTTCAAGAAGGTTAATGGGGGAAGTCCCAGGGGTGGATACTATGATCAACATTTAATATATTAAATGATCTGGAAAGGGGCATATACAATGTGAAATAGGGGGAAAAAGTTGTTGATGATACTGCTCTATAAATTAAATAAAACCAGCAAGAATTAATAGTATGAATCTGAAGCATCCACCCATGTTATAGCAAATAAATGTTACTGCACACAAGTGCAAGGTTATGCAAATTGGCAAGGAGAGTTTGAACTAATCATAGACACGGATGGGTTTCACATTAATTGTAACCATTTGGAGAAAGATCTAAGTGGCCTTGTGGACAGCACAGGGAAAACATCTGCTTAGTTTCCAGTCGTTGTCAAAACCACAAACCAGATGTGGAGCTTGTATTAGAGAGATAAAGAAAAATATGGAAAACACAATTTTTCTCTCAAAAGTGGTGTTCAACCCATTTGTCTCTGTAACAAAACAAAACAAAACCTCAGAAACTTAAAAGCCCAGAAGGAACTGACACAAATTTACAGCCCCAGTAAGATGCTCATCTGAGAACGCAGTTACAAAACACACACATTACAAAACTCAAGACTCACTGAACCCTTGTTAGCATGACTTTGGATGGCCTACAGTCCATTAAAACTCAGCTGAATAGGAACTCTAATGATTTTCAAATTTCTGGGCTACGTTCAAGGGGCGGTAAGTAAGAGGTGAAACAATCCAACCATATGATAACATAAAACAGTCAGAGAAAGCCATCTGGATGCACTTATTCTCCATTCCCACCCTCTTTTTCTCCCAATAGGACAGGAGCAAGGAGTCATCCAACTAAATAATAGACAATAGATTTAGAAGTGATGAAAGAAAATATTGCTGCACCCACACTTACAAAAGTAACCCACAGAACTCTTCTCTGCAAGGTATTTATTGAAGCAATAATACTAATGAGATTAAAAATCCAAAACATCAACAGCCTTAGCAATTGGAGTCAAGAGAATTCTGCAGTTTTCCCACTTGTCTTTGAAGGATTTTACTCTTTCTTCCAAGGTATCTAATATTAGGCATGGCTTGGGACTAGAAATGAGAACAAGCTGGGCCAGTGGCCTCATCCAGAACCTGCTCAGAGCGTTCACTCTGAGGAGGTGGATGGTTTGTACATGAAAGTAGCTCAAAATGAAAGAGGAAGGAAACTGGGAAGACGTGATTTTAGCTTCATTGTGTGAGTTACATTCAAGGAAAAGATGCTTTAAGTCACCACCAGAACAGCAGGGAAAAAAATGCTGAGAAACAGAGCTTTTAATCTTTAAAACATTCAGTCTTCTGTGAAAAGTGGTAGGAGCCAATATCAACTCTGCAGGGACTACTACCAACTCTTCCACCAAACCAAAGGGGAAACTTTTTTTGCAGGTCTACCCAACACTTTCCTATCCACTCTGATTAGAGTACGGCCTGAAAAGCAGAATAGCTGTTGCTAAATTGTAACGTGCACAGCCCGAATCTGGAGTGGACATTGCTGTGATGTTAAAGAGGAGGAGGGCTGCACTTCTGCCCTGGAGGTCAGGTACCACGGCCCACCTCAGGCAAAGATAAAGGTGGGTGTGAGATTATCAACCTGGTGGCCATCCACCATCAGTGTAAAAAAACAGTATTTAATGAGATGCCAACATTTTCTCCTGTGGTGAGGGAAAACATCTCCATCAAAAACCAACCTCTGAGCACAGCTGGCTGGCTTCCAGAGCACTGACATGCACAGCAAAACCACTGCATATGTGCCATCTAATTCCTTCTTAGACTTCCCAATAAATCCCAAGGCACTTGTTCAGTACCTAGCCCAAATCTGCCAAAAGATCATACATTTAAAGTGTATCTATTCTCCTACTTTTTCAAATAATTCTAGTACTGGCTACTGAGACGAACCCATGATATTAACCATCCCCTGCTTTCCAATCCACTTTACTGGGGATAAAATTCAGGGACACAAAAGGCATACTAAATGCTATTTCTAACCCAGGACTATATGTAGGCTTCTCTCTGCCAGACACAATGTATTTGTCTAGTTTAAGTGTTTCAAGAGCAGAACTTCCTACTCCTCCTTAGGAACACTCCTTTGTGTTTAGAATTATTTTTGTTTTCCTTTCTCCTATTATTTCAATCATCTAATTTCCTTGGCTCTCTTGGTGTCAATGTCCTACAGATAGAGGTAAGTATCCAGTGTGTTCAGGCTTTCAATATTTCTTTCCAAAAGGATCATTCTCATGTTGTTATTCTGGTTGATACTCTGTGACTTCCCCACAATTTTTAAAGAGTTTTTTTGTACCAAGACACCCAGAAACAAACTTACACACAAGGGCACGGGCTACATTTAAGAAGAAAAAAATCACACTTTTGCTACCTCCCTTATCCATTCCGTGATCTGCTTTACTCCATAAAACAACACAAACATGACCCATTGGACTCAAAATGCTTTAAAAATCATAATAAATGCTGGGTGCAATTTGGTTCTCTGAACTGGGAATACACTTGGATCATGTTCTCTAAGCACCTTCAAGGTTCAAGCAAATATGACATACTGGTTTTGGCTAAAAGTCATAAGACACAGCAACTTGTTCTCACATCCAGAATGTTCCCAACAACTACCTCTGCTTTATATTATTTATGTCCACATGTGATAGCATAAACTTTACAACGTAAATTTCTTTATCCATACTTTAAATCCCTCTGTAGGCTCTTGTACTTTTGAGCAGTACTCCTTTAGCTTTTTTTTTTTTTTTTAACATCAATGAATTAATACACTGCCTACTTCTTCCTCTGACTTGTCAGTGAATTGGAGACAGAAACCACTTCTGGGCCCTGTGGCACCCTGATAAATATCCTCTCACAGCACAGGTTAGTCACAGGCTTGCCAACGGGAGGGAGGGAGGACCTGAGGGGGTTTGAGTACTGCTTTTATGGTTCTCAGTATAAATTAAGAGGCACAATTGAGATAAATCAGGTGTTTTCTAATAACCAAGTTATAATCATGTGTTATCTACATTGAGTGACACCACTTAATACAATGTCATATTAGCAGTGCTTAAATTTCTCAAGCGAAGCAGGAAGCCTAAAATTAAAGAAAAGGCTAAAAGTCAAGTTAACTTCCATCTAAAGAATTGCTCTATGTATTTACATGCTATTAATCAGCATGAAGTCTCATTTTAAGTCCACTTTCAAAGGCCTTGTGTTTTGGGCACACCAGAGGAAGCAGTTGGCTGATGAGGGCAGGTTATTGGAAGGCAGGACTCACACAGACAAATTTTCTGGAAGCACATGAAGGGTCTGGAGCTCATCCACGAACACCACACCATGAGAGCTCTGCAGACCACGTCATGTGCCAGCAGGACAGTGGTGGAGCAGCCTGGTTTCATTTCCTTCCCCACTGCCCCCCTCCCTCGCTTGCCAGCCCAGCTCTCTGTGCCACCAGAAGACCTGGTCCTGATTCTGCTTTCTGCAGGCAAAACAAGACACAGGAAAGGGACTCTGAAGGATCATTCCCATCTCCACACACTGTTAGCATTTCCTTAGCAAAACTGGGATGCCTCAAGCACAACAGATGAATCTATCTGCCAGATCGGGCCAGACCAAAGGTCCACAGAGCCCAATATCCTGCCCCTATAGCAGCAAATGCTGGTGAGTGCAAGAATGGTGCAAGCATACCATAAGGCTTCCCCCCTTCGAGCTTCCAGCAAGCTGTGGCTTAAGACTTCCTGTGCCAGAGATTGTATCTTTGTGCTTAATTGCCCTCGATGAACTTCGCTTCCATGAATTTGTTTAATTGCTTTTTGAACCTATCTCAACTTCTGGCATCCACAACATCCTGTGGCAATGAATTCCAGTTTAATTATGTCTTGCATGAAAAAATACTTCCCTTTTGTGAAGGAAATTACTTCCTTCAAAAAAAAAAAGAAAACACCAAGAAACCTCCCCCAAAACCATCAACCAACAACTACCACTATGTAAAACTCCAAGTTCTGGTAGTTTTGCAAGGGCTTTAGAAGAAACCACTGCATTCAGCTGTCCCCTCTGGCCTTCTGCAAAGGTTATTAGGCAAGGGTGTTGGGGAAAAAGGTGGAGTTCTACATCATGATGGTTGATGATGGTCTAAACGAGTTGGTGACTTGCCTCAAGTCGAAAAAAAAAGTCTGCCTGCGCTCCTGACAGTTGTATACACTTGCAAAAATCCAGGGTTTGTTCCCTGCTAGACTGGGAAAGGGTCTTGCACTCTAAAAAGTATCCTGTGGTTACACTTGCATAACTGTAGGTGCTGTAACCCAATGCAAGTGATCATAAAGAATATCATTCTTTGCCTTGCTAGTATAATTATTTTTTGTGGGTTTAGTGGCTATTTATTCTCACTGTTTCAGGTCCACAAGAAATAAACCAAAGTACAGAAAAAGACTGTGGAAACAATATTCTGCAGATCTCTTTCTACTCTCCCCTCCTTTCTCAACAACCCAAATAGCACAAAGAGTCTTTTTACACATTGGGTTTTTCTGACACAGGGCAACTTTGGCAAACTGTAAGAGTGAAGTCTGAGGGGGTTATTACCAGGGCTGACAGTGATCTCTGTGACAAACCAAAGCACCGGAGGCCTTTGCATTGCCAAGAGGAAAGCAAGCACAGCCATCCACAGCTCCTCCTCACTGCCAGGTAAAGCATTAACAGGGCTGACTAATTCCCTATCTCCTCTCCTCCTAATCTGCAGCCCTGCTCGAACCAGGCCACTCCACATTATAAATAGGTCTGCTTAACTGAGCTGAACACCATCTCACTTAACCCAAATGAATGCCAGTGGCTACCCTGCAGTAACACACTCCAGGTGCTGGATTCTGGCAGGGGCTGCTCACCCCTTCCATGTGCTCCTCTCACAGCCTTCACATCACAACTGAAGATGTAAAAAATTATTTTCTGACAAACCAGGGGGTATTTGGTACTTTTTTTGAGACACTAGAGAAGGTCCTGGAGGGTTTTGAAGACTCAGGCATTTCAGCCTTTAGTGCACAGTCAGAGGGTCAGCAGCCTAAAGGAAAACAACACTTCCACTGCAGGCAAGCCACCTTACCCTGTGCCAAAGCATGGCAGGAGCAGAGAGGAGAAGGGGAAGGGCAGCTCCCGGGGAGATCAAATTCCCCTGTGAAGACAGGAAGCTGACAGCTGGCAAGCACTGCCCTCCACATGTTTCAGAACACTCCTCCTCACGTTTTACCTATTTTTGTTATCATTTCTTGCTGATGTGCCCCAAGAGTGAGGCTTGGTGCCAACTTCTCTGGATGGGTGACAACTACCAGAACGACACCAAAGCTCAGCACTCAGCTCTCCTGAAGCCAGGCCCTTCCTCTTCATCGGCCAAACGCAGAAGTACACTCAAACCCTATTTTATTTATTTATACACATTGCTGCACTCTCTATTCCTGGCAACTGGTGCTCATGACATAGTGGCCTGGGACACGCTGGAACAGGGCTCTGGGTCACCTTGCAAGTGGTGGCAGCAGCTGCCTCCTGGATCAAGCGTCTATTAACCAGCAGCTCGGGAGGGCTCTAAATTAAGTTCTCTGCTCCACTCCCAGAGAGGGGGAGGGAGAAATCCACCAGCACCACCAAATCCTTATTTTCTTCCAGCAGAACTCCCTGAAGTTTCCCCAGTGCTCCCTCCTGTGCTTGCCAGGATAAGCCACCCAAGGCTTGGTTTCTGGACCATGTAGGACCACGCTCATTATTCCAGCTGCCACAGCTTCTCACAGAACACACAGCCTGGTTTTGGTGGGTGGTGGTGGCACACCACTCCTCTCACAGCACAGCCCCAGCCCTTGGACCATCTCTGCCTGCAAGATGCCTGCATAGCCCCTACAAACCCTGCTGGCAGAGTTTGGGGCACCAAGGGTGCTCAGGCCCAGTTTCAGTCATTTTGGAGGGGAGGCTGTATAAATAGCTGGTGTGCACAAACTGGAGGAGCAGCAGGGAAGGAGAGAGGGAGGGACAGAGGGAGGGGGAATCTCAAGTGTTGGGCCCCAGCTGTGAACTCCTCTTGTTTTTGTTTTAGGGTAATTAATGTTCCCTTGAATAGAGCCAGGGCATGGGCTCCTGTTTCTGCAGCTCTCAATGCTATCAGCAGCCCGGGCTGGACGGGCTGGGAGCTGGGGGGAGGTTTGTATTTCCTGCCATCCCCAGTAAATGAGGTAATGCGAGCATGGGGGCTGGAAGCAGGGCACAGCCAGGGGGACTCATCTGAGCCCCCCAAGCCCCGACAGCCTGCCCCCCAGAAACCTCTCCAGAGAGCCACTCGCCCCTTCCCACTCGGCCGTATTTATTAATTTTGCTGCCAAGGCAGGGGACCCTCACAGTCCCATCCCGCTGCCCCTTGGCCTGCTCCCCTCTCCCACCCCTCGTGAGCTCCCCTGATGCCTGAATTAGATACATTCCCCCTGCACTCCCAGACGTCTCCATCCCCTGGTCCCCTGACAGAGCAATCATTTATCAAGTTGTTTCACGCGTTGTCGGGGAGGGGGGCCCCGGGGGACGGGGGTTTGTTTCGTCCCTTTGTTGGAGCTCCGCAGGACCGTCCAGCTTAGTCTCCAGCCAACTGCTGAGAGTTGCCGGAGTCCGGGAGCAAATGTTAAAGGGGCTGCCTTTCATCTGCGGGCTGATCCTGCTGCCTTTTCATTTTATTCTTCCAGCCTCTGGGATGTTACTTGCTTACACGCCCCCACACCCACCCCGCTATCATTCTGCGTGCATGTTTTTGAGGGAGCAGGAGCTCATTTTCCATGGGCTTGTCTCCTCTCCTTCCCTCAGCGGCTTCTCCTGTCACTGCTACACTCAGCCTCTGGGAGTATTTTTTACCACTGGCCTTTTTCTCATCCTAGAATGAAAGATACCACAAACCAAACTTGGTTAGGGGTGAGTCCTGCTCGTGCAGCCCATCCCTTCCTTGCACACGCTCTGGTGTACTGCAAGCTTTTATTCCCCATGTGCCTGGGAGATGAGTAATACCTAGAGCACACCACCATCAAAACTGAGTAGTTAAAAATCAAAAGAAAAAAGAAGAGACCGTTTGGCAGAAGAACTAAGTAACGCTAAAGGAAAAAAAAGGAAGGTTTTGAGCACTCTCGTGCTTTAAGTGCTCTGGTGTTCCCCACATGTAGGGCTGGAAGAGGGAGGATCTGGTCTGTGCTGCAGATTGCCCAGGGTCACGCAGCAGGCTTGTGGCACGTCACCTCACCCTTCTGCACCACACCTGTGAGACCAGGATCCTGCATGGCTCCCAGGGATCCTGCCTGCCTGCACTCACTAACCAGCCACGGACACTCAGGATTCCTGGGAGGAAGGAAATGTGGAAAGAGAGTGCATTAGAGATGTGTACCTGCACCCTAAAGTTCTCAGCTGCCAGCTGGGGAACAGCTGAATAACAGAGGAGAGCCCAAGGAGATGGGAATCCAAACACACCACTTCCTTCATTACCAAAGCCCCTACAAAGTGCTTGCAAATCTTATAGCTGCACGTATTTTTGGACAATTATAGTTAGTTACAGTCCTAGCAAGCTGCCAAGACTGTCCTCTGTCCTTATGTGTGAGCATTTCCCAGCTATAGCTTGTTGTAGTCCTTAGTTTAAAGGATGGACAGAGCTTAAGGGCAAAAACAACATAAAAAAAAAATCCCACTTGCTTAGCAGCTAAGTAACCATTGTAAATTCCACACATTTCACAGCACAGAGGGCAGAAGCTGCCTGAGATCTGATGTATTCCTCTCACCACCTTGCCTCCATAACTCTTCCTTGTGGAGGAGAGCTGGATTCATTTGCTTCCCAAGTCAATCAACAGAGTTCATGAGTCAGCCAAGGGAATGCTGAAAAGCAAGAGGGTACGCTCCTGCCCCCAGGAACTGATTACTCTGCCTCTTAATTGTTCCCAGATTCTATTATCCCTGAAGAGACTGGAGCAGCAGCAGCACCAGCCAGCTTGTTGACAACACCCACCCCATACAGCCGACCTCATCAGACATACAGAAATTTGCATTTTTGCAATCATGGATCTGTTGACACTACAATAGTTAGGTTATTAAAAAGAAAAAAGTTAGGTCTTACAGATGTATACCAGAAAAATCATCTGTCTTCTGAGTCTGAGCTGCATATCCTACAATTTTGAGTCTGCTAGTAATCACACAGTCAGAAAGCCATCTGATACCAGGACACTTCAAACCAACAACCAGTAAGGCACTCTGCACACTGCTGATCCAGGAAATTCCCTCCATTCTCAGCTCCTTCAATTCCAGTAGCCTCAGTACTCATTTTTTCCCCTGTTCCGTCCTGTCCTCTCCCAAATGAGGACAAGCAAAGCTTCATTCCACTCTTCACTTATTGTTAAGTGGTGTATTTCAGGTTTTATATTGCTGCACAGCCTCACTTATTCCTACTTCTTTCATGTATTCCGTGCAGGTTGCTGAGTCTCTGCAATGGTTCGGGTGACAGCGAGTGAAGGGGGAAATGCTACATTCAGGACTATAAAACCAACCTGAGGTCTGTCCCATTATTCAAACCCTTTACAATAGTAATAAAATGAGTAATCACATCTCCATTACGCTTCATTCAGTACATGGGAGTGTGAGACTAGGAAGTAAAGACAGCTGTTCAATATTGATTTTTATCCTTCTTATTCTTCATGTATCCCTATGCCTAATTTGCCACATTGCTTCCTTGCCTGGCCACCAAATAAGCCATTAATCGCTTCACAGACCTTTTTCTGTGGTGGCCTCCCCACAGCATCTCAATCCAATGAGCATTAACTTTTTTCTCAATCTATTTACAAGTTAATGATTTTTAATCTGATTTGACAAATGAGAAATTGGTGGGGAAAAAATTGATGAACACCAGCAAAACTCACCTCTCTATTTAAGAGGTGCACCTCTGTTTGAGATTGTCACCCCCACCCCCGAAAAGAATCCCACAAGCCCCATCCCTGGCATTTTTATGGCAGCATTTAAAACACAACAGAGACTCAATTGTTATTTTCCCAGGGCTGGGAGAAGGTGGGCAGGCAGCAAAACACCCCAGAGGCAGGGAAAGCAGGGAGGAGTGTGGTGCCTTATCCGAGGCCACCAGAGAAGCTGTGACAGAGGCTGGCTCTTCCCTGCAGCACTGCTCCCAATCCCACCTCCAGCACCAAACATTCAACACTTCCTAAAGCTGAAATTTGGCCATACAGTTGGGATGCTTCAGGCTGAACCAGAAACGCCAGAGCAGCACTGACATAAACTCAACTCTGCCATTTTTAACACATCTCCCTGGTTTGGCTCTCTGTGCTGGCCAATACCCACGGCTGCTCCTCAGCTGGCTAATTCAGCAAATGAAAAACATGTCCTTGACTGGATCATCTGGATGACCAGCTGCAGGGAATGGAGACACATGGAAGGAGCCAGGGCCCAAGCTGGAGCTCTGGAGCACAAATGGTGGGTGAAGGAGCCTTTGCCCTCTGTGCTTCAGCCAATGCAGTAACTTGTGCCAGCCTCCCTTGGCTTCACCTGAGCTCTTTCCCAGCTCCCACAGTAGTTTGTGAAGCAATTTGTTTCCACAGCTGAGAAGAAGAACATCTGAGCTGCTCTGAGGGAGAGCACCATTACCCAGACAGGTAAATAAGATTTCTTGTGAGAAATGAGGCATAAGCAACGCACCCAGAGTCACAAGTCTGCAAAAAACCAGTGCTGAGACTGAAAATGCAACTTAACATCAGTATGCTTCAGTTGGAAAAACCTATCCTTATTCCTCCACTCCTACTCCTATTCCACTCATTTTAGGGCTTTATTGTAAGCCACACATCCAAAGTAATTTCAGTTGAAAAAGAGAAACAAACCAAAATCCCTCCAAAATTCAGCTTCTGAAACCCAGATCATTCCCTCTCCTCCCTGCACAAGCACAGCCCCACAAAGCTGAACTGGTGGATGAAAAGGAGCTGTCATCTCTTAGGGCAGAAGAGGGGAAAGCTCTGGACCTCACATCTGCCTTGCCTCTGGCTAGACAGATAAAGCACTACACCCTCCTGTAACCAACAGACATCCTTTCTTTCCCTGTGGCAGCCTCCATCTCTCATATCCTGCCCACTTCCCAGCTTCTTTAGCAAACAAGGTGAGAACCACACGGCCAACAGCTTCCTTCAGTGCACAGCCCTGGTTTGTACTCTCAGCACCACCTACCACACAGAGCAAGCCCATGGAAAAAGCATACCACCCTGTAATTAAAACCAATCATCATCTACAGGTACAAGGCACTGAATTAAAGGTTGCAGTGATTCCTGTCAAGAAACTGAATTTGTAATCATTTAGCATCGGTTTCAACACCAAAAAAACCCCCAATAATGTACAACAAACCCCTCACTCTCATGTCACTGCGGTGATTTGAAGCAGGTACCTTCTCTACCATCACCACCACTTGAGCTCAAATATAAATTACATTAGCAGGCAATATTGGTCTTTGAATGCAGCACTGCAGGACAGAAATGCTGAAAAGTGTGCAGGAACATCACCATTTTCTGGGCAGCTTTACCCAATGGGCAGTGGTTAAAAGTGCTTTTTTTTCCTCCCCTCAAAGCTAATATTTAGCTCTTCAACCACTTATATGGTTAGCAGCTGGATTTCCATGGCATCACTATTGCTCACAACTGCCCTGCTAGGAAGTTTGGGATTCTGCTTCCAGCTGGTGACATTTTCTGTATTTACCACAGCTCTGAAGGTGAAGCATTATAAACAACAATCAGGCACGCCAATACTTTCATTATTAAATATAAGAGTCAAAAAGTGAGGTTTAAGTTTGATGTCTTGTCAGAGCTGGTACACTTAGTTCCCCATCATCATCCATGGAGAAAAGAGGGGAACACCTTCAGAGTGATTCATGTCACTCTAAAATAGACTCCTCTCATCTCTCCAAGTTCAATTTCTTTCCACTGACAGTGATAAATGCCTGCATGATCAGTCTGACATGACAGTCCACTCTGAACACTAAATTAGTCTTGCCCCTTTGCTCATCCCCACTGCTTATCCAAACTCCATACCACAGTATGGTTGGCACAACTATTTGCCAGGCCACTCTGTAAGCCAGCTCATGAAACTAATCCAGGCAAAAAATAACTGGAGGGAATGGCAGTTGAGGTGTTTTGGGTTTTTTTATCCACTGTCCAGATCAGCTGCCTGACCTGTTTCAGTGTAGCCCCAGAAAGAGTTGCACTGGAACACCTGTGGAGGTGCTGATAGGGATTTAGAGACTAGATAATCACACAGATTTCAGGCGTGTAGGAGTGGATGAAAACAAGCTGTGTATTAAAAGACCAAAGGCCAGAACCCTTGGCTATCTGTTCTCAACAATAAAACAAATAAAAATCTTCCTGTCTGGCCTAAGGCATTTCTCTCAGGGCAACAGCTGCTGTTTTGTGTGGTGCTTACCACAGGTCCCATTTGGAGTGCCTGCATAATGACTCCTGAAGTACGGTATTCCTGCACAAGCAACAACCATCTCTCAAAGGCAAACTATTCCCTACAGAATGAGAAAAAGAACCGGCAGTTTCCAACCCTGACTTATTGTCAGTCACAGCTCAAACGGAGTATTTAAAAAAAACGCTAGCAAAAGGTGTAACTCTGCTTCAGGACTAAAAGCTTCCCTTTTGCCCAAGCTGAATTTCAGCAGTTTTAGACCATGCATTGCTAAATAATCTCTAAACTCTTTTCACAATTCTGCTCTCTTTTGGGGGAATGGGAAAAGAGAAAGAAAAGCATTCAGAGAATAGAAGAGAACAGAGAAATTATGCAATCTTCAGACCGTGATTAACCTGAACTACTGCTGGTGACAGCCTGAATCCAACAAAGAGGTTGGATAAGAAACTTCAGAGGTCCACTCTGACTATACACTTTTGTGATTCTATATTGGGGTTTCCTTATCAGTCTATTCTGAAATCAAGTCTTGACTGACTTCCCTCTCATAATGGTCCTCATTGGTCATTTACACCTTCAAGCTCTCAGCCTCCATTTAGCATCACCTCTCTGTTCAGCTGCCTTCTCTCGCTCCATTTTCCACAGATGACATAGCACAAAACCAGGTGCACAGCATGAACATTCAGGAAAATCAGCAGGCAAAGCCATGACACCGGGCAGCAGGGACGCTGGGGTGGCAACACTCCACCCACCATGACCAAAGGAATGTCAGGAGCAGGCACTTGGGGCTGCATTCATGTGTATGCCAAGAGGTCCGCACAAAATTATGGTTAAATAATGTTCAACACACCTTGGACCTTTGGATGGAAGGGGAGGCATTAATGTACCCTGTCTCCAAGCTTCTGCAGGTGCTACTCCCCATCCCACTTCTTATTGCACACTGGAAAAAAGTAGAAAAATCAGTCAGGGAAATCAGGATGGTTCCTTACTTCCCGGCTATAGGAGAAAGGGCAGCTGTAGAGAGCATTTCCCCCCTGGCTGCAGAGGAGTCAGCCACTCTTCTGCTGCATGCAGATCTTGTTCCTGCTACAGGGAGAGGAATGGAGACTCTCACTTGTCCTCTCTCCAGGCAGAAATCCTGGACTACAAATACGAGGTTTTATTTGGCTGCTGGGTGTTGGCCCTACAGGAGGGCTCTGCCCTAAATAACATCAAGCGTCTGCCTCTAAAGCAGGAAACATCACACAGGAAAACATCCCCCAAGTACATGAGTTTTTCTTCTCCTAAGGAACCCAGAAATATCCCCTCACCATCCAGCATCTCCTCTCCATCCCCTGCCAAGCCAGGGTGCCAGGCCAGGGCTCACAAGCAATGTGATAATTTCTGTGCAGTACCCCCAGCCGGCTCCTCAACACCCAGGCACTTCCTCTCTGCTCAAGAGTGCAGAGAAAGCTCTGCTAATTTTTCTGAGTGGCAGTGGGGAAATAAGCACTCAAAAATAAGACAAGATGGGGGACTTGCAGAGCCCCTGCCATTTGCTTGGCTCAGACACAACTTCAAGGACTGCTGTAATGGTCTAGAAATCAAACAAGTGGCTGATAGCACCAATTAACACCTTCCAGCATAACAATACCTTCATCTCAGCTCTCCCCATTCTCTCAACAGCTTAGCATATTGGCACCCCGAACGACTCCTCTCCCAGACAGCAGACAAACAGAAATGTGCAGGGGAGTGAGGAATGAAGGTGTGTGCACAGTGTCCCAGCATAAGTGAGGCAGCACAAAGCACTGGCTGTTATAAAATATATTAGAACAAAAGAAATCAGAACTTGACTTGAGGCCCCTGAGCAGGTGGAACAATTCTAAAGAATTTCTTTTTTTTAAACAGGCTCAGGTCTTTTTTTGTTAATAGCTACAAGCTGAGAAGATTTTTTTCGTCTTCCAAGAAAGAATACAGTGCCATCTTTGCACATGAGGAGAAAAGCCATATGAACAATTTAATCAAACTGGGGGAACATTACAAAAAGATCTTCACATTTTCTTCAGAATAAAATTGCAATAAAAACAAATAAGTTCTTATGCTTAAAATACCTCTTCTTTAAGCTTCTTGTGTGAATGCAAGTTTGCAAGCTCAACCCACATGCAAGAGTCTTGAATTGCAGGACTCCTAAGCCTGTTCCCACGCGCTGCATTCTCAGCACACGGACTGGGTACTGCCTGGAGCAGCAGCCAGCTCTGGTGAACAAACACAGAATAGCCCAAAGAGGAAAATTTGGCTTCGGAAGAGACACTACCTTCTGCAATTAAAACAGGAGTCTGGAGTACATTGACTTGAACCCACTGGCCCTGCCCTAAATTTGCACCAGTGTGACTGAGTACAGCATTATGCCTAACAGAGAGGAAAGGGGCACGGACTTCTCTTTTATTCAATACTCTGTTTTACTAAAGGAAAAGGGCTCTGGGTTCTGAGAGTCCCAGGATTACAGCACCTATTAGACCAGCAGCTACAACCAGAAAAAGTGAACAGCTTCTGGATTGAGAGCTCTTAGGGGGTTATTTTTTTATTCCCCCAGAATTTGTGCTACTATTTGAAATAATAAAACAATTATCCTTGCCTGAAAGGAAGGCTAATTACCCTTCCCGGTGACACTGCCCATCCACCTTCAGACGCGCTGGAGGGGTGGCTGCAGCTTGGGTGCATTCCCAGCAGGGAGAGCCTCGGGCTCTGCTCCTCGCTGCTGCTGGGAAAGGAGCAGTAATCCCAAACCTGCTGAACCAGGCTGCCTTCCACCACTGCCCAAGGGCTCTGCCTCCAACATTGAAATGCTAATCTGACTTTGTAAACCCATAAACAAAAACAAAGAGGAGGACACAAGAGGTAAAAAGCCTCCCTGAACTCCATGCCCAAACCCAATCTCCAGCATTCAGGCTCTGTCTGATGGAGTAGGATTTTGCCCACAGGACTGAGTCCCGCAAGCTCTGATATCGAAATTGTTCGAAGGGAGCATCTTTACTGTCAGATGTGTTTAAATGGCCACTTGCACCACACACTGGAATACTCTTTGTTTCAGAAATCTCTGAGAACAGCTTTCTACTGCAGCAACAGCCCAGACACAGACCTGCCAGCCCTTACTTACTGCCCTTTTACAACAGACACCATCAAATATTAACAACACCAAAGCCTAGCTGTACCTGGGCTCCAGCTGGGCCTTGCATGCACTGTACCCACTTTCCCTGCCTCCCATAAACCCACACTTTTAAACCAATGGCTCATAAAATGGCTCAAGGCAAGCACCCTCCCGGAGCCCCTGGCTGGAAGTCACAGGTGGGAATCACAGACCTGGTCTGACCCAGGGAGGCAGAGGGGACTGGAGGAAGGATAGCAAAGGTTGGTCTGTGGGGAGAGCAGATCCAAGGGCTGGGAAGTGGAGATGGTAAATCTCAGAGATCAGTAGGGACACAAGGACATCCCAAGGCTCGCTGGCTGCTCTCTCTGCTCTCCCTTCAAACCCTGCCAGCACACCCACATCTGCAGGGAGTCAGCACAGGGGGTCATGTCTCACCAGCCAATGCTCCCTGCCAGAAGGAGCACTGAAACCATCTAATTACCCTGAAAGCTGCCCTTTTGTTTCCCATCCTCCCTGTTTTCTTCTGTCTCCTGACCTGTTTTCAAAAGCGTTTTGGGCTGCCTGTCATGTGGAAGCCAGATTTTAAAGACAAAGCAGTGGCTGGAGATATTTATCCCTCTGCTGGCTCCAAGGACACTGCTGCTACAACCAATCTTCAGGGAAAAAGAGGACAGAGTCAGCAACATGGACCACGGGGAAGGGGAAAGCTGTTCTGCATGCCACAGCAATTCCTTACTGGGGTAGCTGAAGCCAGCCGTGGTTAACTTAGGCCAGAAGGTCCAAGGGCTCTTCTCTGCCAAGTTTAGCTGTGGATGACAGTGAAATGTGCTTAATTTGACAGTTTCATTTTAACATGTATGGGCAAAGTCTAGAAGGAGACAGTGGCAGCAGCAAGGGAAGAGAGTTGGATTATTATAAGGTAGCTTTTCTGTTGCCTCAACCCAGTGCTTAGCACTAAAAATGGATACAAAAAATTATAGATGCTAACTCTTCACCCTAGCAATGAAATGATCAAACACAGAGTGTCTTCAACACGGTAACAATTCTCTCACACATTATAAAAATCAGCCTTTCACTATAAATTTCAAACTGCCATACCTCTAGCATCACAGAAGCTGAAAGCTTGGGCATTGCACTGGGGCTGGAGAACACAAGGAGACTTTCTGTTTATTACTCTTTCACCTTTTTTTTTTTAAATCTATAATAAAAGAAAGTTATGGCACTGACATGACTTCTGTGTCCTCCTCAAACTGTTGGAAATACACCCCTGTGAGCATGTGCAAAGTGCAGTTCCTGGAGCAGACACTGCAGGAGTAGAGAGAAATAGGTGATCAACAAGAGGTTGAATCGGTGGAATCCTGCCAAATGCAAGGAAAGAACCTGGCTTGTGCCCATGTGCCAGTGAGGACAGGGAAGAATAATGCTTCAAAAGCACAGGAGAACATCTTCAGGTCTCTGTTTGACTGTCTCTCCTTAAGAACTGTCAAGTGCGGGTTTTCCTTCTCTCTGCTTTTCACCAGGTTATAGGATGGGTTACTGCACATGCCTTAGCATCAACTCCATGAGCCCAGTGCATTCTTTTGGCTATTTGGATACAGGATCTGTTGGTAGCCCATTGCCAGACACACTGATCACACACCAGGTGTGCCAAATTAAAGTGAAAGGGTATAAAAGTGCATCATCTTCTCCTCTCCAGGCTCCTGATAAGCCCACTCTGGCAGTCCTGCAGTGGCTACTTCATGACCACCACCCTCTTCTGATCACAGTCCCCACATTGGGGAAGCTGCCCTCTCCATTTCACACAAATGTATCCCAGGCATGCAGGGCAGTGAAGGGTTAATTTAATTAGTTCTGTGTGTGCTCAAAGAATTACAGGCAACTTCATTTAATTATTAAGTAGCCAATCAGGTAATCTCTGTATCTGATTAGCACGCTAATGAAATAATGTCTTCCAGTTCAAAGCTGTCATTCCAATCAGGAGACAGCCCTTCAGCTGGAAGGAAAAGCTGGCCAGGTTTCCATGGGCTTAAGGCTTTGGATTTTGAAGAGGGAAGCAGGGAGCAGAAACATTCCCACCTTCCCTCTCCTTGTCTCTGCCTCTGCACACAACAGCAAGGCTCCCTGATGCTCCAGGCAAGCATCACCAGCAACTCACATCCCTTCTGTCCTGCTCCCAGCTGCACTCTACAGAGCCTGCAGAGTGCCAGGCTGTTCAGGGCATTGCCTGGGCACTGCCAGCTGAGAGATCTGCTGAATATGTGGGGCATGGCTCTGCTATGGTCCACATGGGAGAAGAGGCACACAGCAAAGCCATTACAGCACTGAGAGGAAGCCAGAAACGCTCCTCCCTCCCCCATGCCAGAGCTGCTCCAGTGTCATATGCAGTTATTTCCAGCCTGGGGAGAAGTGCAAGGCAGCAGCTGTCACACGAGGCAAGGACTTGCCCCTTTCAAACAGGGATTTCAGGACTAAATGACCCATTACAACTAACACAGCTGCAAGAACTGGGACACTTCCACACAGCCCAAGAGGGGCTCTGGGAGTGGGGGAGGAAAGCAGGAGACAAGCAGAGGGTTAGGATCATACTTCCAAGACCTGGTGTGGAGTCTTCCATCCCTCCACCTTTTAAGCATTAGCTCAGCTGTCCTCTTCCAGTAGCTGCTGTTCCGCCTAAGCACAGCAGGGTGGGATGGGCAGCCCAGCCCAAGCCTGACACACACCTCCCCTTCCTCACAAACCACTCCTGCTCAGACCCAGCTCAAAGTTCCTTTCCCAAACAGCAGCACCAACAACTTCAGTACAGCACGGCTGCTTTGTGCATAGCTGCACACATCCTAGCTTCTAATTAGCTAGCCCAGGTTTATCAGAGGAGCTGCAGCAGGATGTGGTTCAGCAGGACCAAACCATCCCAGCCTCTATCCAAGGAGCCCGGCAGATGTTGCTGCCCAGGCTCCAGCCTGCTATGCTGCCTCTGTACTTGTGCGTGTCCTCACTGCCAGTTTAAACACTAACTCATCCTCAATTGCCACAGCTGCCAGCGTGTCTTCGCCTCTCTGAGCTCCAGATCATCTTCCTGATTATGTTTCCACTCCCATCGGTGCCTCTCCCAGGGAAAGGGTGGAGCCTCCAGGATGCTCACACCAAACAGCGCTGCTTTTAAGTCACCACTCCAAAAATTAACACGGAGAGAATCACAAGAGGAAGCAGAAAAATTGTGAGCAGTCCCCAGCAGCCATCCAGCCAGCTGGCTTTCTGTGAGAACGCTCAAGTGCTGACACTTTTTGTTGACCCTTCTTATCCTGAGTATATCCCATGAACAAGAAACAGAGCGGCTGAGAGGGAAGAGACACATCTCCCTCTCTTCCCTCTGCTGACTGCAGCCATTCCAACTGAAGGAAACTGGTTAGAGCAAGAAAGTCAGGCTTGGACAGCACAATGAAGCATCCACTAATAATCAATCCCTTCACAGCAGTCTCCCTGCCAACTGGCTAAGACTAGGCAATGATTATAAACTCCAAGGAAAAACAACACAACATCATATGGTGGCCCTTAAATTCTGAAACCAGTCCTTCTTACAAATAAAGACAAGGCTTTCTAACTGCCTCTCCCAAAAAAAACCTCAGCCCTGAAATCCAAAGCTGAGTTCATCCCATCTTGTGTTTCGCTAGTCCCAGAAAACCCCAACCAACCAAAAAACAATAAAGCTTCCATCATTAAAGTTAACATAAAATTCTGGAAGTGCTGGGAGGGTGAGTTTAACACCCCACAAGATGCTATAGTCACCCCTCTCTTGCTGGCATCCCACTCACCAACAGAGGAGGGGTGCACAGGAGGACCTGGCCGGGCAGGGCTGCCCCAGCACTCATTACCCAGCACAGATGCAATTTGAGCCCAAGCACAAGGCCCTGAAGTGGCCACCTGGGGACGTGGCCACCTGGGAACCCGCATTCCTTGACAGCTCTGCCGCCCTGCACATTCCAGCCCCCTCATCCCCGGGCCCTGAAGCCAGGTCAGAGAGGCACAGCATGACCTGATCCCCACCTCTGATAGCACCAAGCCCTGTCCCATCCCCTCCTGCCACCCTTGCCACAGTCAGGCCAGATGTGCTGCCTCCCCACAGCGCAGAGCAAGGATACAGATACCCACCCAGGCATGTGCAGGGACACTCTCTCAATGGCACAGCTATTTGCAGAGCAGACATCATCCAAAACTTCCCAAAATGACAAAGTCCAGGCATTTGGCAGGTCAGATGTTTACTACAGAGAGCAGTCTGTTCCACCAAGGGACTCGAAACACCCTCCCAAATTACACATTTCCCTTTAGGGGATGCCACAGCAGCTGGAATCAACTTCTCACATTCCTTAATAAGCACTTCCACTGGAGAGCAGGGTGGATGCAGGGCATCAGCTGCAGTTAGACATGACTGAGAGCTGGGCTCCCTTTCCCCATGCCCCCAGCACTATCTGCAGTCTAAGAATATCCAGCACCACCCACCCTGCTGGGGCAGGGGGAGTCAAGTGCTCCGAGCTCCCAGGCATTACAGGTCTCCCTGCTAGAGGAGACTTTCACTGTGCCTCCCCCAGCAGCAGCCTTCAGCGGGGCCCCTCGATAGCTGGTTGAGATCCCACAGATCATGGAAAGATAATCCATTGCACTACTAATGCACTACTGCAGCTGTCCATGGAGAAAATCCCCTTTCAACCAAAAAAGCCCCCTCAAGCCCTTTGATCCTCTCCAACTCACAATTATCTTAAGGGTAAAATAGTCTTCAGTGCCTCTGCACCTTGTATCAGGCTGAAAGAAAGGAAATCGAGACTGCTATTCCCTGTTTATTCTACATGGCTGCCCTGTCCCACAAGGCAAGCTGCTCCAGCCTCTTCAGCACAGGCAAACAATTCCTGATGGATAGATATCTGCGCTGCTGGGCGACCAGAGCCACAGAGAAACCTTTTTCTCTGTGAGAAATCTTTTTGTTTTGGTTTGGTTTTTTTTTTTTAGAGAAAGACTGAATTTTCTCAAAAAGAATTTTGCACTACTCTGGTTTTGTGCAAGACTCTCAGGTCCAGTGAAGTTTAGCTGATTTCAGCTGCACATTCAGGACTGATTGTGGAATAAACAATTTAAAGGCTCACCATCTAACTCCAAATGAAAACTTTTCTAACCAGAATGTTCACTTGAAAAATATAAATGTATTAAGGCTTGATATAGCCCAAAACCCTTTCAGGGAAGGTCTTACTGATAAGGTTTCTTCCCCAGGTGCCCTCATTGCTGCATGACCTGTTGTTACCTGTGCAGCTCACTCCACCTGCTACCCAGGGCTGCAGTGCAATGATAAGTGTTGCTTCCAGCAGAAGTGTCAGCTATAAAAAGCCCTTCCCCTCCCTGCTGCCTGTTTCCATTCCTGTGCCACTGCTTCAGTCATGCTGGTGCAACCCTTCTGTGGGGCTGTGGAGGGAGCTGGCTGGGGGAGCTGCTTCTGGGGAGGAACAGCTCGCTTTAGAGAAGTTTTTAATCCGGGTGAGCAGCTTTACTGCTGGCTCTGACAGTGGCAGGAGCTGCTGCCCTGGAAGGCAGGTTGAGAATCCCTCAGGCTCCACCAGACACTGCTCATGAGTCCACACCAACAACACAGGGGAAAAATAAGCCTTGTGATGGCCAGCTCTCCAGTGAAGAAAAAAATATGAAAGGAAAAAAAGTCCCTTCCCTAATGCTCTGAAATACTATTCATTTCAGAGGCACTACACTTATTATAATGGTTTTTAGAAAATTCATCTAAAATTCCCAACAAACTGTTACTTCTTGTGCACATTTCTCCATCAATCAATCATTAATAAGCTTTGAATTCTGGACTGACTCAATCTGAAGCAACAGCAGTGCCAGAGCCTTGGACATGCTTTCCTAGAGGGAGTGCTCAGCATACTTGGCCCCTCCAACCATCCCAAACATGTTTACATGCCAGTGCACACGTGTGACATGGGAAATGCACGGGACACAAATGACATTGCCATTGCAAGAGGAGGGTGCAGTAAAGAGGAGAAGCAAAGGGAAGCACTGAGAAATGTCACAGGCAGGGACATGCAGGGCTGCCATTTTCCATGCTCAGACTGGGAACCCTTCTGAAACCAGGACTCACTTTTACTTACAAGTGCAACATATTGTGCATTTGAAAATGCATTTTGCTTCCACAGAGAGCTGTTAAGGTTGTGTATTTATGAGACATGAAGAGACTAGCATGGTGGGCCAGAAAGAGTTAGGCATAAGTGAGGTCACAAAACAGCACAAGAAAGCATTGAAAGGATCTTTTTCCTTGCTTATTTTTCAGTATTTGAACCTTTCCAGAACACCAGAAGAGGGAGCCTTTAACTCCTCTCCCATGCTCATCATTTGTTTTATATTAGCGACAATGACAAGCTCTATTAAGAGTCAAGCTTTTTAAGTGAACTCTCACCCTTTGCCTCCTAAAACAAACAAACAAAAAAACCCAAGCAAGAAAAAACAAACAAAAAAAAAAAAACCCTCCAACCACAACCCTCTGTGCCTTGCATTATGGATATATAAATACTTTTGCTGCCACACAACTCCCTACATACAGGGCTCACCAGAATGGAGAATACTAGGTCTGCCTTCCAACCCTTTGGCCATACAAAGCTCTGGCCCCTTTACAGCAGGCTTAGCTGGAGAGAGCCAGAAAATTAACAGCTTTACCAAACAGGAGGAAAAAGACCCTCCAGAGCTCCTTTTACATCCCCAGCCCCAGCAACCAGAACTAAACTACAGCTAGAGTTTCAAGAGCCACAGTGGATTGACCCAGCAGCTTGCAGCCACCAAAAGCAGGAGGTCCTGCTCCCACCACAGACCTACAACCCCCACAGCTGGGATGCTGCCAGGAAAGGGGCAAACCACAGAGTCAGAAGTGTGGCTGAAGCGAGGGCTTGAAAGGGAGCGAGATCTTCTTTCTGGCAGCCAAGATCTTTCTGGCAGCCGGCAGCCCCCAGGAGCAGGGGAGCTTCATGTTTCACTGCCCCCTCAGCAGTGCAGGCACCCTCCTTCCCACCAGGCTGGATGTGTGTGCTTGACCACACTGATGTAAAAACCAACAGAGACACCCCCTCTGTTACTGAACCGTGCTAAGTTACTGCAGGGAAGGGCTGAAGCTGCGTAAAGGCACCCAAGGGTGAAGAGCCTGCACTGTTTAAACCAGACCAGTCCTAAAACCACACCAAACTGGTGGCCTAGCCCAGGACAGGGGTCCCTGAGGACTATTATGCCCCTCATGTTTCAAGTAATTTGGTGTTAACTTTACATACTGCCTCCCCCAGCCAGCTCTCTGCAGTCCTACCCCACCTAATACCAGCAGCTTTGCTTTTTCAGTGGAAAGCTGGTGTTTTAGCTAAGCATTTATAGTATATACAGAGTTTGTCAAGAAGTTGAGCCAGCACTGAAAGGAGTTGCCACATTGGGCTGCAAGACCACCTCTGAGCAGAGCAAAGACCTTGACTGCCATCAGCTCCTAGTGTCGAGTTATTCCCCCCTCCCTTGCAAAGGCAGTCTGTAAAGCCCTCCCCAAAAAGCAGAAAAATGAGTGTTCTGGCAGCAAGCAAACTGCACTCTCCCCGCTTCTCCCCATCAGCTGTTTTCTGTTCCTCACACAAAAGGCTGCAAACCCCTCCTAATTGCAGGAGCCTTCCACCTAACAGACCCTGCTCCCGAGGCCCTCCTCCCCAGGAACTGGGGGAGAACTGGGGCACAATAGGAAGGAGACCGGCTAAAGGGAATAGATCTGTTAAATTAACGCATTTTCTGTCAACCAAATCAGCTGCCCCTAGTGCTATTGTTGGTGAAACAATGGAGACCCCAGGAATGGGCACCCATTAAAAGGAACAAGCCTGCTGAAAGGATACACTCTGAGGCACAGCCTTGTGTGTTTAACAGGATTCTCTACTGTAAGGAAGGAGGAATCACTAGGCTGCATTGTTCCCACCACCACAGCAGATGCTGTTGCTTCTGGTAACGAGGAGGGGGGGAAAAATTTTAACAAAAAATCATACATACCTACATTATTGTTTACATGATAAACTTTTTAATTCAGGAATTTTAACTCCTTGGCTGTTGTCATTTCTACCCATAGCTCTCTTCTGGAGGAGATTTTTGCCTGAAAGAAGTCTATGAAAGCATCCATTGCCATTACAAAAGTTAATTCTTCACCCTTCATGCAGGCACTTAACAGATGCCAGGGGCAGAATGGCACAGCTCTGCCGGCATTATGCACTGGGAGAGAAAGACCACAGTTAAGCAGGTCTACATATAAAGCTGCAACACTTGAAAGGTGTTACTTTTAGCTGCTTTGGTTAGAGCAAATTCCACAAGGAAAAACTTTTAAGGACCGATTTAGATGCGCTGCGCACAAGTTTAAATCGGTTGATTGAATTGGCACAGGTTTGTTTGTGGTACTTGAGTCTTCTCAAACAAAGCAAACTGCAAAGTCATATTTAAGTTCCTGCAC
>WBNP01001991.1:0-42678 GCA_013401095.1 Passerina amoena
TGGAGAGCTACTGTCACCAGATTGTCGTGTGTGAAAACACATCTCTCCATCTGGCTGCCAATCAGGAAAAAAAGTAAAACAAACACTGGTTTAGATTAATTTGCTTTGAACTGGATTTAAAATTGCTTCATCTTGCTGAAAAAAACATTTTATTTATTTAATGCAAAATATTCCATGCTAATCTAAGAATTCTATTGTGCATATTTTATGTCTGAGGAATTGACTTCAGCATGATCTCAGATACGGTGCAGAGACATAAAAATACAGAACATTAAAACCCTTGCTTACATAGTTGGCAAATGGCAGAGATGGTTTTTAAGCTTCTCTCTGAAGAAAGGTCCAAAGAAGCACTAATATCTCTCCTTTTCTCTTATTTTACTTACATATTCTTATCCATGAAAGTTCTCAAATTAATTCCAAAATGTTTGCTATGTTAGCCCATCAAATTTGTTTGCTTTCTAAATTATTCGAAATTATACCAGTCCTACATTAAGACTAATAGGTCTTTTACTGCAACTGAAACCGGTGCTTTCTAAAAATACCTGATTTTAAGCCAGTTCTAGGTCTATACGTTGATGTCAAGCATGTTAATATATTTCTTCACCAGTTCTCAATTAAGGAAATCTTTCTCCTAACAAAGAAATGCTAGCGTAATGCAGTCAATTTTATGCCTTCTAATTAAGTGGACCTCTCAAGGGTCTAATTTCCTGCAAAATTAAAAACCACATTTGTGTGAATACAGTGAAAGAAGGTGAACAGCAGGAACAGAAAACATTTTATTTCAGAGTACTTCATAACATGGACATTTCTGCATTTCCCTGTAATGTAGTTTAAGACTCTCTAGTGAAGATGAGATTCAGCTGGGGTTCCCTTGTGTAGGGAATGATTTAGATGCTGCATCTTTCAGCCAGAAGATTATTTCTTCCAGCCTTAAATGAAACCCTCAAAAATGTCCTCAAATTAAACTATTTTTTGAATTTCCAAATGACTCTGAAATAACCACAGCTTCATTTTTCAACAAGTGTTGTTTCTTCCCTTGAATCCAGTTAGTACACACGTTGAACTCCTGGCTTCGGGCATGAAGAGCTTTTGAAAAACCACTCATTTGGGTGATGCCAGCACAAACCAGGATTATTTGCCTTCCTCCAGAAATACCATGTTAGTTGCATTTACTCACGAAAACTGTGGGACTTGCAACTTATAGATGCAACTCACTACAGTGAATTCTAAAGACTCAACACTCTCATCTTTTCCTGTAATACAAAGTGGTTCCAAAGGCCCTTAGTCTGTCACAAGGAAGCCTGGGGATCATGGTCAATGGGGGCTGTGGAAGAGCCACATGGTTCCCTGATGTTGCAAGGGAACCATCAGTCACTTTTATTCTAAGCAAACGCTCAGTTTCTTTAAGTTCTTAAGTCAAACTTTCATTAAACTTTCCAAACTTGTTCTTACAATAAAGTAAAAAAGCAATCAAGAATGATGTTTGTAGCAGTGTTTAATCAGAAGAGTGCTACTGGTGATGGGATGGAGAGAGGCATGTACAAAGTGTCTTTTAGCGGTTGGTGATTGCGGTTTGTTAAATTCCTTGTCAAATATTTTAAAATAATGCCATTACTGCAGGCAAATTCAAATTAAGAACTTTACTTGGAAATACAGGAAATCGAGCTGTAAACCGATGTGTTTTAGTTCTGTCATGAAAGTGCTCCAACCTCAAATTTTGAATTTAAATCAATATAACCTTAACCTGCAGAAAGAGAAAACTGTAAGGAACAAGCGCTGTGCTAACTTTGAAAGTAGGACAGGAACTAAATGTAGAATTCAGCATGATATGATGCTTCTTAAAGGTAAAATTGTGGTCATGCTGAGATGTATGATTGACAGCAGAAAATATCTTTCGACTACTCCAAGATCAATTTTAATTGGAATTTAGGTCAGATGTAGGAAAATAACTTTTAGTAACCAAAAATTTATGCCTGAAACTAACTCAAAATAACGATCAAAATCACAGGATTCTAAGGCCTAAGGTGACCTTAAAAAGTCTTACAATCCATTTTATTACTCTTAGGCAGGATTAACTATAGCTAACCTACTTTTGATATGTCTAACCTGTTCTTGGACCTTCCGTGTCAGGAAACTAAGTTTGCCATCACTAACTACTTTCCAGACATTATCATTCTTAACTTTTGAAAGCTCTGACATTCTTTTCTTCCCTTACTTGAAACTGGAACGTACTTGTTCTGTCCTTTCCAGATAGAGAGAATAATTCTTCCCATTTCTTTGCAGTTAAGAATTCAAGAACCAGCTTTATTAAGAATTCAAGAAACAGCTTGCTTCTCTTCTCCTTCAACAAATCTGAACAATTTCAATTTATTATCTTTGTTTTCTTATAAGAAATGCTTTCCAGAACACGCTGTTAGACTTTTTATAGGAGTATCATACTTTAAACTGAAACCAATACCTCAGGAGAGGTTTGTTTATTTATGAATAAAACAAAAACTTTACTACCTGTGTATTATATATACACATTTTTGGTTTTGTTGTTTTGGCTGTGATTGGTATTGGTTATACTTAGATGTAGTGCTTGAGAAAACCACACGTTATTCTGGGTTCTTGTTTTCCTAGGCATGGCCACTGCTGTACCTTGCTACAGCTCCCATCTGGTTTGTGCTACATTTGAGCCAGGCAACCTACAGGAGCTGGGAACGCTGAGAGTGTCTATCAGCTGAATGAAACAGGTCTTGTACCTAATTCCTTGTTCTTACAGGAGTCTCAACCAGGGTTTTCAGACAAGCCCACTGTTCACAGCCCCTTATCTTTCATGAGTGCTCTAAAAATCAAGACACAAAGTGAGTGAAACATGAATTGTTGGACACAGGTCTCTAGAATGGTCTTTCAGAAGCTGCAGAGGTGCTGAGCAAAACTTCCGTGGAAAAGTCCTCCAAAACCTCAAACCTAGGACTCCCAGTCATTGTTAGAGTAAAACTAAGAACAGTTTTTGTTTTTCTCTTTTCCAGTTAGTGACAATATCTTAATGAAAATGAGGTATTCGGGGATGACTTCATGACTTACAAATGGATAAGCTGTCTCAAAGCTTCTGAATTTGTGACCACCCCATGTGTTGCTTATCTACTTCCCTCCCAACTGAGTCCTGACTTTAGACCAGCTGGTCTAAAGGGAAGGGCCTTTGTGTACTAATATGGGCAAATATGCATTGAAACAAGAAAGATATATTAAAGAGGTACATTTTGGACAATAGAGAGAATTTAAGAGGCTCCAAGTATACCCTTAGGAAAAGAATTTGGTTTCTAGAATAAGGACTACATCATTATTGGTCTTCCTCTTTTTATTCTTATATTCTTCAAAGAATTCTGGAGTCCTTGAAAGAATAATCTTATTGTAATGCCTGTGAGAGGGGCACTTTATAAACCTGTGCAAAGCAGCAAAACATTGTCCTTGCACAAATCTCTTGCAACAACTTAAGGATGTATTGATGACTAAAAAAAAAATGCCAGCCGTTCAAACTCCTATCTGCTGTGATTTGTGCCTGTCATGTTGGCCAAGTCTGTCTCACTGTTGATCCCTAATCTGTCCATGTTGATCTGCAGTGTTTTACATGTAGATGTTAGTCTCTGTGGGACAGAAATTAAGTTTTTATTCTATGTTTTTGCTTAGGATGTCCAGTGAAGAAGATTACTAGGTACTACAGTAATATGAATTATAGAAATCCTGTTGCTGTTTTCTGTAGTTCTGCTATGTTCCCAATGCCTTGACAAATTGATCCCATCAGAAATGCTTTCAGGATAAGAGATTCATTCAGTTGTATTGCATATGATCTTCCACAGTTATCTTGTTTGCATCTACTGTAATTTGTGTCAATTAAACAAGGCAGTTTATTACCCAGGCCCTGAGCAGCTCAGTTTAATGCTGAGTTTAGGCCTGTTTCAGCTGAAGGAGGGACCAGGAAACCTCAAGAGGACCTTTCCACTCCAAATTATTTAATGGTCTACATTTGTCTTTTTGCCTTTAAAATAAATTTTTGTTTTTGTTCCAATAAGCTTTAGTTAGTGATTTGCTTTATTTCCATTTTCTGGGCAAAGATGCTGTGCTGGTGGTTGGATGGGTTGCTTCACTATTTTGTTTCTTTTCTGCTCAAGGGAGTGTCACAGTGGTTTAATCTTCTGGTTTCAAGGATATAACTTTCCCTAATGCCAGATCCTCAGATTCTTTCACGACTGATTCAGACCTTCACTCTTTTTAGAAAAATAAACCACAGTTTCTGTGTATGAATTTTTCAGCTGCCACATTAAAATGCCAATGCCTTAACTGCTGGGACACTACATCCTTTTTTCACTCCATCCTGCTGCATGGCTTTTTGTATAGAGAAAGTTAAGTCTCAGCACTGGTACAGCAATATATGCTTCTCAAAACATGTAGGAAAAAAACCTCCTCTCTTGAAAGAATAAATTTGGCAGTGTCTTTTAGTAAGTGGGATAAGAAAAAAAAGCTAGCATATTATTGGAAGCTTTAGAAGAAAGGTAAGAAGCAACACTGACTGACCTTAAAAGAATCAATTTTTTAACAATCATTTATCAGATAAAATGTCAGAAAAGATTAAAATAAAGAACTTTGATTCTTCTGCATAGGATTTTTTAGACTCTTAAAGTCCAAACTTATTCTGCCTGTCAGGAGTACAACTAATGAAGGGCTTTCTGAGGACTTTTGCTGTGATCCTTTGGTTTATAAAAGAAGAGTGAAAAAGGAATATCTGCTTGCTCCAATAGTGATCTTCAGCTATTCCTACAATGCCTTGGCTCAAGCTGCTTTGCAGCTGCTGCTCAAATTTGACTTGGCATGACTATTAATGATTTGACCTTCATCCCAAGTTTACTTTGTGCTTGCAAGAGCAGTGGGTAGTGATAAGGAATATGATTTTGTTCCTAGTGGCAATTAGGTTGCTTGGTAGCCGTAGTGCTGCTTACAAGGGGGAAGTCTTGTCTAACCATCAGTAAACTTTGCTCAGAACACTTACAACATTTATGGACTGTCATTCTTGCTCCCTCTGTGATCCTCCTTTTGCTCTCAGCAAGAGATTTAAGTGCTCCAAACTACCACTGGATCAAAAAATGTCCATAAATTGTACTGGTAAATAGCAAATCTATCATGCTCCTTGTGAAAATTAAGGATAGTTTTATGCAGGTAAAAAAGTCTATCTATACTGCAGGATGTAGAATAGTGGCATAATCACCTCATGGAAGCATAATTATCCTTTAAAAGAATGTGTGTATTCTACTGGTTCCCTTAGGACTAGCTCCTGAGAAAGAGGAAATGAAAAATAAAGCAAAACAGAATAAACAGACTGGTGTTTTAGAATTGCTTGGCAATTTCTAATTCTCAAAACAGTAAAAAGATCTCTCAAAGTGAGAAAATGTCACCCCGTGTTTCTGCACACCAGAAGGAAAGACACAGGAAGAGGGAGAGCATCTCAGCTGTGTTACTGTAAAGATTCTGTGGCTGACATTTTGATTTTTTTGTATAATAAAATGTAAAAAAAAAAATATTCCTAGTGTCTGTTACTTACAGCTGATCAGCTTGCCCTGGTAGCAGCTGGACAAATGCAATCAGCTACTGTGGGGAGCATTTATGTGTATTGAGCTTCAGTCCAGCTGGACACCCTCTTTTAACCTGTGTATCATCAATGTGTGCCATTCCTGCATGAAGATGTTTTGAGGTCTCAGTTCCTTCAAGGTGCAGAAATTAGTTGTTAAATATTTAATTCTTCTCTTTGCTTTAAAATATGTGTTTGCACACACACTTCTTTTTTTATATTTATAGCCATATCTGTATCTGTATTGATATAACTATACCAACATCTCTGTATATGTGTGTATATATATATATATATATATATATCTATATTTGTGTATGTATGAGTGCATGTAGGTACATAGGTACATTTGTGTGTATTTGTACACTTACCATGCAGACACACATGTACAGATAAAGGCTTTAGAGGTTAATGATCTTTGGCCATTTTTTATCCTATTGTAGAGATCGATCTTGTTTTGACAATTCTTCCATAATATTGTTCTGCTTTGAAAATAACAGTATGTGACCACATTTCAGAGCTTAAGGAAAATGGACTCTGAAATACAAAGTCAGGAGAGGTGGATGGAATTTTGATCTGCTCTGTGAGAACCTACAGGTGTTTCAGCTGAGAAAAATAATTTGGTTTTCCTGTGCTGATGCCTGTCTTTCAAATAAGAGGGTCTTAATGAGTTCTTTTTGCTTTGTGTAAGCCTGGCCCATAGTTAAAATTTACAGTTCCTCTGCTGTATCTAATAAATACCTCAGTCCTTTGCTGGATTTGGGGCACTGTGTGAAAGTACTCAGGATAACTTTAATTGACCTCTAATATTCTGCCCTAGAGTTTCCTACTCAGCCAAACAGCTAGAAGCTGTTTTCAAATCACTTCCTTATTTTGAAGGTGTTTGTGATTATTCTTTAATTTTGAATATCTCTCTCCTGTGTTCAACTTAAACCCTTTAATTTGATCTCCCTTTTATAGAGGTTTAGTGTTTACATTTCCATGTTGTCTGAGTGGCACAGTGGAAGAGACAGGACTACTACAGTTTATATAACTGAAAATAATACCCTGTGGGCACTGGGGAACATCTAAAGCAGACAGTGCAGTATATAACTGCAGATGATCTAGTGTAACTGGTTTTTTTAGTGTAGAAGGAAAGGCTTAGTTCAGATCAATTTCATTTCCTTAACTTAGATTTTTCAAGGAGAGGTCACAGATCTGAGAACAAATGTGATACATGAGGGAAAACGTCTGTTTCTCATCTAAACAATTCTGGAATTATCTTACTTCTACTGTATGAAGCACCAGGCATGTGTGTTGTGATGACTTCCAGTAGGTTCCTGTCAGGCAGGGGGGGAGTTCATTCCCAGTACAGTCCTGTCCTGACTGGGGCCTCCACAGGAGCACCCTGCAGCTGATGCTGCAGCTGCTGGGATTACAGTGCAAGAAACTGGGCTGCCCATCTCCTTAGAAAGGGATTCTTGGATCGTGCCTGTTTCCTTTCCTGCTTACATGCTCCCCCACTGTACTCGGTCAGCGCCTTTGCCTCTCCTGAGCCTGGCTCCCAGCTCCGGGCTCCTGAGCCTGGCTCCCAGAGCCGTGCCAGCCCTGCTGGTGACACTGCTCCTCCATGGAGGGGCACATCTGCCAGCGGCTCCTCCTGAGCCACAGAGGCTTCTTTACATCAGGCCTGAGGTTTTGCAGAGAATGTTTTATTTAATGTCCCAATGGAAGTGCATAGTGAGAGAGAAAGTAGGGAAATGCTCTGAGGAATGAGGTACAGATGCTTGGACAAGGAAAGATGTGGTGGAGGCCATGTTGGGGCAAGAACTTAAAATGTGCCAGATATTCTTGGCAGTCTCGTCTTGGAAGATTTTTCATCTTAACAAAAAATTATCTGCATTACTGAGAAATTATTTCTAGTAATCTCTTAGCCAATTTGTATGTTTGAGAGACAATGTGTGCCCCTCCTCACACCCAAAAACCCCATGTCCTGAAACCAAAACATGCCCCCCTCTTCACCCTCTCCAAAAGAAAAAGCCTACAGATTTGAGCAACATATGTGCAAAGAGGAAAAGGAGACCACTCCACCTTCTGTGGCATACTTTTCTGACAAGTACATTTTTTTTGTGTTTGCTGTTTCCAAAACTTTTCCTGATGTTTTATTGTATGTTTAAATTACAAGGCCAAATGAAATGTTGGAGGAGTCATCTCAGAAGATTTTGTAGACCAACTCTGTCCTTAAATAGGAATATATGTACCACACATCATGGCTGAGATCCAGAGCAAGATATTCTAGACCTGGAAAGGTCTCCCTCTCCACCTCTGGTGCTTCCAAGTACCGAAAATTCCTTTAGTTTTCCTTTAACATTTGCACCTTTACCTGCTTGTCAACAATTTTCAGGCATGTTTTCTACTGAAAGACTGCAAAAGGTTAGTGAGAAAAAAAAAAAATCCAAAGTGACAGCTGAAATCTATCATAAATATAGCTACAGTGTAATATCTGTATATCAAATATTGCTGCATGCAGTGAATACATCTGCCTCAACACTGAAAATTGGTTCTGAGAGCATGGTAGCCAAAGTTGTGACTTATGTGCCTATCCTTAGTAATTGAATATATTTACAATGCTCATTTCAATTACAGAACATTAGCAAGAGATTGGTCATGAATGTTTCTCAGACAAAGATACAACAGTAAAATAATTTAAACTGTGAAAACAAAGAAAAAAATTGCAACTTTTAAAGCCAATCTGCTGAAAAGTTTCTTAAGATAAAAAAAAATTGTTCCATTTTTTTTCCTTTTCACTGCTAAACAAATTATAGTAGTATCTGGTTTTTTTCCCCAGTGAAATGGAAGTTTGTGTTTTTTAAACAAGTTAGGCATCATAGCAACTTGATCTGAACTTGTTGTCTCTTGTTAATGATTTGGTGAATTCCAGTATATGAGCTCTGTAGAGTTGTTCTAATGAATATCTATTTTTCTATGGAATGGCAGAGAATTTACTTAAATTAATTGGGAAATTTTTGCTTGCTGCTACTAAATAATATTTACCCAAATGAATAGAGATGTAGTTGTCTGCAGTGAGTAAACAATGTCTTTCTGCATTACATAATGTTTTTCTCTCTTAAAAAGAATAAAATTGTGAAAGTGGAAAATACCAAGAAAATAGGACTCTTTTTTTCTCATAAACATAAACTTCTAGGCCTTTTAGGATGTAATTAGACTATACAGATCACTTGACCCCTTATAGTTTTCAGTGACAGTTTTTCTTGGGATCAGAATGTGAAAGATCTAATTTTAATGAGTTTGTATTTGTAGAAGTCTGCACACACACAAAAAAATCTCCAACTGTCACAACAGCCAGTAATTGGCAGAGAAATGCTTTGATAAAAGTGGGAAGACATCCCTGCTGGTTCAAGACAGGTGGACATCAACTTGAATCCAATTTACATCTTAAAATGTGCAATAGAAAGGATTTGCATTACATTGCCTAGATGAAAGGGAACTCTTAGTCTGAGAGCCTCATTTGCTTTCCCCTCTTCCTTTTCTTTTCTTGCCCAAACACTCAAACTCTTTGTAGAGAAGTTTTAATGAAGATAGCTTGTTCAGCTCCTGTTTGAGGCAGCTATTTACTCGACTAAGGCTCAAATCTGAACTCATGCTGGGCTAAAAAAGAAAGCCCAAACTGATAATTGGGCAAACCTGAAATTGGATAACCTGCTTTAACCTCTGCTTGAATCAAATGAGCCCATCTTCTATACTGAGTTATTTTTATTTGGTTGCCTGGTCAAGGTCCCTTGCAACACTTAACTGGGATCTAGCAAGAGACCTGCAGTGGAATGTGCCTGCTCTGAAAGGTACAAGAAATGGCTCCTGATGGACAGCTTTGGACTATCTGAGTGATCCTAGCTGCATGTTTAGGTGTATGATGCATATTTAAATTGTTACTCCAGAGAAAAACTTTTACTCCATCCTAAAGCTTTTGGAGTAAGAGTCCAACACTGTATTAAGTAAGGGAAAAGTAGGTTTATTCTTTTCCAAAATGGATGCTGAAGAAAGGCATTTAGGAAGTAGGTAGGTAGCCTGAATTTTTGTTCCCATGCAGTTCTTCTCTATTTGTTTGTGTCAGGACTGATGGAAAATAAAATCTTGATTACAGAAGCTTGTAATATTCTGTGTGTATATCTTCAGGTACAAATTCCAATCTTGCAATCAGCAGTGTGAAGTCTGTAAAGACTACTCCAAATTTATATGTGCACCTCACACTGACATTTCACTATTTGTTAAATATTTGATTCTGAGTTGGCACTTCTTTTTTAAAAATAACCTTTCCATTACAGATAAGACTCTCTGTCTCCTTGAAAAGACAGAGCAATAGGTCACCAATGTAAATATGGTCTAGTGTTTTAAAATGTAACTCTGCTTCTTCCATGAAGCATGAAATTTTCTATTTTGTGCAGTTCCTTACAAGTGGTCTAATAATCTGTATTACTGCATGTTTTATTTGTTTCTAATTTGGGGTAACTTTCATCTAACTTGCATATGAAATGGAGAATTGAAATTAATGGGGCTACTGAGTACTTTGGGCTGAAATACTCAGTCACTGAGGTATCTAAGTGCCATTGGCTCTGTTGGACATGGGGGAAGTGTTTGGTGATTCTCACGGGAGACACCTCTCATAGCTCCTCCTAGACCAAAATTTTGCCATGCAAACACTGACCTTGTCCTTGAGCTCAGTCACACTTCCCATATGCTCTTTCACTGTGTTTGCATAATTATTTGTGTAAACACAAGGGGGGAAACATTAAAGACTAAGAAAAGCAAAATCACATTGTGTTGTTAATGCTTTATATTTTGTTTAGTCCTTAAAATACCTGTGAGTGTTAGATTAACAGTCTGTGCCTTTCTGTATTGGCTAGAGATGTAGAAAAGAAACAAACTGAAAACATTTTCTGGTGCCTTTGTTGTGCCTCTGCATGGTAATATGTCTATGTCTGCAGGACTCCCTGGTCTGGGATATAATCTCTGGTTTCTTTTGGAGTCTGAACTGAAAAAAGAAGGGAAAGAAAAGGCTTACTGCTGTCATTTCTGATGTTATAAGGTTACAGGCTACAACCTTGGGAGATTTTACACTAAATTTGATTTTTATTGTTTCGCAAAATGGGACCTGTTTTCTGACAGTCAATAAAACTGCAGGTGATACTGCTCTTATAATAGATGTGAATGGACTATTACTGTTTGCTATAGCAGTTTAACTGCAGGGCAATCTTATAAAGTTTTTTTTTTTTTGAAAAAACACACCATCTTTTTTTAGCCACTGGACTATTTCTTTATTTTCATCAAGTTTTCTGGTAATATTGGTGTATACCCACCTGAACACATCTGAAAAAAGCAGAAAGTTCTCTGCCTCTGTAGTTCAAAAGAAACTAAAAATTGAAAATCTAATGGTGGGCTAAAATGAAAGTGTTTTTAACACAGTATATAAATAGGTAACCTCAAGATTTAAAATCATTTATCAAGGCAATTTTTTGTGTGTATTATACAGTAGTGGCAATGTAGAAATCAACTTCATCTCTTGATGCTTTCTTTTAAGTCATATTTTCTAGTTCCAAAAATCTGAAATACTGGTAAGTAGTGTTTATACTTTGAATCACAGCACCACTGAGGTTGGAAGGGAGTTTAGGGCAAATGTTCCTGCTAAAACCAGGATTTCCTAGAGCTAATTGCTACGTGCTGTGTCTGGTTGTATTTTGAATATCTCCAAGCATGGAGACTCCACAGCTTCTCTGACCAACCTATATTTCAAAACAGTCATGGTGAAAGAGATTTTTCTTACATTTAAATAGAATTTCCTCTCTGAATTGGTGTCCATTGGTATTTTTCCTGTCACTGAGCATCAGCAAGAAGAGTCTGACTTCCTCTTCTTCTTCCCTTCCATCTATATCTATCTATATCTAACCTATCTATATCTATATCTATCTATATCTATATCTATATCTATATCTACATCTATATCTATATCTATCTATATCATCTATATCTACCTATATCTAGATATAGATATGTACTCATATATATATGTATATACACACATGTGGGTAACAATGATGGAAGCTTCTCTTAGTTTTTACTGAGCTCTCTCCAGTATTTCCATGCCTGTTCTGTACTGAGGAGCTCAATATTTGATCCAGCGTTGCCAATGTGGGCTCATCAGTGCCTTCCCTGCTCTGTGGGAAAGGCTTTTCCTAACAGACCCAATGCCATTTCTAGGCTCCTTTGCTGAGAGGAGGCATTGTTCACTTATGGTCAGCCTGTGGTCAGGAAGGACGCAGTAGTAGTTCTCTGCAAAGCTGCTTTGCAGCTGGTCAGCTCCCAACTATCCTGTGCATGAGACTCTTCCTACCCAAGTGCAGGATTTGGTGTTGGTTGAATGTCATGAATTTCCTGTCATCCCATTTCGTCACCTTGTTGAGGTCCCTCTGAATGGCAAGATGACTCTGGTCTATCAGCCACTCTTCTTGCTTTAGAATCACTTGTGCTGTTCCATCATTCAAGTCATTAATGAAGCAGTTACACAGGATTGGCCCAGCAGCAATCCTCTGAGCATGCAACATAGAAGTGGATTTTGTGTTTCTCATCCCAACCCATAGAGCTCAAAAGCTCAGAGAGTTTCCAGTCTCTTTCATTGCCCACCATTTAATCTCTACCTCCTGTCAGACTTACTAGTTAGTCCTTACTAGTTAGTTTATGGGTGTTACTGAGGCTACAGTCTGCCCCATTGTTGAGGTCATTAATTGAACAGGATTGGAGCCAGCACTGACCCCTGGGATACACTGGTGCTTCTTGCCCTCCAACTAGAATTTGTGTCACAGGTCACCAACCACCCCGCCTCTGGGCCTGTCCATTCCGTTGGTTTTCCATCTGCCGCCGTCTGTCTGTCCAGTGAATACCTCATCAGTTTCTCTTTGAGAATCTTACAGGTGACAGTGCCAAAAGCCTTTCTGAAGTCAAAATACTCCCTATCCTCTGCTCTCTCCTCATTTGCTAAGCCAGTCATTTCACTGCAGAAGGGGATCAGTAGATTTTTCAAGCAACACGTTCCAATGATGGTACCATAAGAACTACTCTTAATGAGCTTCTTGTTCATGTGGCTTACAGAATTACTTGCTTCATCAGGTTCCAAGGTTCAAGGTTCTCTGGGTCTATTTTACTGCCTTTCTTGAAAATAGGAGTGTCATTTTCTTTCTTCCTGTCCTCAGACACCTTTCGCAGTCACAATGGTTATTCAAAGATCACCAAGTGGTCTTGCAATGACAACTTTTCCTTGTCCTCTGTCAGGATTCTGTGATCTGCAAGCAATATAAAACCAAAGTCTATCCTCTGATGTCTTGGAAAATTTTCTGGTATGTGATTCTATAGAATAGTGTGAATTTTATGCATTAGTATACCAGTGACAAAAGAAGTCACTCCACTCTTTTAGTTTAAGAGAGTTAAAATACAGATGTACTTAATTGCCAGCATATTTATGAAGTTCTGTATCAACACAAATGATTTGCCTGGTTTAAGGATAGGCAAGAGTAAAGAAACTAGCTATTAATATTTACTTAATGGTCTTGATATACAAAGTATTTTAGTGATTTTAATTAATGTCTAGTTACATTTTTTGTAAAGTTCTGATCATTAATATTTGCCCTATAGATGTCTCCTATTTTTTTTTATTTTTCCCTCAAGTATCGATCTATAGTTATTTTTGAAATGCAAATTTATAAAATGGAATGGTTACTGGTAAGATGGGAATCATTAGAGAGGAGAAATGAAGAAAAAAATAAGAAAAGATGAAAGACATGAAGTGTATGAAAGAATCAGATTTTGGAGTTTGAGATCAGAAAGCTCAGTAAAGCATGTAAATACCAGTAAATGTCAGCTGGCATTGACTTATATTTGTGAGTCTCAAATGATGAGCTCATCATCACAAAAGTTTAACACCTCTCTGGTGGCTTGGTCTTCACCTGCAGCTTTCTGAAGTTTTACCTCTTTTATCCTTCCTTTATTTTTTCTCTTTTTTTTTGTAGACTTTGTTCACCATATTGGGATATTATGATATCTTAACTCTGGGTCTGAAACTGCAACTACAGCACTACTCTGCCTCCAGGCTGCCCTGGTTTGTATCCCCCTGCAGCACATTTTGCCCTGTCTGATAATTGTAGAGGAAAGGCAGTAGTCCCCTCATCCTGGATGTCTCATTTCTTTATCAAACTCAGTAACTTCTTGTGGTGTTGATCTGGCAGTCACCTCTTGAAAATTCTCTTTATTCTTTTTGTGCTGCTATGTATTTGCCATGTTTTAATAGAACAGGCCCTCTGGCTGGGGAAAAGTTGCCAGTTACACTTGTGAGACAGATCCCCTGTTTTATTATTATTTCTTTCAGAAGATTTTCAGTGTCTTTGATGTTACCCATGCATTTGCATTAAAAGCTGTGAGTGATTTATTTTAATAAAATCCAATTATCCTCTTTAGTTCCTAGTAAAAAATTAACGGTTATTTCCAGTTTAATTGTGAATATTAGTACATGGAAGGAAAAACACCAGTTACTAATGGAAATGTTGCATTAATAGTTCCAGCAGCAGCAATGAGGGTTAACAAATGAATAATACTGTGCAGACCTAATTTCAGTAACTTGTGCAGAGCAATTTGGGTCCAAGGAGGGAAACCAGCTGCTTTCAAGGAGCTGTGTGAGGATAATGCAGAATATCATGTTTCTCACAAAGTTCAGTATCCCCACATGGCTCTTGAGCTCTGTACACATGTGAAAAGAAATGATATTTCCAATAGGTGGCTTCAGCTGCTTTCTAGGGTGATTTTTTTGAGCCTGGTCTCTTACAACTTTGGTCTTTTTGTAAGTTCACAAGGGGGGAAAAAAAGGGAGCTTCAGTCTCCTGAACTGTTAAATCATCATGGTCTCAGCTGTGTATTTTCAAAGCAAGCTTCCTCTCTTGCAGCAAATCCTTGATTTTCCTACACTTCCAACAGCAGGAGGCCATGCTTCCACAAATATCAGCTTTTCTTTATCTGAAATCTAGGACTGGGTCCTTGGTACTGCTGAAGTTTTCCTATTGGTACAAAGAGAAAGGAAGGGGTGAGTATCTCTGGTATCTTAAACATGGGCTGGTGTGGACTTGAATTACATGACAAAATTAATTACACCAGCCAATTGCACATCCAGGTTGGTTGTGTTATCTATGAATTATAGCAAACTAGTTGGCTTTTTTTGCCAAAAATTGGCTGGTTATAAGCACCAGTTTTGTTTGGGACACTGAAGCTGAGATCATTTAGCCATTGTCACATACTGCACCTCAGACCCATTTGAGCACAGCAGCTGTAAGCTGAGAAGCCCATCAGATCTGAAGTACCAATATATGTGTAACATCAATCTGTTGTCTCAGTGGTATAGATGACAATCCTGCCCTCCCTTCACACCCCCGCTGCTTAGTTTTTGTGAAAAAATCTTGCAGTGAGCCTCAGCATTTTTCCACTCTCTCCTTTCTCCTGACACCAACACAAGACCCGTTAACTAATTTGTGCAGTAAGTCTCCATTCTCATTTCAAGATATCAGTAAAACCTTGAAATGAAAAAAGATACTTATGATTATCACTCAGGAAGTATACTAATGATGGGCTCAGGAATGGTCTTCAGCATCACAGGAAATAAGAAATGTAAGGAAAGAGACCTTAATTAAGCATTTGCGGTGAACCTTAGCCACAAGACCTATTTCAACAATTTTGATTGACTGATTTCTAATCTGTTAAAATGATCAATTATAAGAGAAAAAGCCCCAAATACAATGCAGTAGAAAGCATCAAACCCCAGAAAATATTGACTTTCATTTCATATCTGGGTAAGATGATACACTTCTTCTTTATCAGATTCATAATGGGATCGATCCACATTGTTGTTGGTCCATCATATTATTGTATATATAATCATAGCATGGTTAGGTTGGAAGGGATCTTTAAAGGTCATCTAGTTCAACCCCCCCGTGCAATAAGCAGGGACATCTTCAACTAGATCAGGATGATTACAGCTCTGTCCAACCTGACCTTGAACCTGACCTCATCTGTCTCATTGCCTAATTAAAAGCTGAGGTTACTGTTCAACATCTACCCTGTATTGCTTCAGCTAAATTAACTTTTCTACCTTACTAGTTTCTCTCTTAATCATACTATTGGTACTTCCATTTTGCATAAAGTTCTTATTGTCTCTACATAAACATGTCTACAGAAGTTTTTAAGTGTCAAATATAGATGGTGACATGAAAAATGTTACATAAGTTTCCTCCTTTCTTCCATCTGAATTACAAAAACTTTTTACAGAGTTGATCCAAGATGGATAAAGCTTAATATAAGTTTAGTGAAAGGATCCTATAGAAAAGATTCCTTGAAATATTAAAAATTTCATAAAGTCTTTATTAAACAATCTTTATTGAACAATGTCAAGAAATTAATCAGTAATTTGACAGGTGATACTTGAAAATCCTGCTTTTGCATGTGGTGAAAACAATTCAATGTGTGTCTGAAACAGTCAGCTTTGCTGTAATCTGAATTAATCTTCTCAAATAATAGGCCTTTCCAGGATCAGCAAGACTTCAAAATGGCATAAAATTTCAGTAAGGAAACACTGACAGAAAACAATTTTTTAAAATTCTTGATAGGTTTATTGGCCTTTTCTTTCTTCTTTACCTAACCTTTGTTTTTCCAACTATTATTGCAAAATAGCATGCTAGCAAATCTTGCAGTCCTGTTCTCTTAACCACAACATAGAAAATCTGCAGAAATGCTGTAGGGGAGCAACTGAGTTTTGGATGCTGCTGTGAGCCTTGACATTCACACTAGTGTTCCCACAATCTGCTCTGTACCCAGGGGGATTTCCAACTTCTGCAGCCTTGGCTGAAGTAGAATATGGCAGTAGAGGCTTAAAATTAACTGTTATTAGAAAATAAAACACTTACTTATTGGTAGGTGGTCTTAAGCAGAACTTTTCACTATATGCATAAGTTTATGGTATAGTTCTAAAGACTGGCTATGATTCAGCTTTATATTTGCTGTGCTAAAGTATTTATCATTTATGTTGAGGTTTATGTCAGTGATTGTTTTGAAGGTACAGAACCCAAATGTATTTTGGAAATGTTTAGGTAAAACTCTCTTAACTTCTATGTACAAGAGTAATTTAAACTGCAAAACTAAGGAACGGGAGTTTGGACATAAGCATAAGCATATAATAATGAAAATAAACCAAAACCCAAGCTATTTTCAAACCACCACACTTATATGAGGGAAAACATTCATATTAATAAGAGCAATAAAATGACAATGCACTGATATCTTAAAGTTATGTTTTTGAAAAGTAGACTGTCGGTGTTTTAAACTGTAATTTTCTGGCACCTACAAATGTGTTTTAAACTGTAATGTGTTTTAAACTGTATTTTCTGGCACCTACAAAATCAGTATTTTACAGCATATCACCTATGATACAGTATTATGACTGATGTAATCCCAATGAAATGTCAGTATCTTATGAAAGGTATCTAACCAGGGCACATATTTTCAAACCTGGGGATAAAAAGAAAAAAGATTTCTCAAATGAGGATCTGTATATCTTAGAAGTGAACTTAGGTATAACTGTCCATTTACTACTGCTCATATGGTGGTGAGCATTTCAGCTGCTCCAGCTATATTGTAACAATTCTTTAATCTTAGGAATACATACTTTTTATGATGTCAAAATACAGTATTTCCTATAAAAAATGAGAGAGTAAGATGAATGTTAAATTAATTGAATTATTTATGGCAAAGCAGTTAAAGAACAGACACATAGTTAACATACCCTAGTTCCAAAGCAAGTAGATTAAAGAAGACACTTTAATTGAACAAAATAGAGTTAACTATGCATTCTGCAGGAAAAGAGATTATATAGGTCTCAGAAATCAGAGATATAACAATTTCAGTAGTTTAAAAAATGCATTGCTAACTTTGTTGAATAGATTTCTCAAAAATGTTAATTAGTCATTACAGGTAAATGTTGTTAGTGGAAAAATCCTTGCTAATTTGATTGTTAAATTTAACAGTTTGTTGATGCAGAAATTTAATATATTCTTCATTTTTCTCATATTCTGGGCTTCAAAGAGTTGAATTTTGCCTGTATTAATGCATGAGACGGAAACAAGGTTGAGGTTGACATTTGTGCTTCAATATTTTTCTTGTTAGGAAAAGGCACTCTGTTAATGTAATCTGAAAATGAACCAAACATCTTCAAAATTGTTTGGAAAGTGTTACTTGTTTAAAGAAAGAAGAAAAAAAAGATATAAGATTGAGAAATACCTATTTTCCCTCCACCTGAAAATAATACAAACATTGTATTTCCTTCAGTGAAGATACCACTTTGTGATGAAAGTACTGTGCACTTTGGAGTTATGCCTTAGTAGTGCCTAAGTTGTGGTGCCAGCCTCAGACCGCCTGTAAGCTGGATCAGGTGGAAGTGATAAGCAATGTCCCTTCATCTGTTCTGCAGGACAGACAGTGTGTTTCTGGGATTCAGGTGTACTGCCATTCTTTATGGTGTCGTCTCTTTTTGCAGAACAGGGGGCTGAGCTCTTGGAAAAATTTTTTTCATTGTAGGTCCTTTATATTGTGTAGTGAAGGTGACCTATTTTCCAGCACTTTAAACTGCATTTTCTTCTCTCACTTCATTGTGAATGCTTCTCACTGTACACCAATAATGATTTCAGTCCTCTGTGAGAAGTTTAAAACTTCAGACTCAGTGCTAAGTGTGAGTATTTTTATTTGTCTCATCACAGTTTTTCCTCACAGAGGCAAGTTGCTACAATGTCTGAGAAGGCAAGGAATCCATAAAAAGTATCTGGTATTCTTTCAGTGAAGTAAAAAACCATAATATAAAATGAATGATCAAAATTAGGAAATGGGTGAATCAAAATTAGGAACGGGTGAATGGAAAAAAAGTTGTAATTAAAAAAATTAATGAATTAACATGTGGAAGAATTAGCTTATTCATTTGCATGCTGTTTCATATCTTGAAGCCAAATAAGCACCAAATACCACAGTGAATATTTGTCTTAAATACATCATCAGTCTGTTGAAAATAACAACTAAGCACCAGAATTAGTAGAATAGGGAGTCTTGGTAAGGTACGGAAAGGTAAGAAATAACTTGTGGGATTATGCTCAATGAACACTAAAACTTTCTTCCTATTATCAGCTGGGTGAAATTTGCTCAGCTGGGGGTGCCGTAGTCATTGCTTTGATTGCAGATGAAGAGCTGACATTTGACTTTAGTGGTTAAAATACAGTCAGTACAGCAGCACTGTGCTCTGGAGTTTCACATGAAATGTATTATGGCAAATGCCATTAACTGTAGTGCTCAAAATGACTTTAAGCACCATTTCCTGTGTGCTATTATGTGCTGCTATGAGTGTGACAGGCAGTGATCCACCTTTGCATGCATCTGTGATTGATTTCTTTGTAACCCTGCTCCGTGCGACTGTGCTCGCTTGTGATTTTCTACTTCCTGAAGGATGTTCAGATGGATGTGTGAATCATCAGTGTGAATGTTTGAATCAGCAGCAAATGAGATGTAATTTAAATAGCAGTGGTGGTATGGAACACTACGCATCGAAAGAAGTCACAGTCGTAAGCAACTTGAGCATCACACCTAAAATACCTAGGCAAGCTGTGAAGGAAAAAGGGTGTTATATTATTTTCTCACCAGGTTGCTTCTGAAGATGCTGAAAGGAGCTGCTCTTCTAACAGGAAGGAAGAATATTTATTTTCTGGAAAAAGAGTACATAGTGAAAGCATTTAATCATTGCATTGACTTGAAATTGATTTGAAGATAAAATGGCATTTGAATCAAACTACTACCTGATCCAACATCTAAATCAAGATGCTTCCCTTAAATGAAGTGCTGAAAGAATTTTTCACCCATTATAATGAGAAAAGACTTATCAAAACAGTTGTCAGAACTAAGAGGTCTGTCTTATGAATGTGTACTCAGGCTCTGATCTGGTAGAGAAGTGTGCTGCAATGTGCTGAAAGTACAAGGACTTTACTATCAGCAACAGCATTTCTGCAAATAGTCCTGTAGCTTAAGTAGAAACAATTTTGTGTCCAATGATCCAGTTATTACATTTTTTTTGTTTTCCCTTACACATTTTTAGTAATTTCAAAGAATATAATATAGCACCTATCTGAATCTTTTATTTTGAAACCCACTGAACTAAACTATACATATGAGGACCTTGGAGGTCATGTTGAGTTCAGAATTTGTACAACAGTGTTCCAGGAAAATGTGATGTTCACAGCTGTGGAAGAAGGAAGCAGAAAGCAAACGGCACTATTTGCTGTATTTCTGTTTGGAAAGTTACAGATGATCTCTGGGAATTTATCCAGTACATCTATACTGACAAAAAGTACCAACTGCAATAGGCCAGAAATAATACTCTTTTACACAATTAGCCTGGTAAGAAACAGTAGGAAAAAGTGCATTTTAAAAGAAAATAACTACCTGCCTTGAGATGAGTGATTTTGAATTGACCATAATTGACTTTTTCTCTCATACCATAATTCTCTGTTATCTGTTGTTTTTTTTTTTCCCTAGCAGACAAACAATCCCAAAAAAATCTCTTTGAACAGAGCTCTCTGAAGTGTAACTCCAGGTATGAAAAGATGGAGAAGAAAACTTTGAGCTTTGACTGCGTGGTAACAGGTGCACCAAAATCCATGCAGGAGTGAAATCCTGCTGGAATCATCACTGGAATTCGGGTATAGCTAACAAGGCACAACCTACTATGTTTATTTTACATGATCTCTTCTGTTTGCATACGCTGAAGATGTCTAAAGACATCCTACTCTTGACACACCCGTGACAAAGTGATAACAGATTTGGCTTACTGATGGGAAGCCTCCCAGGCCTGAGGATGTACCATCTGTCCCTTCCCCCCACCACACACTGAGTTCTCAAGCTACATTTGTTTTATTACTTTTAAACTCTTTTAAGTTTAGACAATTCATCATTTTGGCTGGATTTCTGTTAGGTTTTGGGAGCAACGAGAAAGAACAGAAATGGCAGATGACACATTTTACTTCTGATTTCTTATTGTAATGACAGAGGCTTCTGTGAAAATCTGACTGCTCCAGTCATTCTCTCTGTGATCAACAGTATTAAAACAATACTTTTCTCTTATTTCTAGGGTATCCTGGGCCATTCTATTAATGTTTCTGTTTTTAGAGGGTCTTTATTTTATTAATGCCAGAAACTTTTGGTTTTGCTAACAATCTAACACAGAGCACAAAATTATATACTTCAGCCCACAGAAATGACACATTAACAACATATTTATTGTACAGATTCGCAATAAACAGATGTGAAAAAACCCACCAACAAGCCTCTCCATTTTTATGTATCATAAGCCTTTTATGTGATGGATGAAATATGGCCTATGTCCTTGAAAGGACAGTATTTAGAAAAGGAACAAGATTCCACCTCCTGCACTAGACCTCTGGAAATGCACTATGTGCCTGTCCTACTGTGCTGATACAGAATATAACCAGGTATAGTCAGATCTGATGATAATTTCTCTTCAAGTATGCTGAATTATTTGGATTTCCCACCTCCCTTGAAATATTGTTGGGTTATTACACTCTTCATCGAGATGACTTTTCAGATTTGAGGTTGAGTTTTTGTTTAGATGTGAGAGCTAGCCTGTGAAAAGCAGCCCAGTCTGCAGGATTTAAGCCAGTAGAGGGAATAAAAATGATTTAGTCAAAGCAAGATTTTTAAGCACATATTATATTGCAAATAAATCCACTTGAAGATGCATAACAAAGCATGAAACAATCCTGTTTTTTTTGTTTACTTTTGTCCCCAAAAAGTAACTGCCTGTCAGATTTTGAACTTGTTTGGCAAAAGATTGGAAAAAAAATCCAAAGTGTTCTTTGAATCTGTTTTGCTGTAATATAAAGCAGAAATAAAAATAATTATCCTATTACTGTGATAAGTTTAAATACAAATTGGGCCTAATCCAGAGCATACAAGAACTCATTTGGTTTCATGGACATGCAACACGGGATGTGGGTTTTCATGAAGGAGTGAAGGCAAGAAGCAGGGACTGCAACTCAAAAAGTTTCTTATCAAGAATCTTTTGAGATCTTCCACACTGTCTCAGAGCTCAGTCACTTACATACATTTTCAGTAAGAAAGTTGCAATTAAAATGAATATCTTCTTTTCTGTCAGTCTATTGACTAGCAGTGAGAAGTAGATTGAAATATCCTTCTCAAGTGGTCTCTTTTTTTTTTTGTTAGAGAATCTATCACTACTGTAAATACCAGTTCTGAAAAAGACAATGAAAAGAAAGGCTGTTTTTTTTTTAATGTGCTATGAACATATATGTAGAATATGCATTGCACAGACAGCCTTTCTAGTGGTTAGAGAAGTACAGAGATGCCTTTGATAGTTTTTCCTGCTCTCAACCAGTTTCTAGTGGCCTATGGGTTTTGTATCTGACTCCTTGATGACTTCCTGGACTGCTTTCAATTTCACTTTGAGAATACTCAGTACTTAAGCAAACCAACATCCAGAGTTAGGCAGTCTGTGTAGCTGATGAAATCTGTCTGGAGAGATAAACCAGTATTTTCTATTTCCTCTGACATTTTCAAGGCTTTAAAAGGCAAGTGGACATTCATGCCTCATTTCCAGCTGTGGCAATCAACACTGATGCTTATAAACTAAGACTTTATAATTTTAGTTATAAGCTAAATAGCCTAAGAGATTGGTATCTTTGTCATGCTGTGTTATAGTTAACATTTTTTTTGGTCATTTGGTGAATAAACTTACCATACACAGCTGCAGAAGTCTCCAGAGAAAACTGCAACAGGAACGTCCTCTTCAAGCATCTTTCTAGAGAAAGCAATAGTATAAGGGAAAATCACACAATAATGATTACAAATACTTCCTCATAATAAATTTAACAGGACTGGGCTTGTATTTGCACTCGGCTTATTTATGACCACTTTTTTTAAAGATGCAAGGAGATGTATAAATGAGCAAGAATGGAACAACTTGTACCAGAATTATAGGACACATTTAGAGAGCTAGACTTCTCATTTTTGCATTTAAATAAACCTAAAAATGTGTTCTGGAATGGTAAGTATATAAAGTAATTTCATGTTGCTTCTTCAGTTTTGGGAATTATGATATACTGGGCTTCACAAGTTTGTTAATTCATATAATGAATTACTTCTACCTTTAAAAATATATGTCATATTAAAAAAAAAACCAAACCAAAGCATTGTAAAATATTTGTAGAATCAGGTATGTATATGATAAAAGGATAAATGTATTATCCAGACTGTTTGGAAGCATTTTCTCTTATAGTTTGGCAATTATAACTGGGATATTTCCTCTTTGTTCTGTAACAGCAGAGTAAGTTTTGTAAGCTTGTCCTTATTGTAAGTCTTCAGATATACTATTGCTCTAAATTATTCAAAAACTGATATAACATGACATTGTGTAAAATTTGTAGGTTTTTGAGGATACTGCACTGGTTTATACGTGTAATAAATGTTACAACAAAGAGAGGAATGATGGAGAAATTTATTTTTTCAAACAGGCATTTTATCTGTTCTATAAGACTTTAGTATTGAAAACATCTAGGAATTGTATCTGATTTTGGTGCTACTGGTAGGAAGATTGTAAGACGCTCTGCATGAAGCAGCAGTCTTCAGATCACTGCAGTTCTGGTCATCTCTGTGGGTATAGCAATGGACAATTCTCACAAGGTTCTCCTGACTTACACACAGAAACTGCTTGTTTTAATGGAGAGGAGCCTGATGGGGGTACCTGAATTCTGCTGGCACTAGGGGGTTTCACCATTGCTGTAAGGTGGCAAATTCTTTCTGTGATAACTGAAAGCAGGACCACGCATAACTGGGGTGTCCTATATAGCTCTCTTTCCTTTTTCTGTAATCCTTTGTGCTAGTAAGGGCAAAGTGTGCATAGAAAAAGTAGAGATAGAAGGGGAAACAGAGCGTGTGGACCAGCAAAATATGCAGCAAAGGGACTCAGTGGAGTTCTCCCAGGCAGTCTGCTCAGTTTGCTTTATTTTTTTTTTTTTTGGTGTTTGGTTGGTATTTCTCTTTAAAATCCTGCGCAGCCAATGAAGGATGAATTAAGGTGGTATTCTTTGTGTGTTTGCTTGTTTGTTTCTTTTGGCAGAGAGATCTGACTCCCTTGGAAAACCTGAGAATATTTTCCATTTGTTTGCTGTTTTGCTCATGTCTGCATCAAGGCAGACAGGCAGTGTGGTTGTTGGAACCGGATCCCTTCAGAGTTCATCATCGATGCCACCAAACAAGTTAGATCTAAACACGGCTGGACCAGAAATAAACTGCTCTCATCAGAAGGAAGAGAATGGGTAATGTGAGAATATTGAGAACTGGAGTGGTCTTGTCATTTTTGCTTGATGTTGTTTAAAGAAGTCCCTAACCGAGGCTGATTTCAAGAGGTGCCAGCACAGAGGAGGATGTGATGTGTCCTGAGTACACCCTCTCCTTCCTTGCCTGGGGGTCTGCAGGTGCCCTGTAAGTAGATTCTTACCAGAATTTGATTTAAATGGATATATTAGCTTGAAATAAACATATCTTTTGTGTATTTGTGCATTTTTAAGTTGTGGGAGTGTCTAATTAATTCATTTAATTATGCAGAGGTGTGACTTAATCTACTTTCTCTGTTGCACAACAAATTAAGGCCAAAAGAGGGCCTTCAAGGAGCCACATAACCCAAGCGATTCCCCAAGAAGCTGCTGAGCTGCAGCCTCCAGACAATTTGCCCTTGCCTTGCCTGTGCCTCCCTGAAAGCAGTCATGCCCTGCTGATGTAGACCAGAGCATGAAGGTTTTTCCTGGTAACTTTCCCCTATAATAGCATGTCCCATGTATTATTTCTTAGTAAAAATCTTTCTCTTGTCATAAGAAACAAGAGCCCTGAATTTTTTTTTTCTGTCATCTACTGTGGCTGTTACCCAGATTTACTGAGAAGAATAATTAGTAGGACATAACAAAGCAATATCTCGGCAGGGTTTGGACAACACGCCAGTTTCTGTTTTGTACTAATATGTCATCAAATAAACACTTGGATTTAATGGCTTTGGCGCTTTATTCTTGAATTAATGCCTCCTTAAGGCTGAGAGAAACAGAGGTTTGAAAATTGCCGACTCTTGCGGATCATCGCCGCCAGCATCATTTGTCCTGCAGTTCCTGGGGCCGGCCACAGGAGGGCGCTGCGCGCCGCCGGTAACTCCGGCCCGCCGCGCTCCCGGAGCGCCGGGGGCGCGCAGCTCGCTCGGGAGCGATCCCAAACGATTTCAGACTGGGCGCTGTTAGCTCTGTCTGCATTACACATGGCAAGATATATTGGATTCGAATAGGAGAAAGAGCGAAAAAGCCCATCCACAGAGTAATAAGGATAATACGTTCTATCTAGCAGCTACAGATATTAACAAAATTAAAAACTATTAAGCAGCGTGCTCAATTGCAAATAGGTCTTAAGGGCATGCCATTTTTATTCATAAGATAGTCTAATACACACCATGAACTTGCAGCTGATGAGAATCTAAAAGCTGTGATTTTCTGCATGTTCCACTGCTTTCCCCAATCGCCTCAAAATCCAAATTTCCTAATTGGTTTTAAAAATGAAATCTCTTGGAAGTTCCTGTGGATCTGCTGAAGTGTTTTCTAGTCTTACCTTGTAGAGGTGGGAATATGTTCTTTTTTACTCACACAAATTTTCTTGCCTGTTGCCAAGAAAAATGCGAGTTCAGAGGGCTCAGCAGCAGAAAAATTGCTTAGGGAGTGTGAAAGCTCCACTTTTGCTAGGAGAGATTCTCAGACAGCACAGATCAGGAATGAAATATTATGGGGTAAACTAATTCACAATTTATCAGCTTTAGCCCACGGGACACCCTCTGAAACCCTCCTTACATGTTTTGTAGAATAAGTCCTCCAAATGTGTACTGAGGAGGAAGAGATGAGTTCAATGCAACTGGAGTGTGTGCCCAGTGTCATCTTGCAGCTGCAAGCTTTCAGTTAGGCAGGTTGCCTTTCTGGGGACTTGTATAGCTTCAAATTAAGTAAATGATTTAAAATAAGTCGCTGGTCATTGCAGTTCGTGAAATGTAGCACTTCACAGATATGGTTAATAAAGGGATATGGATAAATAAAAAATGTATCCTCCATCATTAGTAGGATAATAATGAATTGATATCCTGGTAGTTAAACAAAACAAAACAAAACAAAACAAAATCTTTCAGATGCATGAAATTTAAATGCAGGACATTTCTAGAAGCAAAATCACTGAGCAGTAGGCAATCTTCATATATTTAGTCTTTAGTAAGTACAATTTTATTTTGCCCTTGAAAGCCATAAAGTGGCATTCCTAATATCCTCAGATGTCTATTTACTACTAATTGCCAGAAAAAAAAAGAAATCCTGAATGGTGAAAAATGTTTTTAAACTATTTATAAATTATATTATTTTAACTTATTGAGTTGTTGTTTTTCTTCACATGGCATTTTTCCACTGTGACTCAAAATCCAGTTAATGTTTTCCTCCTTTATTAATTTCCTTCTTGTCTTTCTTCTCATGCATAGAATTGAGGAAATTTGGGTCTATAGGTAAAGGTTCTATAAAAGAGCTTGGGTTTGTTGTGCTGGTTTGGATGCCTTATGAAACACGGTCCATCTTAACAGATTTCACAGAAACACAGAATTACAGAAGTGTCTGAGGTGGGAAGAGTGTTCTGGTCCAACCCCCCTGCTCAAGCTGTGTTTCCTAGAGCTGTGTGCAAGACCGTGTCCTGATGGTTTTTGGATATTTCCGGGATGGGAATCTCCAGTGCCCCTCTGGGCAATGTGTGTCACTTCTCTGTCACCCTCACAGGGAAAAAGGGTTCTCAAAGGGACCTCGTGTGTTTCAGTCCTGCCCCTGGGCACCACTGAGAAGAGCTTGTCCCCATCCCCTCTGTACCCTCCTTACAGGTATTTGTACACATTGATCGGATCCTCCTGAGCCTTCTCTTCTTCAGTCTGAACAGCTCCAGCTCTGGCAGCATTTCATCATAGCAGAGGTGATTTAGTGCAGGTGCTTCCAGGAATGCTGCTCTGCCAATGTCTCTGCAGTTACTGCTTCTTGATCCAGGGGATCGTGGCAAAACCTAGAAAAAGCACTTTAAAAAAATGAGTCAAATCAGTATTTAAAGATAAAATCTTGGTTAAAAATATGAGCTTCATTCTGTAGAGTCTGGCTGAACTGGAAGAAAATCTATTCATTATTTTATTCTTGGTCCCCTGCTAGGCCAAGGTAAATGTCATACAAGGTATTGACATTTCAATTTATATTAGAGTATGAACTAGTTCAGAGAAAAGGTAGAAAAAACCCCACACTGAACTGTGTCAGAACACAGTCTGCAATTGAATCCTTTGTATATATATTTTACAATTATCTGCCAAACTGTGAATTTTTACTATACAGTGAGCAAAGTGCAAAACAGCAGCTCATGTGCAACAATAAACTAAGGACTTCTACTAACTACCTTTGAGATTTGACATGCAAAGCAGTCACGAGGATGGAAGTTGTATCTGCCAATACATTATATCTGTCACAGGTAAATCAGCACATAGTATCACATTGTCGTGGGTGAAGAGGGAGCTTCAGAGAACGTTGTTTAGAGAAGCTCTCCCACTAAGTCACGAGGTGCAGAAAGGACCCCCTTGCTCTCTAAATGCCTTCTCAGAGCTGGCTGCAGCTGGATTCAAACCTAGACCCAGAGTTTTTCAGTGGTTTAAATCTAAGGAATTATGGAGGTGTGGTTGAACCTTTGTTCAACTTTGTACTGTAGGATTAAAGATGGCAAACCAGATATATTTATATAAAAAGGAATGACTTACTATGATAAACGACCAGACAAAAGGATCATAATCAGAATTATTTACTACACAGCATAGAAGCTAAAACTACTATTATGGCATAGTACAGTATACAGAACTATATTAAAGCAGCTATATTAATCTAGCAAAGAAGAAACAGTTATTAAGTAGAGATTGATGTTGCTCACCCATATCAATAACACAGGGAAAATCTCTTTTGATCAACCTTGAGGGGATTCCACCCAAGGGAAGAATCTCTGCACACAGTCCAGGAGGAACCTGCTGTTTGAAAGAGGGACTGGACTTTCAGAGTTTAAAATGACTGACTGTCAGTCGTATGTCTCAGACCAGCTGTACCAGCTCAGCATTTTTGATAAGGGTAATTTACCATGTCTACCACATCTTCACCTTGATGTCAGGGTGTTTAACTTCGGGATTGATGAGTTGGACTGGTTTTAACATAATTCAACACCAAAAGCAACACGACACCCCTTCTCAGTTCACCACTGGTAGCTTTGCAGACAGGGCACTCTTTGAGATTTTTGCCACAATTCAGGCAGAGCATCCTGCTGCACACAGGACTATCATGAGAACTGGAATTACAAACGTAATTGTAATTGTGCAGTATGTTGCTGCATTTTTGTGTCTATGCAGATATGTAATGTCTAATGGAATTTAAAGGTAATGCACTGTTTTTGAGCTTCATTGTTATATTGCTGTAGTTACATTATCCAGACATATCTTTCTGCAGGACATAAAAGCCAAGTCTGGAAGGACTGTACAAAAACATAGTTTCTCCAAACTGAATTGCTTTTCAGGATTTCCAGTGATACTAAACTTTGTATTGCTTCTAATAATTTTGTTTTCCAGACAAGAGTTTATATATATATATATATATATATATATATATATATGTATGCTCTAGACTTCACATTCTGCGCTACTTTTGAGAAAGCAGATATTTACTCTTGTTACTCATTACTCTGCTTTATTGAGTAATATCAAGGATGAGACTAATGAACAACAAAACAACAATAATAAAAAGAAGAAGAATAAAATTATTTTCTAATTTAAACCTGATAAAAATCTTGTTAGAGGAGAGAGAGGCACAAATTTCATAGGGCATTGAAATGCAGGTCCATTATTGCTACTGATTTTAGTGTATTTGTACAGGTTTAAAGGAATAGGCATTGACTTAACACATAAATAAGCCAGGACCTTTGTGAAGAAGCTTTTATTTTTTTCCTGTATAGGCAGGGGCTCTAGAGACTTTTTTTCACAATATATGAGTGCAGGTGCAGTCCACATCAACACCTCAGCTCATTTGGTCTGTGCAGTTGGCTGGTACAGTTGTTCCTTTCTCCTTGGAGATATATAACTATAAAGCACAATGTCAGCTTTTGTTTTAAACAAGAATCTCTAATCCCTTTCTTTGTGAGTAATAATCTTTAACCAGTGTAATGTTGTAAGCCTGTTACTAAGGTTGAGCCTCTTGCTCTAATCTGTCATTCTCTGAAGTTCAAGGCTTAGTTGTGCTCCCTGGGACTGTTCAGAGCCCTTTTTGGGACACTGTCAAACTTCTACAGCATCTATTGATGTTGGAAAGGAACATCAATTAATTTCACAGTTAAAAGGAGTTTACACATCTGGCAATAAACCCACAGAAGTCTTTTTGTTTACTATCAGATTTAATTTTGTTTGATTTTAAGCTTTACTGCAATCTATTCATGACTTCATATCCTCTCTATATCTCATACTAGCAATTTTTATGTCTTTATTTCTCCCACTGTAAACTGAGTGTAAAATTCCATCTTGTATCCTGGACAGGATGCTGAACAATCACTGTCGCAGTAGCTCAAGTGAAGTCATTTTATTTTGTAGCTGGAACAGGCTAAGAAATCACGAGCCATACATTTGGCTTTGATCTACTGACCTTCAAAATATATAAAAAATTATTTCCAGTTCTATGGACAAAGTAGATACAACTATTTGAGATTCATTGCAGGAAATTAGGCATTACAGTGTCTCAGGTCAAGGAAAATTCCTGACTTGATCACATTCCTGTGTATGATGCAAGATGAGGGACATTTAAAAAAACCATAGTGACACTTATTCCAGAAAGGGGACACAGCCCTATGAATAGTATTGAGCAGTTGTATAGACAAAGATGATGAAAGTGAAAAATTTCAGGGAGTTCAGGCAGTATGTGACAAGTGTGATCTGTTTGTTATGAAACAGCAAAGCCAGATTAACACAGATGCTGAGAGCTTTACTGCCAGATCCCTACTTGAAAAGACTCGATGTAATATAACAGAATTGGTAAAAATACTTTGGAGCAAAATTTTGCCGTGGTGTAATTGCTATGTGCACCCACAAAATTACTGTCTGTGTTTCCAGACACACCCCCAAAAGTCATGCAGTTCATATAACAGACATCACTTACACTGTTAGTTTATGAGTCATCATACTCATACGTGCATTGAGTCTTTTCTTTTACACAGCTATTGTTCTACTTATTTCCTTTTTCCCTTTCTGTCCTTCCAATATCACCTTCTCTTGAAATGCTTTATTGTTTTCATTGGCCCCCTTGCTTCCCTTCCCTATTTTTGCTGTATTTTTAGGTTCTTTTAATGCTTTCTTTTCAAAATATATCACACAGTGCTTTTAATTTAGCACGGGAACTACTCAGAAGCCTGATGAAATGCTTGCTGATGCTTAGGATATGGCACACAAATACTACCCAAGTCCATTTAGTTCTGCAAGACTGTACTTAACAAATTCCCTTTTGTGAATTCTTTTTGAGACATTCAAATGTGTGAAGGTATAGTGGCCATTAGGGACAAGGGCCAGGCTAAGGTGACACAGAATAACACCATTCATGTTTTTTGACAAATCAAAAAGAAATTGGTTAGCTCTGACTGTCCTTCATTCTCTTCTGTTTCTCTCCTTCAAGAGCGAAACAGAAATTTGGAGCTGGGAAATGGCATCTAGTATTTGGTTAATCACACAGTGTTACCAGACAATCATCCTTTCTTAAAGCAAACAAAACTAAGTTACAGAAACCAGTTCTGTAATGAATAAGTGGCAAACATAAAAGGGCATTGCAGATAATGTGGGGCTTGATTGTTTATCCTTACTAGTTGGTCTTACAAAGATGTAGCAATGCCAGATAGGTTTTAATGGCATCTAAATTGCCATGCAACTTCTGAATTAGAGAAATTAAGGTGATATCAACACAATCCCTATTGCATATGGTCAGTGCAGAAGTGATAAACAAGAAAAAATTAGCAAGACAACACTTCTGATGGAAGAAGATGGATGATGATATTGGCAGCCATTTAAATAGCTGTAAAAAGTGCCTATCAAACAGAATTGTTCCAGCCCTGGGACCATTTTACCTGCAAAAGGGGGCAAGTAAATCACATGAGACAGATTCCATTGACTTTGAGGAAAAGGAAAGACAAGCCTTTTTTATTGCTATTGATGTTTGCTCTTATTGACTAAGTGTTTGCCACGGACTCAAGTGCCACCAGACACATAAAAACAAGGAGAACCTTGTGTGTGTCCTTTATCTGACTGGGGGAAACAATTTGCAATTTACATCCAAGGGATCTGCAGCTTTCCTCCAACACACCGAACAGTTTGAGAAGAGTGTGCTGAAAATTGGTTCAAATAATCCTCCTGTCCTACAAAGTCCTTGCTGAGTTCAAAGAGAATGTTTTCCTTTATAGTGCAGAAGAAAACATTTGACACTCTATCACTGTGATTTCACTGCCTGAATTATCTCTGAACTTTGCTAAGTCACAGCCTGGCTTAGTTTGCTAATGCTATATTTTGTGAAGATGCTAGGGCATAGGGTCACCTTAAAAGAGACTGATGCAGGAATTCCCTTCCTCATACACTCTTGTGAGAAAAAACAGCTCTAGTAAATGTGTGCAATGGAAAAAGAAAATGAAAAAATTGTAGCAGCCTGGATGATTAAGAAGAGGAATATTTCTGAATGATCAAGATACGAGTGAAAATCCATGAAAGTAATACAACTTTCAGCTGTCACATCCCTCTCTAGGAACCACAGAGGAGCCCATGTTTCCAGAAGGGATAACAGACTTCAGCTGTTACATCTAACAAGGTTACTAATTTATCTCTGGAGGTAGAAGTCTGTAATTTTTTACCAGGGGTTTCCTGTCCAGACCTCTCAGGAGGGTCCTTACAGTGAGACCAACTGGGGATTGGGTAATATCAAACAGAGAATATAATATAGGCTTTTGGCCAGGATCACAGCTGAAGTTCTGGGAATAGAAAGTGTGTTCTTGAAATTAATAGCCATCTTTATGAATCATTGTTTCACATCGGTCTCAACGTATTTCAAAAGGGCTTTACAAGAATAAAATCTTCCTATGCTATCTGTAGCAAAGCAGTTATCACATACTGCATATTATACTGATATAATATGGGAATTCATGTATCATTTACATAGAAAGCTACATTTTGGACTCCTTTGTGATTTATTCAAAAACTTCAGTACTTGGAAGAAATTAAAACTGAAAAGACCTTCTATTTTCCTTTGCTGATGAAATACTGTACATTTTATGATGAAATACAGTGAATCATTACAAAGCATAAGTTCTAAATTTGTAAGCGCTGTTAGACAATATGCATCTTTTGAGTATCTAAATTTAAGTTTCAACAGTGCAATAAATGTGAGTAGATGACTTTGCTTTTTTATTACTATTTTTGTTAAATTGTACTGTTGGTCACAGTTTAGTGTGAGAAAAAGAACATGCAGTTTTAGTTAGGTGAGTTATCTGGGCTAAAGCAGTTTTCACAGGGACAGCTGGCAAGCATCCCTTTGTGCTTAAAAAGGGATGGGTAAATTTCAGAGGGAAAGTGATGTTGTTGCTACAAGGATTACAAAGACAAACTTTGAAATATGGATCTGTATCTACTCCTGCAAGGTGACACTCCATTGACTTCACTTGATACTTGCTTTACTGAGAATCGTTCCAATAGATTTTAATGCAGACAGTATAACAGAGAAAAAATGCTTTTGGCACAGCTGGCAGTGTAATGTTGTTTTAAACAGATAGATAAATTGAAACCCTTTCTCTCCCTCCCTCCCTGTCTTTTGCTTCAAATGTTTGTATGACAGTGGTCTTTTACTGCACTTAATCAGCTCGTAGATGCAAGTGGCTATTCTACAGTCACTTCTATTTTTGTCAGCCTGTTTGCTTGCATATTGCTGGTGGGAGAGTTTTCTAATCACAGCATTCATTGTAAAGAAAATCTATAAGAGGCAGAAATAAGAGATGGCTGAAATCACCTTGTAGCTAGTGTTTGTTCCAAAAAGAACAGTCTTCAGGCATTTGTCATTAGAACTAGAAGAGTTTTATGGCCCTAAAAACAAAGGTCAGAGACTGTATATACTTCTGTACTGCATGTAATCATCATTTATAATTGCACTAGAAATGGTAGTCAGATTTTGTTGGTTTTGTCTTAACCTCTTCTCGTTTAATAAAGTCTATATACCAATGTGAAGACTGAAATGAAACACTAAGATTTCTCTGTCAAGTGTTGGGTCACTATGCTCTTCTGAAAAGGCTTGCTCCACTCATCCTTGGGGCAGAAAAATAAAAAAAGAGAAATAATAAAAATCTCAAGTTGTTAGACTGAGTTTTTGTAAGCCTCCAGGATGTCAGTGTTTCACATTTAGCACACAGTTTCCAAAGAAATATCTATTAAATGTTCAATGGATAAAGTCAAAGAGGAGATATTGATTGAGCAAGTGTGCTAGAGGAGCCTGAGGTTTGGGATATCAGTGCTGCCATTTTGTGAGCTGTTTAAGCTATTGATGTTTATGAAGGTAATACTGGGCTCAACTCAGTATTTGCTGAAGACAGTAGAGGCCCTTCTGTCTAGTGGCATTTCAGATAGGTTCCTAATTGAGTAGGGGACAAAGCCAGCTGGGGGAGAAATAGCATCCCTTAGATGTCTTCATTGCTTATATATCTGTATGTGCTTTGTATATAGAAATACTTTTAGAAATTAAAAAATCTGTCTTTTTTGATCCCCAACAGAATATGCTTTCTTCTTCTCCTTGCTTTTTTGGTGTTTGGGATTTACATTAATCCTAGCAGCAGCAGCATGACTCACTCACTAACACCAACATCATAGTCCTGAGGATTTGTGGCTCTATACTTGGCAATTCATAGAAGTGTCACTCAGATCAGTCCACTGTCACGTATGTTAATTAAAAAAGTGAATATTAATGTAGAGGTTATGCTTTCTGAGAGTTAATTTCTTGATAACATGACTGTCTTTCATAGAATCAAAAAATTACCCTTGAAGGGACGTTAGACATCATTGCATTCAAATCCCCCTGCCTTGCACATGAGAGAAGAGCAGGTTGCATCCAGCCTTGAACATTTGCAAGGATGGGAAATTCACATCCTTTCTGGGAAACCTGTTCCAGTTCCTCTGTAAGAGCAGGTGGGCACCTTTAGAAGACTTGTAACTGTAGAGTATCTGCTTGGCAATTGCTTGGCAATTGAAAAAATCAACATAAATATTCACATTTTAGACTTTAGCAAATACCTGAATGTTACAATCTCACTTGTCACATCAACAGAGCCATGGGCTGAAATTAGCAAAACCTTGAATGCTTCAGCTGGGCTCGTAGCAGAGATTTACAAATAATGTTTCAGCAAGCAGTGGCCAGAATCCCATCAAGGATTTGTTAAAAAACCCAAAAAGCTTAATTCTAACCCCCTTTCCAAGGTAACTCAGAAGATACATAGTCAGATGACCTAAGATCTCCCTTGAGAATTGTGTGGAAATAAAAAAAAATGTCTTTTGGTAAGAATGGATACAACTCAAACAAATATGCTGTAGGAGAAAACAAACTAATTAGGAATTTTGCAGCAAAAGAGCCCCAGTATGTGTCAGACCCCTGCTACTGAACTGCATGATGCTTTGCAACATAGACCATCCCCCTAATTGTGATGATTTATTTTTATTCAAGAGCAGTTAAAACTCATTGTTATGCTGCCTGCTTAGCCCTGCCCTTGCCTGGAGACCACTATAGCTTAAACCTCAAATATGTTAAACAAGAAATTGTAAATAGTGGCATGAAACTGTGGAGGAATTAATTGGAATGTAAAAAAAAGTATTATAATTTAAAAGTGTAAATTGTAAACATAAGCACGGGTAACCGTTGGAAGAGCAAAATGCAAGGGAGAATAGAATCTATGGGATCAGTTTGCTGCCCCTTCATAAAATAATCATGAAACCCTGAAAATCACATCCATTTAAAAATATTTGGAAAGATATACATTCCCTGAATATCTCATTCTCCCTTTTTGTGATAAAAATATTTTTTTCCTGTAGAGCAAAACCCCCTCCTCCCTCCTCTTCCCAAAGCCACCTCAGGGAATAAATATAGAAAAACCTGCCTACAAAGCCTCACAAGCTTTCTCTCTGCCTTGACTTTGCAAAGGGGTCAGCCAGTTTTCCCTCACATGAATATCAGATCAATTAGTACTTGCAGATTTGTTGATGCTTTATCATATTTCTCATCACAGCAACAGCTTCCCAATCAAAAGACTACACAGAGGACACCTTATAAAAATGTAATTATAATGTAACCTGGAATTTCAGCTCATTTGGAATGAGAAGGGATGGCTAGATGTGTATTCATGAAGGATGGTGCCAACACAGGTTGTGTAAAATGACAGAGGTGCTTCTGGGTAGCTACTATGTGTGAGGAATTTTAGACCTAATAAAACTGTACTTGATTCTCAAGCACTCTCAGGACTTCTAATGGAACTGGAGAGTGGGACTTGTGAGAGTTATCCTGCACCAAAAGGAAAGGAGTTTCCCAGGTGGGGAGGTTCCCACCATGGCTGTTACTTCAGCCTTGGAGTACAGCACAGTGTAGCTGAAGAAAGCAGGCTGATTCTTTAAGTGGCTGCAGAAAAAAAGTCACCTCTACTCTTTGCTGCCTTCTTAGTTTGTGGCTTGGATTTGAGGACTGATGAGTTTGTGACACATGTGGAAAAGTTAACTTGAGATTGTGGTGCCATAAAATTTCCTACAAAGGTATAATTTTCTATAGCAGCAAGACTGTTGTAATGAGGTATATCTGTTAGCTATAAACTTTGATCTCTTACATATAAAGAGTGATTCAAAATTATCCTGTGGATGTCAGGAACATGAAACAGAAATATATTTTACCTGAGATATTGCAGACTATAGAAAGGAGTAGTTCTTAGTATTACATTGATTAAGACAAAAATCTGCCTCAGTAATACTGAAGTAGGAAATAATCCTGGGACACAAGTATGAGAGACCAAAGTCCGCTTAAATATGACATTAATGTCAAATAGTGGTGTAGGAGGGAAAATAAAGATAGAAAATATCAAAAGAAAAACTTTTAACCTATACAAGAGGATCCAGAAGCAGTGGTAGAAGAAAGAGCAACACACTTACAAAAGTAATTATATTGCTAAGTAAGCACATGCTTGAGAGATTGAAAACAGCACTCAAAAATAAAGAGAGAAGAATTAAAAAAAAATATTAATGAACCAAGGGAAAAAACATAATCTGTGGTCAAAGTGAAGTTTAGAAAAGTTTTAGCCTTCAGATAAGAAGAGGGCTGTTGAGATTAGGCAGTGTAACAGGGAAGCAAAGGTGAAGACTGATGCTAAGGTTTCACAGGAGATTAGTAGTGCAGTTATTCATTTTTTAATTATGTGAGATACAAGAAATGTGAGGCAACAAATATTTAACAAATGACCAGCATTATTTATTAATAGAAGACAGAGCCAATGGAAAAGGAGAAAATATTAATTAATTTTTCACTTCAGGATTCCCAGCAGAATGTGTAGAACAGATGCTGAAGGTAAACAAATCTCTTATGCTGCAACTGGACTTTGCCATAGTCACTTCTAGTTGCAGAAGAGGAGTAATATAAAAACTCATGTAGGAATCATACAAACTCAGTTTCCAGACCATAAAGCTAATATTTTATTTTCTTCTGCAAAGCAAGTGTTATTTTATCAGTATTTGTTTTATGATAGTTTAATGTACAAACTTCTGACCAGACACTTTGGTCTTTGTCCAAATACTAAATATCTCAGGCCTCACAATGTCTTTCTGAGCCAGTGTTTCTGAACCTTTCAGAAATGAAATTTGATCCTGCCATACCTTTTCCACAATTCCTTCCACCAGGTGTCATTCCTTGATTTTTTTCTCCAATCTCAGTTTTTATTCTTTCCTCCTGGGATTCTGCTGCTTTCATCTTGCTTGTCATCCAGAAGTAAAAGCACAAAGGGGTTAAATAAAATCCACAGGAATTTTGCACCAGAACACAGCTATATATTGCAGCTCACCTGTAATCTACTCCATAGCATCCTTAATGAACCTGTGTAGTGACTTGGCTAGACACTTTATTCAACAAGATGATATCACTGACTGATTAAACTGAAACAGAATAAACTTGTGAAAAACTCAGTTCTAGGCCCATATACTTATCACTGTCTGGTCCAGAACTGAAGGTGAGAAAAAGATTGAAAAAAAATTCTGAATTTTTTCAGAAGTGTTCTGGAAATTTCAGTACCTTCTGAAAATTAAAACCAAAAATCTCAATATCTAAAACTTTACCCAGGGACAAGTTACCCATCTGCACAGAGCAGTAGCTGGTAGAGTTTCTGTAAGCTTTGGATCAAGTCCCAAGAATCATATGTCAAATGCAGAATACTTTCCTTCTCTAGGAATTGACTTTTCAGAACATATGAAATTCCCAATATTGAAGTGTTTTGGATCTTGTTGCAGAGGATACAGACAAGAGATGTGTTAGATTTTTCTCTTGCAGGCTGCTTCCTGATGAATAGGAAGTACTGCATACCAACCACTGCTGAAATGCATTTTGGAAATGATTCTCTTGAGAGCAACAATTTGAGAGCTGGTAAAAGTCATGAGATAATAAATCATAAAAACTTCTGCTACACCGATTGTCAGAGGATGGTCTGAAGCTCAGACAAACAGATATTAGTCACATTTCCAGTGTAGAAGAGAGATCCCACCTATTTAAAAATTGTACCTTCTCTCCTTTCTTTGTGTTCTTTGACTTGGTGGTATTCCACAAATATCAGCTGTGCCTAAAAATAGAGAGATTGGGATGTTCCTAGAGTCATTAATATCACAGACATCATTAATTATTGATTCTTCTCAGGCACATGGGAAAAGAAGACTTTATTCCTTGGAGAAAGTAGATGTTCCATAAATTCTGATTTCAGATAAACAAAACATCTTTTTTTGTGCTGTTCATAACTAATGGTAACAATTTTATATGGAACTATAAATGAAGCATTCACAATAATTCACACAATTCACAATTGCTACCAAGACACAAAATCACTGTATTAATTAGAGATTTTTCTGGAAAAATGGGTATGAAAAGCTCACAAATTTGCTGCCGTAGCTCTATTACACCATAACACACTTTGCAAGAGAGAGGAAGAAAAGATTTAAATAGCACACACTATGTCATTTGAAAACTAAAACTTGACAGAGGATGAAGTCCATAGGACAGGGTTTTATATAAGTTTTAGAAACTTGTCGAAGTTCCTAATTTAACTGTAGCCTTTCTTCAGCAATGAAATCAAGTTCAAAGAGGACCTTAGAAATCCAGCTCAATTTTGTTCTCAGCAAAACCTGGAGGAGGTCAAAGAAACATTTTTCTTTAGTCAGATCTTTAAGAAGAAATCACTGTGAAACGGAAAGATGTTTAACAGGCAAGGAAATTCACTAGAACTTTACACATATCTTAAATATAATAAAAAAGAATAGGATTTTAACAGGAACTTGTCATATTTTGCATCTCTGAGGGGACAACAACAGACAAAAGACCAATTTTGAAGGTGCCATCAAACAGAGACTTTCAAAGTGATCTAGTATTTGAGAGTCTGTTCTATTGGAAGATTCATCCAGCTAGCTCTGCCTCTTTTCTACACATCTGAGTCTTAGAATTTGACCAAACTTTTCAGAAGAAAGAAAGCTATGCTTTTTCTCCTTTATTGTACTGTATTTTGATTTTGGTTATCTTTTTATCCTTTCCCTCTGAGTACTTTTCCTCATTAGTTACAAGATAAGTAGACCTAGCAAGCATAAATATATTTTGAAATGGTCAAGCAGCCTATTTGCTACCTTTTAGTTTACTCTTCAGTATCACCTTCTTGATATATCCTTACTGCTAAGCTATTTCCTTAGGTGATTAAATTGAAATTTTTGGTAAGATATTATTTAGCTTATGTGTAAAATATGCTCATGTCTTAATGATTCCCTCATTTCTCTTCCAATTTTCAGTTGCTCAATGAAACAATGTTTTGGCTATTTGATCTTCAAATTTCCCTTCACCCCTAGTTAATAATAATTGCTTTATTACTTATCAGACAGGATAGTGTTTCTACTGTCTTCATGTTTAGTAATACATATGAACACATACTCGCTTCAAGGAAATTAAGAATGTTGAATGCATGAATGTTTTTACTGTTCTGAAAGAAAACAGAGGGTACTATTGGGTTTTTTTTCTCATTTTTATCAGTGAAGCTTTAGGAAGCAGATTTATATTGTGGGAAAGCAGTTTTTACTTTCTGTATGGGCATTAAGTAAGAACTGTTTACAAACAAAATTCAAACACTTGTTTGAATTTATTCTTACAAAGCTCTCATCAAGAATTATCAGACCTGAATGGAACTAACAGAATGACAGAAGCAGAAGCAGTGCACTGTGAATGATCTGACATTCTGACATCGATTTTTACAAGCTGAGGGCTAAAAGAAGAGCCACCAGGTAGAAAGGCATACAACAGACTTGAAATGGAGATCTGGTTTTCCAGATGATTTTGGAAAGTGACCACTGGAGAGGGATGAAAAATCTGGAACAGAGAAAAAAAAAGTCTCATGCATGAGGAAAAATATAATGAAATATCATTCTGTGGTAGTTTCTGGCTGAATAATAATTGCTAGTGAGTTCTGAAAAGATGGCTTATTCCACTAATTGATTACTTGCCTAGGAGACAAATTTTTTTTTTAGTTCTACTCAGTGATAGCTTACTTGCTGGGATGGATCCATTTTGATTTTTTAAATCAATCTCTGGCACAGCTGCCACAGTACAGAGCAGCATTGCAATAATATTCTTTGATTCAGTGAAATGGGGTGGAAGGCAGGTAGGACTGATACCCTGGAGATAGGTCAGGCAGCCTTCTCAGAAAGATTGTGTCAAATATTGGTTTCCTTCAGTCCTTGAGCTCTGCAAAATAATATTAACTCTCTATCAAGGGAAGATTCTTAGACATTTATACAGATTATGAACAAAATATTTAGTCTGTGTGCAGACAAATTCCTTGATGATAGTACAAGAAACTTTGGGATTCACCACATCAGACCAGAGAGGCACTTTCATGTCAGGCAGAGGCTGCCCGGGTTGCTGTGTATAGCTCCAGTTCTATCTATGTGCCGTACATAGATAGAACTCATGTCACCAGACTACCCAGGGATGCTGCAATGTGCTCACAAATGGCTTTGTTTGTGGGGCTAGTGATAAATTTTGCAGACTGGACACACCCTGGCAATGTGCACTCACAGCCCAGAAAGCCAATCCTATCCTGGGTGCAGAGCAGCGTGGCCAGCTGTGCAAGGGAGGGGGGTCTTCCCCCTTGCTCTGGGGAGACCCCACCTGCACTGCTGCATCCAGCTCTGGGTCCCCAGCACAGGAAGGACATGGTCCTGTTGGATCAAGTCTGGAAGAGGGCAACCAAAAAGGTTAGAGTGCTGGAACACCTTACCTATGAGCACAAGATTAGAGAATTGGGATTGTTCAGTCTGGAGAAGACTTTGGGTTGACCTAATTGGGCCTCTCATCATCTAAAGGGGGCCTACAGAGAGATGGAGAATGACTTTCCAGAAGGGTATGTAGTGACAGGACAAGAGGAAATATCTTTAAACTGAAAGGGGGTAGGTTTAGATTAGGTGTTAAGATTATTCTTGATTGTGAGGGTGGCAAGGCACTGGAACAGGTTATCCAGGGAAGATGAGGATGTCCCGTGCCTGTAAATGTTCCAGGCCAGGTTGAGGGGCTCTGAGCAGCCAGGTCTGATGAATGGTGTCCCTCCCTGTGGCAGTGAGGTTGGGACTAGATAATCTTCAAAGTTCTTTCCAGTCCAAACTATTCTATAATTTTTAAGGTGTCCAGAATTTATTCAGCATTATGGAAGCTCAGCATTTGCTGTTACAGCTGACATGGTACCTTTCAGAGCCTGTCTTGGCTTGCCTTGAACAAAGTGACAGCATCTCCAAGCCCCATTTGCTATTGACTAAGCAGCAGAGGAGCCAGATGACCTCTATCAGCTGTTCCTGAGACATGCAGAAGAATGCAAATACCACCTCTGTAGATTTGTGCTTTGTAAGCCCGCCTCTTGTTGACAGCATGGAAATATGGATGCTATGCATGACAGCACATCAGAGCTTTTCTGATCTAGACTTGTACAAGCCTTGCCATCTGACCAGACAAAAATCCATCAATTGTTCAAGCAAGCAGAAACTGCTCAGTGTTTAGCCACAAAAAGAGTCCAAAACTACTTACACAGGAAGTGTACTTTCCACCTTTGTGAGACTTCCAAGAGGGCACCCCACCACCTCTGATGGTAGGTTTTGCTCATGATTTCCCACAGAGGGCTGGTTACCCAGGTTTGTCTTTACCTGATTTCAAACCCTTCCTAGCGGTGTATCCATTGTGAGCATTGTGCACATCCATCTGAGGGGAGAGAGCAAACAAAGAGGGAAGGCACCCAGGGGGAAGGCCATCCGTTTGCAGAAGTGTAACATCCTCCGGATGATCACTAAGGGAAGCAGATAAATTAAAAACCTTTCCCAGCCAGCATTCTCCTGAGGGGCTGTCCGTGCCTGCCCCTCTCTCTTTGCTCATCACACTTCACTTTTGCAAGCAGCAGGCAGCCCTGAGATGCCTTTCTCCGTGGAGGGCTGTTGAAAGGGCTCATCCTTTCCAGTGTGTTGTTTATTTATGGTGCTGGTGCTGCAGCGGGCGTGGGGCCTCTGCAAAAGAACACACGGCTCTGTAAGATAATAAAACAGCCAGAAGGCTTTCTGTGTGTTTGTGTCACAAAAGGCTCTTCAGAGAGGAATAGTTTTAGTGTCTGAGGAATGAAGAGCTATTTCAGAATCTGGAGGCTGCGGGTTCTTTTAACAATGGAATGATTTGTCCATATTTTTCTTGTAATAAAAAGAGCAGCACAATATGCCTCCTTGCTTGCTTAGAGACCTTTTGAAATTTTTAATGCTTAAACCAGAGAGAGAGCATGGAGTTCATTGCCAGGTTGACATGAACACAGAAATACTTTTTCTGTCTTTGCTGGGGACTGAAATGTATGATGGAAAAGACTTTTAAAAGAGCTGTGGTCAGGAAGCTGAACTGAGGGGTTGATGGTCAAGATCTAACTCTAGCTTAGATGCAATTTGAGATGTCATATTAGTATGGCATAGATTTGCCTCCTACTAGACGGCTTCAGCTGAAAGGTCTTTAGAATTTTAATCCTAAGTCTAAGAAATTTGATTTTAGTGCTGCTCTTTTTTTTAAAGCAAATTGCTTTTATGCAGACCACATCAGATTATTTTTTGCAGCAGTGTCTTGGTTTGGAAAGACAGGAGTCTGCTGAGGAAGGCAGGAGCCTCCCCTGAAATGGAGAATGTAAATCCTTCCCTACCCCTCTGAATTGCTATAAATTTTAAATTAAGGGGCTCTCAGGCAAAAAATATGGGAGCAGGAAATAACAGTTCTTTAATAGGAAAAGGGGAAAAAAAAGGATAAAATAAACAATGCTGTACAATAGAACAACACTGACAGAGTCAGAAACCCAACCTGACACCCTGTGGGTCAGGGTGTTGGTGGCAGTCCAATTGGAAATGTGGCTGCAGTCCTCCTGAAGTATCAGGTGTGGTTCTGTTGAAGCAAGGGGGACCTGTAGAGAAGGATGTATTCTTCCTCTGAAGATCCAGTGGAAGGAGAGACAGCTGCTGTTCCTCTGGGGAA
>WBNP01001991.1:42778-65250 GCA_013401095.1 Passerina amoena
CTCAGGCAAAAAATATGGGAGCAGGAAATAACAGTTCTTTAATAGGAAAAGGGGAAAAAAAAGGATAAAATAAACAATGCTGTACAATAGAACAACACTGACAGAGTCAGAAACCCAACCTGACACCCTGTGGGTCAGGGTGTTGGTGGCAGTCCAATTGGAAATATGGCTGCAGTCCTCCTGAAGTATCAGGTGTGGTTCTGTTAGAGCAAGGGGGACCTGTAGAGAAGGATGTGTTCTTCCTCTGAAGATCCAGTGGAAGGAGAGGCAGCTGCTGTTCCTCTGGGGAATCCTGTGGAGAAAGCCGTGCTGGTGTTTCAAAAATTTCTGAATTATATCTGGGTAGCAATGCTTGGCTCCTCCTTCTGGATGGAACATCTCACAACGGGATGTTATAGTTCTTATCAGTCATGCAGTGACATTCAATAGTCTGTTATCAGCAGATGTCCCCTCCCAATAGTCTGTTATCAGCAGATGTCCCCTCCCAAGGTGTGAATGTGGTCACTCAGAGAGATAAAGCAAACTGCCCGCTTGACAAAGGTAATCTGCTATACAGATGGTAATGGAAAACAACTTGCATTGCAATCTTCAACAAGCAGGCTGTTGAGATTCCTAGTTTTAAAGAAAAAGACATGCAAATATTTTTTCTCATAGTGTTGCAAAAACTTTATATTCAGATATTTTGGGTTGAATGCGCATTCCATTATTTGCTGAAAGTCAGACAATTTTCTGTGTGAATCCTGGTCACTCAACCATTCTGTGTGGACTCTCACATTTTCAGTTTCTAGATCAATTCACATGGCAGGTCAGAGAGGCTCTGGCACATTTTCGTAAATAGGGTGATTGGTGCTGCTCATCAACATCTTGGTTTTAAGCTTCTTGTACATTGTGAACAAAATCCTTTTGTTTATATTTACAGAGTTTGTTCTATAACTTAGGCAAAAAACCAGATTTGAACTGAAGCATATATATTGCAATAATGGAACCAAGGTACTAAAGTAGATAAAAAAACCCAGTATAAGTTATTACAGTTATAATCAAGTGTGAGGATTGGCATGTAAGGTACAGTATTGATTCTCCACACTGCATCATTGATTGCAAACCTTAGAGAAAAAGTTCATCTTTTCACTTCCAGCTGTCCAGAACCAAACAGCACAGAAGCTTGGGAATGTCTCTCAGGAAGGACTAACTTCCTCTTTCTTTTCATTTTAGATTTATATGACTCAAATTTGTTATGATTTGATTCTAGGGCATGGCATCACATGATTTGGTGAAATATATTAATTCTTTCCTCTTCTTTCAGTGTTAATATTCCTGTTAGATACCTCAATGAGGTAATTACTGACAGCAGACTACACTCTACTGACTGTTGCCTCTGCCTAGGGTGCATAACTTTATGAATTATATGTGAGGAACAATAGTCATGTCCTGTCTCATTACAAAATGTGTGCTTTTTCTCTTGATACATACCTCTCTAGTTTTTTTGCATTTCTTCATCATTATACACCTGAGATATTTGTTTCAATTATTTTCAAAAGGACTTTTTTTCCTAGAGATTATGAGTCTATTGCATTCATGATTATAATTTCAAAGAGGAGGTGCTCTTTGTTAAGTTAATAGCCATGTGTTTCATCAGTTTCTTTATTTTATGTATAAAGCTGGGTGACTTAATTTTGAATAAGCTTCCCAATGCAGCTATCAAAATAGTTAGATGGACATAAGTCACTTTTATTTTTCGAAAATAAACTGCTATTGTTAATAAATCTCCATACTATAAAACCATCAGGTAATGAGGAATAATAAAAAAGGCTGAGAGAAGAATTATATTTCTATGTTAGAAACATTAATATTACTATTATAAATCATGAACTGGAAGGAGAAAAGCAGTTCTTTTTTAATGTAGCTCTGAGGAAGAGATACTGTATTGATAATGCAGGTGAATGGAGTCCTGTGCCATATGGGTAATGGTTGTCCAAGCCTCTGCAGCTTACTCTTAACTGTGTTTATAACACCTCAGGCTGTGAAGTTTTAGCTTTGAATAGTTTATTCACTTCAACACACATTCAGCTTATGGAATACCCGAGAGAACCATGAGACAGAACTGGTTATATTATTTCCAGCAAGTAATACTGGATATTAATTTTCTCTGCTTTGTGACTCAGTCCTGCTCTCCTTTGTGGCAAAGTTTTTTAAATGACAACACAATGTGCATTTGAGGCCTCCTGGTTCTCTTCTGTTTCTGTATTATAGCATACAGGTTTTATATCCAAAAAATATTGGTGAAATGGAGAAGTGACTCATTTTGCTAAAAGCATGAAAGCATTTGAGAGGCACTAGATAAAAACTTGGGCAAGGACAAGGAGGAAGTCATCATCTGAATCACAGGTCTAATGAAATGGCATGTTCCTTCCTATCCATTTGCATAACTGAAATATTTTCTCCATAAATGTAGCTTTTTCATTCTAACCACTGGAGCTGATTAACAGCAAAAATACCTGACATGACCCAGTATGCAACCTCTGGGATTTGTATGCCTAACAGGCTGCCTGGCAACTGTAAAACTGGGCTTTGTAGGAAAAGGAATTGCAATTTTAGGCTGAAGCACAAGAGTTTTCTAATGTTCTGCCCCAATCCCTTCACCTCAGACATGTCATTCTGATTATTTTGTTTAGTAATTTTTGTATTTGCAGTCTTTGAGACTGGTTCTCAAAGAGAGGAAGACCTGGTCTACTAAGTTCCAGGCAAAGAGAGGAAATAACTGCAAAATTTAAGGAAATTTAAGAAAATAACTGCGAAATTGTGAAAAAATAAGGAAAGTTTTTTATGTTATAGAGTAAGCAGAGACACTATAAAATATTTTCCACACAAGTCTTAAAAAGACTGAAATTTCTCTGATCTCAGCTTCTCTGAATAACATGACCCTCTACCAATACTCTTTGCTATGAGAAAAAGGACTCTTTACCACTATGACTTGATCTCTGAGGCACTTAAAACCAGGTTTTTAAAGATAATTTAAAAAAATTCTTCTAAGTCATCTTTTTAAATTGTTTTTTAAAAAATATGTAAAATCCTCTTATAATTTCCATCTTTGATTTTTTGAAACGATATATAAAGCAAATATAGGAATAGGGGGTTTATACAGACTTTCCATCCTTCAATTTTGCAAGATTTAATGCAGCAAGACAAATCTATTTATAGCACAGACTAACTTCATATGTTTCATTGCTGCAGAAATCAATAGTCCTTGGCTATGAAAACAAAAGAGAAACCCTATTAATTCATTATCAGGTCCAGGCTACATCTTACAGTGTGGTCAGTCTACATGAATATTCTCTGGAAGTGAATAAAAAAGAGTAGTCTCTGTAGTATACCAGATTGCAGTTGGCAGAGAAAGAATTCTTTTGGTTTTGGGATAAACATCTCAATTGCGTTTCTAACAGAACCTGTGACTGAAAGATGTAGGAGCTGAAGAAGTCTTCCTCTCTTATGCTTCTTGATGGAGCATTTCTGCCCATTTCAATGTACTTTAACAGGAACTGAAACCTAGAGGTTTCTTTCACAGTTCTCTCTTCCTGCACCTGTCCCAGATCTGCAAATGAAAATTGTGTGTGTAATATATTAATTTCCTTCTGTTTTTCTGTTGGTATTTGTCTATGGTAAGCATCTAATCTGAAGAGTGACTATTTTCCTGAAATAGCTCTGGGAAATTATATGTTATGATTCAGATGATAATTCTAAGGTTGGCAGTGAGCATGGGAAGTAATGAATACTTAGTATATGATAGTTATTCTATTTTTCAGTCAGCAGATGTAAATTTTCTTGCTAAAAATCTATGCAAAGGCAACGGGAATCTTAATTTTCTGTTTCTTTTACCGTTTCAAAGATTAAAGCTAAAATCAATTCCTATTTTTAAATGCCACTCACAGAAAATGTGAGGAAATTATGTAATTTACACATGAATATACAATTGAATATGGAACTGGATTTTAAGCAACTATGACTGGTACTTCAGGTACAGAGTACTTCACGTGAGACACATGTTCTGAAGCAATAGTCAAACCCCTGGTCAAAAAAACTCTTTGGTCAAAATTTTCTTTTTTCTTTGCAGTGTTTTAGTATCCCAATTGCATGTCTTTTCTAGATAGCCCTGTGGTGAAGGTTTGGAACCACACATCCTCCTAAGGGGCATCTCAAGCTGGCTGCTGTGATGGGTATGACCATGGCAGCATGTAGCCTTCTCCAGACATTCCTCTTCCAAGCAGGCTCAATACTGTAATTCAGTCTGCTTTGAAGTCATGTGTGACCGTGGTCACAGGGGTTTTCAGGATGAAGGAGAGACGAGAATGTTGACTCCATGATCAGAAGGCTTGATTTATTATTTTGTGATATATATACTACATTATAACTATACTAAAAAGAAAAAGAAAGAAAAAGGTTTCCTCAGAAGCTGGCTAAGATAAGAATAGAATAGAAAGAACAATAACAAAGGCAGCTGTCTTGGGCTCTGTCCGAGATAGCTTGGTCTTGATTGGCCATTAACTATAAACATTCAAGATGGCCCAATGAAAACTCCACCTGTTGCACTCCACAGCAACAGACACCCATTGTTTACATTCTTCTTCTGGGGTCTCAGCTTCCCAGAAGGGAAAATCCTAAAGAAAGGATTTTTAGTGAAAAAGATGTCTGCGACAGTCATGTAAAACTCAGACTGAGTATTTGGCCTACTGATTCTAGCCCAATAAGGTGGAAATAATGGGCTCACATAACCACTGCAGCAATGTTCTAAAGCATAATCTGCGGTCCTTTTAGACATGACCAAGTCCAAACATAAAAATTAATTACATAATGCATATATAAGTGAAAAATCAAAGTCTGTGAGATTTTTTTTGTCTTTAAATAAAGCCATGAAATGTTGTCTACTAACACTTGTTAAATTAAGTATATTATGAATTATTTGTAGATTTTGTTCTCTTGATAATGAAATACCAAGTGATTCATGTTGGATTGCTTTATATGCTTTTATCACATATTGTTGCTCCTAAATTATGAAAATTCTTACATAGAACAAGAGAAGATCCCTTGTGTAAGATGTAATTGGAACTACCAGTTGCTGTCTATAGACTTATTACTGTGTCATGGATTTGCATAGCTCTTCTGTTGGAAAATACTACTGCCTTCTTATTTTAAGTTGCTTGTATTTTTCCATACTGACTTTATGACCAGTTCCACAACAATATTTTTGACAATGTGTACAATATGGTGTAGAAATGGAAATAAATTTTGGTTAGAGAAATTTTCAAACTGGAAAATTATTACAAGAAAAACAGCAACAAATGGATATCAGATCCCAGACCACCACATCCATCTTCAATGGAGAATTGTGCTGATCTTTGGAGAATTTATCACTTGTAGCTGAACTATCTACAAGTCTTTCTACTTTTCTTGCATTTCAGCCCAATCTTGGCTTGCAATAACAATGTATTGTGTTTCTATAATTTCTGACAGTACAGTACCCTAATGCTTAAATTGTATTTCTATGCCACTGACGTCAATATCTCATATTGAGTGAACAAATGCTATTTTCTATATAAGTAGAACATTAAAAAATATGGAATTAAGATAAAACAGCATAGTATTTTTTTTCAGTAGGATAATTTCTTACCCTGAGGAGGATGACTTTAAAGATACAGTTTTGTACTTGCTCATCTAATTTTTTTGCTCTAATTCAGAGAATAATTTGGCCAAACTTGTTTTAGAGTAATTAAAATTATTTTTATTATGACCATATTTAAATCTAGGCATAATGAATAGCTGTGCCTTGCTTATCAGTAAATAAATTAGATTTATTTTTTGGCAATCCAAGAATGACTTTCAGAGCAGTTTTATATTCAAGTGTCCTCTATTAAGGAAAAGAAACAAATATATATGAATCTATAGCACAGGGTACAAAACTTGATGGCAAAGATAAAAAGTATAAATGGAAAGCTTAATAGCAATAATAAGAGTTTGTGCAGATGCATAAATTCCCAGTCTTGAGCAGTATTTTAGTAGTCAAAAAACAATTCTTCAATAATTGAAACATTACTTGGTAGATAATCTCAGAAAATTATTGTTGCAAACTAAAACCACAATAATTTTATTTACAATTTGCATGTCAAATTTACAGAAAAGATTATTTCAGCATATTTAACCTGAAAATAAAATGGCCTAGCAATAAGGAAGGAGCCTCAGCCTCAGAGTATTATGCATATCTGCTGCAAATATTTAATTTCTCACAGTTATATTTCATTCACAGAAGAAAACATGTAGCATGATAGATTTGATATGTAAAGGTTTTCAAATGGGTTGATATGCAAAAATTTTCAAAAACCTGCACTTTGCCTTCATTTTGAATGAGTTGCTCTAAAATTCTCTCCTCAAGCACAATCCTTTGAATTTCTCAATAAACAAGACTCCCAAAAGTGGCTTGTTTATTGAGAAATAAGGTGGCTTCCCAAAGCCCCTGCTGATAGTTCCCTGACATGTACTGTCCCAGTTTTATAAATTAGAAATCTGGTCACTTCAGATTAATATCTAAGCAATGCCAGCTGTCTCCTCTTCAAGATATTTTGAAGCTTTTTCATAATTTTATTTGTAATATTACTGCAGAAAGGCACACATAACTGATGATGGTAATAAAAATATTGCCTGTTATTTACTAAAAAAAAATAGGTATTGGTCTCCTTTGATTAAAACAAAATTCGTTAGACTCAAAGTCAAAGTAAAGCTAAAATACCTTTGCTTCTAAATTTCCAGGTTAAAAGCAAAAATAATGTACAAGGAAGTGCCTCTTCTGTGGATGTGTACAGTATTTATATAAGATAACCTCCCTCTTCTCTTTGGGTTACAAGTGTTTTGCAGTTGCCTGCATAATCATAAACAGTAAATTTGTGTTGTAAAAAAGGGAAGTTTCGGGAGAAAAATGAAACTTATGGAGGATGTTTTTTTACTTCATATTGATGTTCATATTCTTCACACATATTTTCCACAGCATTCATCTAAATTATTTGCTCAAAATTAATATGGCAAATACAGTCACAAAGAGAACCACTGGATGGAGCTGTTTGTTGTGACTTTTATTTTACTTTGGGATATTAGACACCTATAGGTGCAAACAAAATATCCTCAGGGAAAAAAAAAGAAAAGAGAATGGGGTACAAATTACAGAGGAAATATTCAGAAAATTAATCAGAACCCTGAATCTAAGTGGGCAAACTCCCTGGACCTAATTAGGCAAACTACTGAATGGAGAGATCTTGACTGAAGAGGACAGGATTGAGTATACTAGGAAAATATGAATAAAGCTGAAAAGTAAAATTTCCCTCAATCATTGCAGTAATATCTTATTCAGGTCTCTCACTGGATGTTTAGTGCTTAAGAGATTGTGTTTGCATGTAATTTTCTCTTCTGCATTTAAAAACAATAAAACACTTGCAATTTATTGAAACAGACATTGTTTATTTATAACTGAGAAATGAATGATAGGAACAATAATGAATGATACCTCTTCAAAACAGCACTAAAACTCCACTTTACTAGGCTGGCCCCTGTTTTCTTCAGATGCAAGTTTACTAACTGAAGTGTAAGTTGTTTAAAATAAAAAAGGAGAATCTGTGAAATGCAGCAATAAACACTTAGCCATGTGCTCATTTGTACTTTGTGAAATTTAGACTTTTATATTTCTAATACTTGGAAATGTTAGATTGATTTCTAAGTTCATTAAAGTGGTGGTGGTGAATAGTGCTGGTGTATACTGGGGAGATTAATACCTTTACTCATTTGTTTCATCCATCACAGAGCAAAATGTGGGAAGGTAGTTGTTCTGAAGAATAAAGGAAATATCCTAGCAGAACATCTAGACAAATTCAGTTTATTGGATCTCTCCTAGAGCTATTAAAAAACCTGAAGAATTAAATGAGAAACTTTAAAGAATTATTCTTAGTGTGGTAAGTTAATTCCCACCACAATCAATACTGCATTTTTAAAAAAGGTGTGAAAGAGCAGGTATTGAAAAATAAAACTATTAGAAGGATAGCTCAAAGAGGTGTTAATAGTAATTATGGATGAGAAAAACTAAACCCTAAAACCAGAGAGCTTTCAATTGAAAATGACTAATTTTTTTTTCAGGAAAAATGAAATTAAAATAAAAATAACTCCATTAAGGGATTAGTGTCAAGCTATAGAACCTCAAAATATCATAATTATTGTCCATAGGATAATTGTAACTTTTGATAAAAAGGAGTCATAAATCACAAGATGACAAAAGTGAAAAAAATAAGCCTTTGAAGAGATCTATAAAATATTTATTGAAATTCATTCTATGTACTCAAGAAAGTACACAGGGCTAGTGACAGAGATTAAATGTACAGCATCTACATTGAGATATGTTGAGGTTTTAATGTACTGAATATTGATTGTGTGATGAGTCCTAGAAGTTTGTTTCCTGCAGTTTCTCAGAAGGGAAGGGAGAAACTAAAACATCACAGCAGATTCATGTGCATAAAGTAGGGTGTTAATGGCTTTGTTGAAAGGAGAATCTTCTCTTCAGTCTGTGCACGTCACTAATAATGTCTAAAAGCCCATCAGAATTGCTGAACTTTTTTGTTCATGAGGGTTGAGAAGTCTGAGACTCAGCTTATGGTTACTTTTAGGATGGGAGATTCCAAATAAAATGCTGGGCTCTAAAGGAGATTCTTAAGAAAAGGATTTTTCTTTTGCTTTAGGTCATCTTTTCAGCACTTGAGAAGTAAAAATTCTGTTTCAGTAAGAATATACAGTTCAAGAAAATTAATAACTTGCATGTCTTGCACATAACCAAAGTATAAGAAAACTTGTGTTCATAGTTGATTTCAGGCTGATATTCCTAGTACGTCGCAGAGCGTTACCAACACAACACCCTGGCACCTATGATCCATTCAAATAAAAAATCTTGCAAGATCTACAATCTTGAAATTTTCTCCAGCTTAGCAACTGAAATGATGTGAGAAAAAATGGGCAGCACCCTCACTTTGAAGAAGTAATTTATATCTGGTAAATCCGCTGGCAAAGAACTCTGTTCTGCAAGCTGTTGGTCTCAAAGTTCCAAGTTGAGTTTGGCCTGCATGAGGGCTTCAGTCCATCTGCAATTTTTTAGTCACTGGATCTTGTCTCATCTTTCAGGAATCATTTGGACTCTGCAAAATTATCTTTTATGGTTGAGCAGACATCAGGCCTCACAGTAGTCTGCTGTCACAGGAGGTAGGTGGGGAGCTTGCTGGCACTAGTCACGCGTTGTTTCCACTGCTCCCCATCTGCAAGGTCCTGTTGCTCCCTTCTGCTGCAGCCAAGGTCTTTTCTGTAGGAAAGGGACCTTAGAAAGTGATGCTGCTAGAAAGTGATACCTCTAGGTGGTTTAGAAGATGGCCTGACACAGCTGGAGGGAACAATCCTATGATAAAAATGAGGATTAGAAAATGTCGGTTGACTAATTCAATAAAGTAAGGAGCCTGCATAAATCATAAAAAGGTTTACTGGAGTTCTATTTACTGTTGTTTTTATTTTAAGAAGTAGAATTCTTTTTAATTTATCTTCTTCCAAGATATTTAAATCAAGAATTTAAAACTTTTCCAGATGTTGACAGGCAAATAATGACAGTCAGTATACTGTGGCACATTTGTGAGCAATCCTTCCTGTGCTGTAATGAACAATATTTTCACAGGTAGGAAAGTGATCTGTTCACTCACATCTGTTTCCAGACATCACCTCGAAAAATCATGACTGAAAATCTATTTTCAACATGGAAATGAAGCTAAAAGTAATCTTTTGGAAGGAAAAACCTTTATAGGAAAAAATTTTTGCTGTTTCTGACAATGAAGGACATCACTAAGCCAAGTTTATTCTTTTTGGTCCAAGTTAAACTAGAATAGCTATTCCAGTAAGGCTTGCTGATTTTTCTACAGAAAATGCCTTGTGCTATTTCAATTGAGGTTCTGGTGAGCAACAGTCAAAAATTAAGAAAGAAATAGTGAAAATTTTGTTACAAATTCCACAGTGAAAAGATATGTATAGGTTTTGTGGTGGAGTATTTCTATATGCTGACCTACAGTCTACACAGTCTGTAAGTGTGTAACCATAGGTGCTGTGCATGGGTGGAGAGGCACAAACCCCCTATCTTAAAGATTTTCTCACTGGTGAGATCCTTGCAGTGTAGTCTACTAGATGAGCTGTTCTGTAATCTATTTCAGCCACAATTTGCTTACTAATCAACTAAAACAATACATCTTTGTCCAACTGGCTTATTTTGACTAAGTGGCTGATGAGCTATTCAGTAAACAGTTGCATTTTCAGACTCTAGAACCAAATTGAATACTGCAAAATAGCTTCAATCTCTTTCCCTGAGAGAGGCATGCATTTGTGCCAGGAGCTGAATGCAGTTCTCAGCAAAACAATAAAGTGATGTAAAGTTACAGGACTTGCTAATTCCATCAGTCACACCTGCACAGAAATGACCCTTTGCTCAACTATGCAGAGATCTAAATATCTAAGAAATGTCTTAAAATATCTTAAATGTCTTAGATATGTCACTCATTTTTTGATAAGTCTTCCTTCCTGGCAAGCAGAACAACATCGTGCATATAGATCATTCCTTTATTCCACATGATACAATTTACTTTTCCTTATAAGCAGGAAAATGGGAGAAACAAACAGTATGTGACTCATGTGGGCTGTTGAAAACTTGTAATATGGGTGCTTGCTTTACTTGAGCTGCTGAGCCTGATTAGAAAGAGGACTTGAGTGTTTAATTCACTTTTTTTATGTTCAACTACACTCTGATGATCATTATTAAAGAAAAAAGAACAAGAAAGACGATGAAATAAAAAAACCCTAAATCCAGCAGCCAAGAATCACAGATTTTAATCAGGTTTCTGTAGATGTACATAAAACAGGGAGAGCCAGAAAAGGGGAAGTTTCCTTATGTCTCAAATCACAATGCAACCTAGACATCTAACAAGTCTAGACTTTTTATCATTCCTTTTCTGGTGACTTTTATGCTATAGAGCGACTATTCACTGTGTGGCATAATTTAGCAAATTTTGTAAACATCTCCTGAGTCATCAGCCTGTTTTTATCAACCTGTATTTACTACAGAATGTAGTAAATTCATGAAAGTTCAGGAAAGGAAACCCAAGGAGCTGTGTGACTCAAATTGCTCTGGATGGTAAGCTCTTCAGTGTAGCATTCATATTCATGTTCAAGAAAGCTGACAATGAAGGAATACAGAAATATTATGTAACTAAGTGACTGGGTGGTAGTAGGGGACATGAAGGTGAACATATACAAAGATAAATTAAGACAGGCAAGGGAAACCTCCCTCTGCCTCCAAGTCTGCCTTTATGCATGGTGGTCTTGCATTTTCCTCTGCAGACCATTCCTGGTGTTTTGACACATAGTTTCACATGAGCAGGGGCTCAAGAATGGTTGTGAAAGTAAAACAAGTTAGTGTGATTCAGAAAGCAATAGGTCACAAAGCAAAACCCTGCCTGAGTATACTCAGCAGGGCCCCATCTTGGAACTGGTGTGCTGTTTGTTCCTCTTTTGTTAAAAGACATATACTGGATCTTAAAAAGACAAAAAAGAGCACCGAGGTTCACCCTGTACTGTTACAATCAATTGTAAAATGAGATAATTCTTTCTTAAAATTCATCCTTTGGACAAGAACATCTGAAATTTAAATTTCTGGAAAAGTTTTGCTTTTTTTTTCCACTAACACTTCCTGACTTCGTCTTAGAGAAATCTTAGAGTAAGAACTTGATGTTCTTATTTCTTTCTCTTTTAAAGAAAGCAGGAGACTAGATGATTCATTCTTCTGTTACTTATCTAAAGTCCTCTGCATAAACTATTTAAAAGCTAGTATTACATTCCTGATGTTTTTGAAGAAAAAATTAGCAAAAAAAAGTTAAACATTATTAGCTCAAATACCAGACATTTTAAGAAGAGAGAAAGGAATGCAAAATCAATTTGAAAAGTAACCTAGCAAATTTTGACTGGTGTAAGCTACTCTGTCTTTTGTACTTCAGAAAGGACAGAGTCAAACGCTAAGGATCCTGGAAATTTAAGCTGAAAACCTCCTTGCCACCAAAGGGGAAAAAAAAAAGAAAAAGAAAAAGAGGTTAAAATAGCAGCCAACTGTTACTTTTACACTTACAGAGATATCTCCTTAGAGAATACAGCCCTGTTTTCAGCTTTGCTGTTACCATCATAAAAATCCTCCAAACCAACGAACAAACCCAAACCAAAAAACAGAAGTGAGAAATGCAGTGCTTGTATTTCTGCACTTCCTTGCACAGTTGTTTAAAAATGTGTTAACCATTCTGTTCCAGGCTACCACACCTAAATTTCAGCTTTTTTAACAGTATCAGATGAATACATGGTCTGTACTCTGGAATTGCATGAGAATATAATCTTTTATTCAAAGTTAAAAACATAACTATTCAAGTTAATTATTTTATTTTATAAACTTGGTTAAAAAACTTGACATTATTGTAATATAAATAGAATGATTCTGTCTTGGGTATGAATGTGTGTCCTTTGGTCATGTGAAAAGCTGTTGCTGCCTATCTAAATACACCATTGGTCCCACAGCATTCCAATGAAAGTAAAATAACCATTCATGTTATTCTGTAATGTACTTTGGTTGCTATAATTACATATAAGGAAGAATAAATAATGTCAAATCATTTTTTATCTCATCTATAATAGCTATATTAGAAATAGCTATCAAACCAAAGTGCACTGACTTGATGTTAAACTACAACAACCAGGAATTTTTTTTAGGTAACTAATATTTTTGCAACATCTACAGTCCAGGGAAAGAGAGTTGCAGATTGAATAATAGAAAAGAAGATTGTGAAATACTGATTCTCTAATATAGATTTTAATAAAATAGAAAAAAGTGAAGACATGATCACATTACTACTTCAAAATGTAACTCTGATTGTGCACTATTGCACTCTTGTATTTTTAGTCAATTTAATCTTAATTCATATTTATGTGATTGTTTTACTCTTTGGCATGAAAACAGGTCAACTTTATGTCACCTTTGTTTCTTTGTACATGAAAATAAAGCATTTCATGCATTTGTACATGAAAATAAAGCATTAATTTCTTCCCATTTTTATACACTTTGACATTTCTAAATGATGAACAGTGGTTTCACACAGACCAGCTCTAATTCCTCTGCTGAAATTAACTATTCAAGGTCTCTTTCTGCTACCTGGCATGGGTGCAAAGGGAACATGCTTTTGTTTTTGTGTCTGGACAGCTGTGGATATTGCTTATGATGTCCAGTCTTTCTGTTTGTCATAATGATATGCATGCTAAATAACTAAATATTCACAATTATGCATCAAAAATTCCCATTGAAATTCCAGAGATTTATTAATGTAAAAAATGTGTTCAGTACATATTATTACACATGTAATTTTCTTCAAAATATCTCCTTTCTCCTTTTTATGTTTATTGTTTTTCCTCTTGACAAGTCTGTACTTTAAAAATTTATAGTAATTTGAATTCTTAATTCCTGGGTGCAGAATGTAGTTATAAATGCCATTTTGTCTGTCATTTGGTGTGTTTTATTCTTAGTGCTGGTTTATTCATTAGCTAATCCATTGTGTGTGTTTCTGTGCTGTGTCATTGCTTTGAGCTAAAACAATGCTTTCAGAGTTAGAAAATAAGCAGGGTGTATATTGATTGAAAAAGTAAACCCTTCCTGTTTTCTGTGAGTGGACAGTAAATGAAGAGTGATTTTAGGTGTGGTTTGTGTAGTTCTGGGTAGAACAGTTGATGTCTTGTGTCTAAGCCTCACTTAGCAGGAAATCTCCCCACTAGCAACTTGAAAGTCTTTTATGGTTCTGATGTGAAGTTTCCTCCTTCAAAGGCTAGGCAGATGCTGTCAGTCCTAAATACTTGTTGCTTCTGCTGCTGCGGCTTTCTTGTTTGGGGGTTTTTGTTAGTTTGTTTATTTTTGTTTTGTTTCCTTGAATAGGCCTCATGACTTTTAAATTTATTTTTATGGTATCTTATATACACTTTCAGAGTTCATGGGCCAGACTAATCCAAGTCCAGACACAGGACTGAAATTACCTTGTGTACCAGGCATTTTCCATTTGTGCACCTGATTGAGAGAAATGGCTGTGACTGAGGACCTCTTGCAGATCGTGGCAATCAAACTTGTGAGCTGGCCCTCAGGATATCCTGAGGCTAAAGGAAAGAATTCCTGAGAAATTTGCCTTGCAGTGATTAAAATAAAATGTTTGCAGAGAATTACTTTCCCAGTGAAAAGGTAGGTTTACTGGTAATAGAGCTTGACAGGCATTTGCTTTTGCTGGTGATTATGAACCTGTACCATATGGCCAGATGCAATCACTTTGCATTCACTTGCTGCAATGATTGAAAAATTAATTTTGAAATACAAAGACCTGCAACTGACAGCTTTCTAATGATGAGTGATGTGGCTATACAAAATTGCCTAAAAAAATATTTCTTGAGTTCTGGTCTTCTGATTCATGTCTTTATGTTTGCTGAAATATTGCTTTTTACAGTGTCACTGTGCATATTGCCAAAATGATTCTGCTACTGATCACTGAAGCTGTGTTTTTTACATTTTTAATTAGTATAAATGGTATTGTATCATATTGGAATTTACCCAGGAGGGGCTGAGAGCAATGCATTTTAGGTAAAGATATTCAGTATTTAATCAGTCCGTAGTAAAAGTAAATAAAGAACTTAATTTCCCAAAGTTTACAATCCAGTTGTTAATCATCAAAGCTATTCAGTTTTCTTGATTTCTTTGTGTTTTTTCAAAACAACATTAAATATTTCCACTTATTTTAATTTCAGTTCTATTTCCCCACGAGTAGAAAAGTGAGTATGATCTGAGGTTCTTATTGCCATCACGGGTGCTATTGTTATCCTAGGTAAGACTCTTGGACTTTTGCTTTGAGTAAGATAGTTTTTACATATTAAACTGAAAATAAACAAACATGAATAATGTCTGTACTCCAACCATAATGGAAATCTGTCATGCTCTGGTAGTGGAAAATAAGCAGTCTCCCTAACATGAATGCACCTAAGATTAATGCACTAAAAGAAAGATTAATAACCAGAATTTCTGTGCTGAGAAGGCAAGGTACCGCTGTAACATCAGCAACTCCTGCCTCAGGTTGCCTAGACAGCTACTGAAGAGTTTTGCCATCCCTGAACCTTGCAAGGAAAGACAGCAGCATGACAAGAATCTTCAGAAGAGGCCAGGGACGCTGGATAGCAATCTGGAGCCTGAGTCAATATGATACCATTGCAGAGAAGGGAAAACACCTCTCTGGAATGCACAGTCCTCTGTTCTAGGAAGCCTTGGCAATACCTGAGGTGGAGTGCTTTGTCCTGTTCAGCAAGTGTGAATGGGCAGAGCTTTAGGAAATGTGATTTGTGTTGGGTTTGCGTGGCCAGGTTTCAATAGTGTGGGGGCTACAGGGGTGGCTTGTGTGAGAATCTGCCAGAAGCTTCCTCCATGTCCAGCAGATCCAATGCCAGCTGGCTTCAAGATGGACCTGCCACTGGCCAATCAGAGATGCTGGTTAATGCCTCTCTGATAACATATTTAAGAAGAAAAGAAAGTTGTTGTGCAGATGTAGCTGTGGCCAGAGAAGAGCAGGGTGAGAGCAAGTGAGAGGAGCAACTGTGGGGGCACCAAGGTCAGTGGAAAAGGAGGAGGAGGAGGAGGAGGAGGAGGAGGTGCTCCAGGTGCTGCAACTGAGATGCCTCTGCAGCCCATGGTGAAAACCACGGTGAGGCAGCTGTGCCCCTGCAGCGCATGGGGGACAGATCCACTGTGGAGGAGACCTGTGCTGGAGCAGGTGGATACTCAAGAGAAGGCTGGGAACCTGTGGAAAACCAGTGTCAGAGCAGGTTCCTGGCAATGACCTGCAGACCCGTGGAGAGAGGATTCCATGCTGGGATAGGTTTCCTTGTAGGACTTGTGACCCTGTGGATGACCCCTACTGGAGCAGGCTGTGCATGAAGGACAGCCTCCCATGGAAAAGTCACCTATGTTGCAGCAATTCATGAAGAGCTGTATCCCATGGGATGGACTCGTGTTAGAGAAGTTCATGGAGAGCTGTCTCCTGTGGACAGTTCTGGAGCAGTGGGAAGGCTCTTCTCCCTAAGCAGCAAGAGAAACAACCTGTGATGACCTGACCATAACCTCCATTCCCTGTCTCCCTGCACTGCAGACTGAAAGGGTAGGAGTAGAGCTGGGAAGGAGAGAGGGGTGGAGAGAAGGTGTTTTAAAGATTTATTTTACTTCTAATTATCCTGCTCTGATTTTGTTAGTAATAAATTCAAATAATTCCCCCAACTCAAGTCTGTTTCGCCTGACATGGTATTTGGAGCATGACCTCTCCTAGTCCTTATCTCAACCCATGAACCCTGCATTGAATTTTCTCTGCCCTGCCCAGTTGTAGAGGGGAGTGACAGACAGGCTTTGGTGGGTTCCTGGTGTCCAAAAAAGATCAAATACACTGGGATTCTTTGAAACAGGACTGGAGACATGAGTACAGCTTCCTGAGACTCCAGATATACAGCATTACTATGTTTATTTTGGCCCTAAGATTTTTTTCTGTGTTTTAGTACGTCAGAATGGATGTAAAATATACATACTATACAGTAATTTACTATTAAGCCCAAGGGTTTTTTCCAAAATGCACATGTCTGTGAATATATTCATACTACTTACAAAAATTATAATTTTTCTATCAAGTCATCAAAAAGTGAGGGCACTGTATTTTATTTATTCAGAGATCTTAGTCTCCTACTTTTCTGACTTCTAACAGCCCCAAATGCCATTCAGTTGTAATAGAAACTACTAATAAAGATCAGAATTTTAAAAAATATTTTGGCTGTGGAGTGAAAATTAGACAGTCATTATGAAGGTGGATGTGGGAGGACAAAGAGCGAAGGAGAGAAAATGTGAGATTCAGCAATGTTCTGACAAGAAAGTGATTGCGTAGGTGGACTTCCAGAGGCTTGTCTGAATATTACCTGTGCAGTGGGTTCCTGATGGGAATGACAGAATTCATTTCAGTGTCTACCATGAGAAGGGTAAAGAAAAAGAAGGAGAGAGAAAAAAAAAGAAAAAAGGCTTCATTCATTAATCAGCTTGTTAGACAAGAGGATCTGCTCTATAATGAGCTGCCTCTGAAATCTACAGAAAGAATTGGAAATAGTTTTACTAAAGAAGACTGATAGCTTAATATGAAATGCAGCACACTGGGCATTTTGTCACTACAATGTGATAGCCAGAATTTGGGGGCTAGTAACATGACATTTATTTGGTGCTATAGTGTTGCATGAAATAGTCATGATACAGCAGATTATTTCAGGAAACTACTAATAGAATTAAACAGGAGGTGATTTGGTCACTACTTAAGTCTATCTTTTACACTCTTGAGAAGTCAGAGTGAAGGTATGCACACTTCCATTACCTGTGGTCATTCTGAGCTTTGAGCTATTCTGCTCCCAGAGTAACTGGGTATGTATGCAAGTCTGAGAGATGAGCACTGGAATTATCTTAAGAGTTCTTTGTAAAACGGAAAATCTGATGTAATAAATATATATATATATATATATATGCATATATATTGCATATATATTGACTCTTAAAAAATTTATCCCCATGAAGAACACTATATATTTGGTAGCAGAAAATGCACAAATATTTTCCATTCAAGACTAACAAAAATTTTTCAACTACATTTTCTTTTTAAATATTGTATAATATTTAATAATATACTGCATTATCTGAATTGATCTTTGTGACTAGAGAGGGGTGATCATATGATCTGGCTGATGTACAATCAAATTGCCAGTCCACTGTCTAAATTTCATGAGCAACATAGACTGTGTGGATGAAAGCAATTCTTCAATGGAATTAACAAATATGGAAAACACACCTCCAATTTAGATGGAGTGGAATTAACAGATACTGAAAGGGACTAGAGGGCTGCATTTCTTTTAAGGTAGAAGTGGACTTGGAAAATATAATGACACATCCTAGCATCTGAGATAATTTAGACTGTGGGGTACAAACAGGCACTGTTTTCAGGGGTGTTAATCAGAGAACTGCAACAGTGAAAATTTGTGTCTGTGTCTTCCCAATTAAAGATTTTTCTTTTATGTTATAATGGAACTTTATGTATCATTTCTGTTTAGAAAAACATTCCCACATGGAGATAAAGTTACTAACACTTGGTGTATCTATGTACTCAGAGCAAAAAAAAAATTATTTTTCAATAAAACATGTTGAAACACTTCTATAGCAAGAGATGGTCATTTGTAGATGCAGCCTTTTTCATTATTAAATGCCAGGAGCTACGTAAGTAGAATTTTTATTCTTCCCTTATTCATTCCAGTATCAGCCTTGTCTTCTCTTGCCTAGCTTTCCACCACATTTTAACTTTCAGTGCAGAAGTATGGTGCCATAAATGCTGAGAACTGCAAGAGAGAAGTGTATCAGGGTTGTGTGGCAAGACTTTGGTAGAGGAGAGCTCCAGAGGTGGCTTCTGTGAGAAAAAGCCAGAAGCTTCCCTCAGTTCTGACAGGGCCAATGCCAGCTGGCTCCAGGACAGACCCACTGCGGGCCAATCTGAGTCCATCAGCGATGGTGGCGGTGCCTTTGGGATAACGTAGTTAAATAGGGGAAGAAGGAGAGAGAGGAAGTGCTTCAAGTGCCAGCGTAAAGTTCTGTGTTGTTCAGGAAGTTCAGGAGTGCAGGGAGACCATAAGGCCTCCCTGAACCACAGAGAGCATGAGGAAATATCTTCAAAGGAGGATTGCATGGAGTCAGCCCCACATGTAGTAGGACTTCATTGTAATCAGTGCCAGGCTCGGTGGATGATACTGGCTGAAAGCTGTGTGTGCTGAGCATTGCTTGTGACAGTCCATTATCCCAGTGGCTCTTAGCCTAGCTCAGAGGGCAGCAGTCAATGGAGAGCTGATTGTTGGGCAATTCTGATATGTTTTAAACCATTACTGAATCCTTTTATCCAAAGCTGTATCACAGCTCTGTCAATCAATCTGTACAATGCTGTCTCTGTGCAAAGCCTTAGTGGACAGCTGTCTCTCAGTATCAAAGTGTTTCCTGAGAGAAGACAATCATTTGTACAAAATAGAGATGTCCTGAGTGTAAATCCTGTCTGTTCTGCAATACAGAACAGAGCTGATGGCAAAACTGATGGTTTAGTGTCTGATGACTGCACAAAGCAGCACTGGGTTAAGGTGACCCTACCCTGCCTTATAACTGGCATGGTTTAGTACCCACAAAGCAAACTGCTTCCTAAAAACAAAGCATGCTTTTCTTGTATAGAAGCATCACCCATAGAATCTACATATGTATGTTTTAATTTTTTAGATACACTTCCCATATGTTTAAGGAAGCTTGAAAATGTTGTTCTTTGCCACAGGGTTTCTGGCCATCCAGGCTGTGCTGGGCGAGGCAGTCTGCAACGATTAGCTGTGCAAGAGCTCTGGAACTGGCAAGGTGACACACTGAATATGTAGAAATCACAAGAACTGCCCTGTCCGTTGAAAGACTGTTGCTCGGGTGCTTCAAAACACCAAACAGCTCTCATCTTGGTTAGTTAGAAGTTATCATTAGATCTATCTGTCAATAGGACTATTTTAGTATGACTTCCAGAAACTAGAAAAATTAAGTACAGAGAAATTATTCTTCCACCTAAAAATATGGCTTATAATAAAAAACTTGGAAAATAACTTTGTAATTTTTCATGTCTCAATTCCCTCTATTTAGCTCTTCTAAGGAAAATACATAGCATTTTTAAAAAATACTTTGTCAAGTAAAGGTACCAGAGAAACACTTTGCTAAGCATTAAGAAAACCAAATCTTATTTATACTGAAAGCAGAATGAATCTTCATTGGTTCAGTTTTGGCTGCGATTATTCTGTAAAGCAGGTTTAATTCTGTAAAATAGCATGCTCGTATGACAAGTACAAGAAAACATTCACCTGCTCTATTTAAACAGGAAAAAAATGGTATGGATTTCAGTGCATGTTGATATAAATTATGCTAATTCATCCTTCAGAGGGATAATTTATTTATGTGACCATGTATTCCAAACTTCACTTGATGCATAAATATACTATTATGCACTGCAGATGTCCCTTGTGTCTGACGGTGGTGTTAAAACCAACAAATAGCAATTATCTAAGCAGATGCATTTTATGAATACAATGTAGGCCCTCAAATTTGAATCCAAGATGAAATCTTTCACAGTGTTTTCCTAGTGTTTTCACAGTGGTTTCCTAGTCTCCTTCTTTTGACAGTGTCATGGTAGGAAATTCTAAATTCTATGCTACAGATACTAATTACACCAATCAGAAGTATAGTGTTGCACATGCTATTTTAGTCTGTGCTTTGCAGGGAACACCTGTTTGGAAGCAGAGGTTAAACTATCAAAATCTTAATAATTACTGGGACAAGGGTGGCAGTTACAAAGATAATCCACATTTAAATAAGACAGTGTTCAACATTCAGACACCTCTAGCAGAGATCCCTCTAAGGCTTAAGGACATACAGGAAAAACAGAACTTAATTGGAAAACAAGTTGGACTGAAGAGTAGGTAAAATATGTAAATCCACTTTTATTCTTCTAATTTAATCTCTTGAGTCTAGGTTTCAAATTGGCATATGAAAATAAAGCTATAATCAGTAAAATATCAATATGCATATTTAACACTAAGTAAAAGTTCTTATACTTGAAGCAACTTGAGTATAAATGTCTCCAATAAGCATTTAATTTAAATTTAGGGAGACAGCTCCTCTGCTAATTAGAAACCCATAGACTGGTGGAAGTGTAGCTATCAAACATTAGTACAGTGCTTACAAATGACTAGTTCAGTAGTCATGTAATCAGCTCAAAGTTATATAAGCAGTAAAAGTTCATGTCCTCAGGGATTTCTTAAAATTTCTTTGCACTTTTTTACTTCTGCTTTTCATGAGAGCTTCTACAAATCTTGAGTACTATCTATTAAACAGAATATAGAGAGCATGAGTTTGTCTTCTCATGCTTAAGTATATCAGTATTTCAAAAAAAAGGCCTCACAGTACATGGAATGTATTCAATGTGCAGCAATGAGCTATTAGTACCTTTATGTTTCAGTCAACACATTAATCTACTCCTTAATCTAGTTTACTTTTTTTTTTTTTGGTAAAAATTTTCAGCAGATCTTCAAGATCCATAAAAAAAGGAAAAGAAAAAAACCATCAGATGCTGTCATAGAACCGTATGCTGGTTTCAGTTGGGGGAGAGTTAATTTTCTTTATAGTGGCTAGATCACAGCTATGTTTTGGATTTGGGCTGAGCACAGGGCTGATAATACAGAGATGTTTTTGTTATTGCTAAGCAGGGCTTGCACAGAGCCAAGGCCTTTTCTGCTTTCATACAGCCACACTGGCAAGGATGTTGGGGGTTCATGGGAGGTTGGGAGGAGACCATTGGGCAGGTGACCCAAAGTGACATTCCAGATCATATGGAGTTGTGTCAGCGTATAAAATGCGGAAAGAAGGAAGGGGAGCTATGGCATTGGTCAGCAGGGCATAGAGAAATTGCACTGTGCATCACTTGCTTGTTATTATTTATTCTTATTACTGCATTTTACAGTTATTTGCTGTTATTAAATATTTCTTATTTCAACATAGAAGCTTTACTTTGATTCTCCTCCCCATTCCACTGGGGTGAGGGGGAGGAGAGGGCAGTGTTGATCAAGTGGCTGTGTGGTGCTTGATCTCCAACTGAGTTTAAATCATGACAGCAGGAAACAGAGAGTTATTTACCTGCCCTTCATTTCCCATCATTTTCCTGCAGAAAGACATCAGAGATGTGGAGGGCAATAACATGTTAGAACTGACTCCCAAGCATGCTGTATTATGCCTACAGTTGAATTCAGCACAGTCTAAAAGGCACAGAATTTCTATTCATGTATACACAGATGACATTCCAAGGCACAGTGTGGTTTAGTGGTATATGCAATGCACCTGTGGAGCATAGTGATGACAGGGTTTGCAAATAGCTTTCCTTGAAGGGAGAGATCCACTATGTTTGGCAAGGTCCATAATGAGAAACAATGACTCACTTCCATTCACCACTGTTAATCTCCCAGATGCAGTTACATGTCATGGTTATACAGGGAATATGCCAAATATATGCATGCATATACATATATATATATACACACTCTCTGGAGGGTCTGAACAGGAACAGTCATCACTGGTGTTGGTCTCTACTCTGCTTGAATGTCATTAAAAAAGTAAGACAATTTTAGATGGCACACAGTTGAATAATTACATCTGAAAATGCATCTTTATATACTAGTACTTCTTACTT
>WBNP01001991.1:65350-82822 GCA_013401095.1 Passerina amoena
GAGGTTTTGTGGTTATGTTTTCCCTCACTTTTTCTCACACTGGGCAGCATCTCTGAACTCGTACATGAGTGGTAATGAAGTATGATAAGGCAGAGTTTGTTACAGCTTGTACTCTTTTAGGAGGAAAGGAAACAGGGATAGAACTGGGTCTCCCATCTTCAGCTCCTGAGATTGTGAAATTATACCCAGTGCTTCAATAATAATAATAATATTGAAGTCCGCATTTTAAATTTGGTTGTACAATGATTGTATAACCAGGGGAACTTCATGAGCTACCTCTTGCCCTGTGTTTTTATGAGCTTCTGATTTCAAAATGAACTGCCTGCTTTTATTGCCTCAGACCAAGGTAGGGCACATTGCTTAATCTTTGGAGATTTGTTCACTGTGGGTATTTTAACTTAAATTTTTAGGTGAGTTAGAATAATTTTGGACCTTCTTTCTTTATCAGTTAATTTTTCCTTCACAAATCATCCAGAGGCATATTTCATTCTTATGCAGTTATGATTTACATTCTTAGAGAAGTATAAATAAACTGTATCCCTAAAATATTAGAGGTAAGCACTGCCATTTTCTTTGGAACAATTAGTGAATGTGAAAGCAATCAGATTGTGCTGTTATACTTCCCATAGGAATGCCAAATGGTGTTTTATGAATGTCATTAATATAATATGCAAATGGTCTGCTTGGCTTTTGCTCCTCTGTTTGGATTAACCTAGTCAATCAGTCAGATGTTGCTATGAGAAAGTTGATGAAAGCTTATCCAGTTGTTGAGAAGGTCAACAAAATGACAGACCCCTCTCTCTTTTCACTTGCCCTACAGCTAGAATACCATAAATAGCAATGTTTGCATGATTAACTGAAGTCATCTGGGTATTTATAAGGGACTCTGAAGCAAGTTGTTATAAAATTTCCCATAACATACTTTTATCATAGTATGAGCTATTATAAAAGAATTTAACTTTAATATATCTGTATTAATAAGGAGTGTTCAAATAAAATGAAGGCTTCTTAAGATCAGAAAATGCATTTAATCATAAAGATAACTTTCTAGAAAAAAACTTAAATAGCAAGCAGTCCCTTCAAGGTAGAGATTTTGCTTTTCAGTCTTTTTAATTTATTCAATTTCCTCCTAATATTTTTCAATTATTTTTTCAAGTGAGCAGAAATGAAATTTAGGTTTTCATCTTCCTAAACTCTATACTGCTTTTCAGACACAGAAAAATTACTAAAAAACTCCTCTTTGCCGAAGACAATGCTCACACAAAAGATAAAATCTCTAAATAATGATTGTTTGCTGTCTGGATAGCAATAGAAATCTCTGTTGCAGGGGAGCTTGTAGCAGCATCTTCAGCTCAATCAGGATAGATGTCCTGAATCACTTTTCTACTTGTTTTTTGTACTCCAGCTGCCCAAGGTCCTACATAACCTCTTCAGCAACACCTTTAATCCTTCATTATTGATTGTATTAATCTTAATACAAAATATCTCCTTATTATTGATGTACAAAGGACATATTTTATGATGCTGCATCTGCAGTAACAGTTTGTACTTACAGCTATGTACAATATGGCCAGTTCTACAATTTGGAACCACCTGAGATCCTCTGTGATAGTCCAAGTCTCCACCCAGGATATTAATCTACATATTTAAACATAGTAATTGGTTTATGCACAGCAAAAGCTGCCTAGGGAAATCTCTAGACCTTTCCAAAATTCCCAATTCTAGAGTTCCTGCAGCAACTAGTAAAAAACTTTGTTGTGAAGGAGGCTGGGAAATATGTCAATTGCCTTTTCTTATCTCAAGCCAGTCCACTATATCTATTCAGTCTCTGTGCAGAGAACATCTGGGGAGATCCTGGACCACGCAAATAATAACTTAGTGCATTGGGTGTGTACACAGGCCTTGCTCTGACACCAGTTGACACCACAATTAAAACCATAGGGCAAATCTGAATTTGAATCCTATTTTTCCTTTATGATTTGCATTCTAAAAGTTATTATCACTGTATGTTTTACTCTTACATTTATGACATGGCAAAAGAAAATCCTTAGGTGAAAAATTATAAAACAGTACTATAAGCTTTGCTCAGAATAATTTGAAAACCAAGTGGTTTAAAATGTTGAAATTAAGAAAAGAAAGTCACACCCTAAAAATATAATTAGATTTCATCAGTGTTTCCTTTCAGTGAGAATCTAGCTGAGAATGCTAGTACATCATGATGCTTCTGAGCTTTGTATTTCAATAATTTTATACTAAAATGTCTTCTTAGATGATTGCATTATACAGAAGTATCACCAAATGAAGAATGCTTTTTAGAAGCTATTATTTTAGAAAAGCTTGAGTACTAGAACTCTAGTCAGAGGTAGATGACTTCAGGATGGCTCAGCTAAGGAGAGCGCTAAGAAATTATGTTTTGGCCTGCAATCTTATTCTAATTAAATATAATTAAATACAATTCCTGTGAAATCTAAATCAACAATGTAATATTTTTAATATTAGATTTCAGTGCTGTATCTTAGTGGTTTTTTTTATGGGAGAGCTACTTCTGAATGTCTGAAATTCTGGACTGAAGTATGCTTCTTTGTCTGTCTGAACTTCTATAAGGAATTTCTGTAAGAAACAGCTTTGACTGTACTCTCTGAAATTTCCTTCTAAGTTCAAGGTAAATGTGGCATTGAAGATAATATTTTTTTCATTGGTCAGTTCAATGCAGCAATTGTGTTTTAGCCCCAGAGAGCCACTCACTGTATCAGAGCTGTACAAATGAGAGAACTCGTGGGTTGAGATAAACACAATTTAATAATTATAAAATAAAAAAACAGAAATAAAAAAAAAACAGTAACCAGAGAAAAATTTTAAAGAGGAAAATACATTAAACCAAGTGATGCAAAAAACCCCAAATGCTCACAGCCTCATGCCCAAGCAGTCCCCAGCCACTGGCAGCCACAGATGACCTTCCTCACGGACAGTTTTATAATGGGCACAATGCCATGAGGTATGTAATGTCCCTTTGGTCAGTTGGGTCAGCTGTCCTGGCTGTGTCCCCTCCCAACTCCTTGTGCCTCCCCAGGACTAACTGGTGGGGTGGGGTGAGGAGCAGAAAAAATACTTGCTCTGTACAAGTGCTGCTCAGTGGTATCAAAAGCATCTCCGTGCTGTGTTATCAGCACTGTTGCCAGCACAAATCCAAAACACAGCCCCATCCTAGCTACTGTGAAGAAAAGTAACTCAACTCCAGCCAAAACCAGTACAACAGCTGATGAAATTCCTCATCAAGTTAAGATGGAGGGCACTTCAGTAAGTTAGCTGACCCAGCATGACTCCTGGAATCCATCTTGTCTCTACATCTCTTGTTCAGCTGCAGTAAAACCTTTCTAAATTGCCTACAATCTCAGCAGCCTATTTGCTGCAAGGCCTCTTACTCCTGTCTTCAGGAAGTGAGTAGGCATACAGTGTTTGTTGCCTCAGATTGCTATGAGAGTCCAATTCCATATGGCTCATTTGGCACAAACTGATGTGTTATTTATTTCCTCACAAACAATATATTAATCCATTCAGCTTTAGTGGGGACATAAGAATGGGGCTGTTCTGTGGGTGTACAGTTATAGCACTCTGCAGTCCATGGATACATGACAATAAATGTACCACAAAGTTCCCACATTATCTAAGTCACCTAATTATCTCTGGACTAAATATTGTGAATACTTATGTAGTAGGAGACTTCAGAGTAGTATCAGATTCATCATTTTCATGGAAGCAAACATTGTTTTAAAATCAATTGAAGCAATTGAAAAATTGTTCCTTAGATTTCTATGGCCTTTGCTTTGTGCCACAAAAAGAACAGATGAAAATATGATTACTTATTTTATGAACATTACTCTTTATGTGATTTGTTTAGGCATTTCTTACGAGGAATATTTATTTTTAGTTTTCATGAGGAGTTAAAAAAGTAATCTAAATAGGATCTTTCAAATATCTGAATTCTAGGCATATTTGAAATATTAGCATGCTTGCTATGAATACAAAAAAAGAATTTTTCTGCCTTAAGAAAAGCAGGAAATTAATTGATTATAACAACACCATTGGAGAGATATTCTACTTGTGCTGTCAAAAATAACATAAAGATATTTAAAGCAGGAGAAATCAATATACATAAAAGAAGACTGGTTTTGTTTTGATAGCTTTTTTTTTCTTTTGTGCACTAGTGTCCTGAATTTCTGCTGTTCCTTAACAACATTGCTATTATTTTAAGGAAGGATAGTTCAATGAAGTGCTCTTCCTGGACTTGTAGCCTTCAGGAGGGCCAACTCTAGGAGCTGTCCTCAGAGATGACATGCAGATATTCCTTCTTCCTGGTCTTCTGCTCTACCTATTCCAAAAAGGGAGCAAAAAAAAAAGAATTACCCTAAAAAGGCTGAATACTTTTTGTAATGATGAGTGTGGCTTCTCAGTTGACACTGTCTGCCAATAGATGATAAGCACTGCCTGTATGAGCAAGGTGTCACTGCTGAAATCTTCAGGTAGCAAGAAAATAGCTCTCAGCAATCCAAAAAATAATTGTCACTTCATTCGTCTTTGCAAAAAAAAAAAAAAGCAGCAGTATGGAAAAAGAAAGCTGTACAAGGAAAAAGGAAAAAAATAATGATAGGATGATTTAACAAGGAATACAATGTAATAATAATCTTTCCATTGAGATGGGTTTCATGTCAAATTAATTCAAGGTCAATTTTCATAAATTCAACATTTCTGGGAAAAAAATACAAGCTATTCTGACTTCCATAATAGTGAGGGACTCTAACTTTTTTCTCTGCTGACAAGTCATAGTTATACTATGTGTCATGACATGGAACTGTCAGTGAAATAATGTCAGATAATTTTATAAAAAGCATAACTGAAAGAAGTGTAATTACTGGTGGCATTGCAACCGAACTTGAACCTGGGTGTTTTGTGAAAGTCTAGTCCAGGCTAAGTTCATTTACAAGGAAAGTGAGAAATTCATAGACACTTTTTTCCCAATGTGTTTATAATTAAGCTGGCTGGCAAGATGTATTTCTTCTGCTAGACATATTTTTAAGCCATATCTTTAAGCAAAAAGTAAAAAAAAATTGAAACATTATGGCTGCTGGAACAAACTTCTTTGTGAGACCTTTTACCTAAAAATCATTATTAGTTTCTATTATCTGACGTTTTGGGATCATAGAACACTTGACCTGGCTATGGAAGCAACCTCCTGAAAGTGTCAAAAATCCTTGGGGACAGAAGAAAGGGACACATGTTGTGTGAGCGAGCAGTTTCAGTTTTAGGCGCAGACAGGGAATGTTTGCCGTGGAGCCGGCATGTGCTTGCAGCCACAGGTGAAACAGGGGAGGCAGCTGGGCCAGCCTGAATTTCAGTGGTGTCCCCATGCTGGGCAGAATGGTGTTGGCAGGGCTTGGCATTATGAGAGACCTGGAAGTGGCAAGCAGCCTGGAAAGTGAGTGTTCTGATTGAGTGGGCCTGTGGGCAACCAGATGGAGCTTCACATAAAGTCCTTCCAACCTTCTTCCACCACAGGGCAAAAGACATGCTTCCCCTTCCAGGAAGGGCGTCTTCTGCCCCAGCCAGACAAATGCTTTTTTTAAAAAATTTTATTTTTTTAATTTTTAAATTTTTTTTTTCACTTGCCTGCTTTCTCAGAGTTCACAAAGTCTGATAGTAAAAATTGAATTTATTGAACATAGGCCTCAAATATGTGGGGTAGCAATTCAGGAATGATGGAACTCATTCTGCTGGTGTTTCCCTTGAAATCAAGCAGATTTGAATCAGTGGTGTGTACATACTGGAAAAACAAAGAAACAATCAATAAATAAAATATTACAGAGACTGTTACAAGACTAGATCCGCATCTTCTTATGGCTGCCACACACGAATGCCAAATGTCACACACCAAGAGCTAACTTAATATTAACATTTACCAAAACATCCTCAGAATAGCTTGAGTTTCTTCAGCATCAAAATGGTGGGAATATTTGCTAGTTGTGGCTTACTCCTTCATTGAAACGCTGGATGTTTAACCAGGAGATGCTTCACTCCAAACTCAAAGAAAGGCTATAGCTTCAAACTATTTTTATTGATTCCAGTGTGATTTGTAACAGCTTGTACTGTAATTCTGAAAACTCTTGAAACTGTAAAGAAATTCATACTTCATGATGCAGCTGAGGGACTGCTGGATGTTTTTATTGCCTGCAGTATTGAGCCTCTCCTCCTTTCTCTCATTTGAGCCTTTCCTGGTGCAGAATATTTACACTGCACGGAGCAGATCAAAGCATTTTTGTGTGAGGTCCCTCCCTGAGCTGAAAACTTCCCTGCTGCTGGTATCCTACAGGAACACCACAGTTTCAGCCTTGTTTTATCTGGGGAGAAAAGTCTGAAGGAAATTTATTTTTCCCCTTACTCCTTGACCTCCTCATCAGCTAAGCAGTCACAGGAAGACTTTTTCTGCCACCTTGTCTTGTACCTGCATTGTTAAGCTCTCTTCTGCTGTCATGGCCCTTCCTTTATCCTGAGCTCTACCAGTCAAAAAGGACCAGAACCCACTGAACTCCAAACAGCAGCTGTTTGGTCACACCAATGGGCACCACAGAAATCCCATCTGATCTCAGCTGTAAAAGTGAGAAAGATTCTAGTGGTTCATTCGGTATTCTCACATCCTTAGGTCTTCCTCTGACCAGCCATGCCCTGCTCTCCACTCCAGTACAAGATTGTTGATAATCCCTGTGGGTTTTTTTTTTCTCTCTTTTCTTGATATTCTGACTCTTTCTACCAAATTCCTATGGTGACAGGTACTGCTGGTGATGATTTAATATACCATGCTGTGAACAGCACTGGGAGCTGGGTATGATCCATGTCTATATAAAAGAGAGACACCTCTATACACATCAATAGAAGTTTGAATAGTAAATCAAATCCCATTTCAGTAAACCAGTGGTTTATTATTTAAATTGCATAATGCATGCTATTGATACTAATATAACTTTGATTTATGCTTAAAATTAAACATGAATCTGTTCTATTGTATTATGAGTCTGAAATAGTCACAGTATAGAAGATTTGTAAGTCTGTTACTTTTGATTTATAAAGCATTCGCTGTAGTAACAAAAGCAACCCCAAAAAATCTGAAAGTGTTACACCTCAGAGATAATGACCAAGAGAAGAAAAAGTGGTTTTGTCTAAATAGCTCGATAAGCTTACATCAGGTCAAATTATATCTGTGTCTCCTTTCAGTTATAAAGAGAAAGCCTAACTGAACCCTAGCACACTAATGGATAGTGGTAGAGAAATGGAAAACCACGGATCATACAATAGATTTAAATGTCAAGGTCTTAGAAGCACATTTCTTTACTGTTTCTGAAAGAAAGCTTGGCTCCATTACCCCAGCATTTAAAAGTAACAACTTCATTTTCTTCTGCCTAACTCACACAACCTTTTAACATCAATAAAGTTTCAGTGGCTTAAAGGAAAACCTTGGTTCTAGCTTTTATCCAGAAATAATGAACAAATAAATAATGAAACTTCTATTCATTGTGTTCACTCTGTTTCTGCTAATGAGGAAATGAAAGTTTTGTTGCAGAATAGTAAGTTCTTGCTGAATGATAGTAGTTTGCACTGTTCTTGTTCATGGATGACCTGAGATTTCTGTGTGTTGATATAAAAAATATACAGAAGAAAACTGCATGTAAGAGAGAGTGTTTCTCCATATTTTACAATTATTTTCAAGAATAATTTGCACTATTTCATTTAACATTGGTCTGTAAGTTCAGTGTAACATTTATAATAGTGATTTATATGTGTGATGATAAAGGTTCATTCCAAGAAATGTCTTTGTAAAGAACTATTTTGCTCAATTAGTATAGACTTTATTATTCATATAACATAACCAAAAGATTAATAAAATGTAATTAAATAAATGTAAAAAAATGTAGTTAATTCTAGTTTCAAGAAAGACATTGAGGTGCTGGAGTGAGTCCAGAGAAGAGCAAGGAAGCTGGTGAAGGGTCTAGAGGGTAAGTCCTATGAGGGGCAGCTGAGGTAGATGGGCTTGTTTGTCCTGGAGAAAAGGAGGCTCAGGGGGGACCTTATCACTCTCTACAACTGCCTGAAAGGAAGGTGTGGCCAGGCGGGTGTTGGTCTCTTCTCCCAGGTAATGAGTGACAAAACAAGAAGAAATGCCCTCAGGATGTACCAGGGGAGGCTCAGGCTGGACATTACGAGGAATTTTTTCACAGCAAGGATTGTTAAATATTTGAATGTCTACCACCAGTTAGATGGTAGCATCACCTTCCTGGAGGTGTTCAAGAAATGACTGGACTATGGTAAACCAGGCCATAGTGCCATGGGGTCTGATTGACAACTTGGTGTTCACTCAAAGGCTGGACTTGCTATTCTCAGAGATCTTTTCTTAGCTAAGTGATTCTGTGATTTTGTGCATCTACCTAGGTTGTACAAAAACACTCCTGTAATTCAAAGTTCTGCCCTGGAGCTAAGTACTCCTGTAATTCAAAGTTCTGCCCTGGAGCTAAGTACCACAAATTTATTACCCCAATGGAACTAAAAGTGAATCATAAGATGAAAAAAAGAGAATTAATGTGAAATAAGTGAGGTTCATATCCTCATGTGCATTTGGTTTTGCCTTCAATGCTGCCCAACTTGATGAGCAGGTTATGACCTGCAGTTATTACCCTATTATTAGTAACTTTACTATTGCTATACAATTTCCTGCTTTTTGGTGTAGCTCTGGTAATTTTCCCTGATACTTAAATCAGTAGAGCTCGGACTGCCTTTTTATCCAGCATTTTAGAGTCCTAGTACTAAATGTTAATTTTACAAAATCATATTATTTTTAAAAATTACATAAATTTGTCTGGTTATCTGAATTTAATTTGTTACAAAATAGAAGTGTTCTGTCACCTTGTGCTGCTGAGAGAACCATAAGGGCAAACTCCCCCACAAGTGAAAATACAAAACACATCTCTCCATCATCTCAACATCTGAAAGATGTTAAAAATTTCCTGAATATCTTCTCTAAATATGTGAAGGCAAATAAGTTTATCAGGAGTAGTCAAACAGATTCATCAAGGGGGAATCATGCTTGACCATTCTGATAGACTTCTGTGATGGAATGACGATTGATGAGGGAAGAGCAGTGCATGTGAGGATACCAAGGCTGCTGTCTCCCATAGCATCCTCACAGGTAAGTGTGGGTTACAGAGCGGACAGGGAGGGGGGTTGGCCAAGTCCAATGGCATCTTGGGCTGCATCAGGAAGACTGTGGCCAGCAGGCCAAGGAAGGTGACCCTGCCCCTCTACTCTGCTCTGATGAGGCCATATCTGGAGTTCTGTGTCCCGGTCTGGGCTCCTCTGTACGAGAGATACGTAGAGTTTCAGGAGAGGATTCAGAGGATGGCTGCAGAGATGTGAGAGATCTAGAGATACTGAGGTAGCTGAGACTTTTAGTTTGGAGAAGGGATGACTGTGATGTGATCTTATCTATAGGCACAGACCTGGCCTGAGATGAGCTCAGGTGGTTGGAGCATGGTGCTAATAATGCCAAGGGTTTGTGGGTTTGAGAGTTGGAATTGATGACCCTTGGAGGTCTCTTCCAACTCATAATATCCTGTGATTCTGTGAAACATCTTGAAGATGGGTGTCAGGACGATATGGCCAGACTCTTTTTAGTGGTGTCCAGTGACAGGTCAATAGGCAAAAAATGAGACACACACGAAGTTCCATATGAATGTGAGAAAATTATTTGCTTTGAGCATGCTAGACCACTGGAAGAGTCTTCCCAGAGAGCTTGTGGAGTCTTTTTCTATATATTCAAAACCTACCTGGATGTGGTCCTGTGCAACCTGCTCCAGGAGAATGTGCTTTAGCAGGGAGGATTGGGCTAGATGGTCTCCAGAGATTCCTTCCAACCACAAACATTCAGTGATTTAATCAATTAAATTCTCATAAATGAAGTAGGACCTTCAATAGGACTTAGATGTCTAACCACTCTCAATGCTTTTCACCATTTATTTCAATGAAGATAATTTCTGCACTCTTAAACAAGATGTCTCGAAGAGACAAAATATTTAAAGCAGACCAGAAAAAGAAATTTACAACTTGCTGGCAATGAGCTTTAACATTTCCTTCTGAATTTTACATGCCAAGACCTTCTTACAGTTTTTCTATCCTGACTTTGAGGTGGTCCAATTTCAAAAGCATATAGATTATTTTCTGCCTTCCAATAAAGTAGTCATGAAATGTGCTTACCCTTTGATAATTCAATAGGCATGGAATGTATACACTCTTGGGGACAAAGAAATAGTGCTAAATAAGGTGGCTGGTTATCCTTCTATGTTCTGCACATAGCTAAATTGACCACAGCTAATTTTGTTTTCACACAATTGGCAAGAGGGTAGGTGTTTTGAACCAATATGTTAAATGTTCCACTTCATGAGCTGGAAGCATGCCTGGAGCAGCTGATTGTGCCAGCTGGCTGATCTTAGCACAGGGTGTGTGTTCATTCTGTCTCATGGCATTGAGTTAGCCAACTGTCTGTTGCCCCCTTTTGAGTCAAAACTAATAAGAAATGTGATTAAAGAACTACTTTATTTCACTGATCTTTGCCCCAAAAATGGGCAAAAATCCTATGTTGAAGGGTAAAGTTTTGCCCTTGGTTACCCTGTAGGTTCGCAATCGAATTTAAACCTCAATTATGAAAAAATATTTGAAGTTTTGGTGGTGATGCATTTGTTTTTCATTTCTGCAAGTGGAAATTTGAATGTCCACCTGTGTCACAGATGAAAATGAGTAACATAATTTGAAACCTCAACTATTAATTTAGTAATACTGAAATATAGGAATTTACACTTAAACAGAAGAGAATAAAACCTTTTTCTCTTTCAGTGTGAGTGTGTTTGAATACTGGAATAGGTCTCTAGAGAGGCTGTGAAGTCTCCTTCTTTGGAAATACTCAAAAACTGACTGAACAAAGTACTGAGCAACATACTGTATTTGACCTTGCTTGAGAAGAGCTCTTGAATTGAGCAATCTCCAAAGGTCTTTTCAAGGCTCAATTATTCTGTGTTTCTGAGGTTCTATGACACTGAACAAAATTTCAGGAAAGTATAAGGGAGAGTTATTGATTTTATTTGGCAATTGAAGTATATTTTGGTTATTTTTGTGGTTTTCTCTCTCAGAAAATGCTATTAGATGCAATCTGAGCTGCACAGATTTGTGCTTTTACAAGTGTTTGTATCTTTATGAATACTATATTTTAGACTCCCAACAGATGTTTTGTAAAAAATTGAATTTGCTAGGAAAATAAAATATAGGTTGCAATGTTTTATAATATTTTGTGGATCAAAATGAAATAGATGCTTTAACAACTAGTATTGTTTATACCACTTAGCTTAGAGGTTTCCATGGACTCAATAAACAAAGCATGGTGTAGGAAGACTGACCCATGAAAAGCAATCTAACTGGGTTCCCTAGAAGATTATTTTGTTTCTTTACAGCAGCCACTTCTACCTGTGTTTTCTCTGTATCAAAGTTTTCATACTGCCTGTAAGAATTGTTTATACCTGTATGAAAATGACAAAAGAATGAGGTGGGAAGAGGGTGAGTGCTTGAGTAGACAAGAATAATAGTTATTGAGAGATCAAGTGGCACCATGAGATGTGTACATCTATGAGGCACCAGCTGTTAAACAGCATGCTCTCATTAGGTGCCCTCATTCCAAGCTCTTACACGACTGGAAGCTGGGGAGAGTGGGATCACTTGTCAATAATGCCCCTGGTCTTAACCAGCACTGTCAGAATTGATGTTCTGGGTACTGGTGCAGAGTGTTACTTAGAGGCATTAAACCTGGGTTAGAGGTAGGATATTTGGCAGGGTCACTTCTGTAATTATTTTGATCCACAGAGGAGCCTTTCCAGTCATCACTTTAAGAGTGACTCAGCTTTTGTTGCTGGATTGCCCCCAGTGCAGGAGGCCTAAGCCAGGGTGAAAGAATCTTTCATAGCAGTCATCCTGCTGTTGCTGCACACCATTCATGCCATGCTGTTGGAGCAAGGTGCTCTACCTAAGCAGAGATACAGCGGCTTGCAATTGAACTTGTTCCTTAACCTTAAGAATGTGTTATCATGCTTTTTAAAAGTTATCAGTGATGGCTTGAACAAGGAGGGTCTGCTGCTTGCTGGAGCAGGGAAGATCTGCTGATTGGTGATAAGATCAAGCAAAGAGGTCTTTCTGCTGCTTTTAATGTTGAAGAATGCCAAGAAAAGCTGGAGAACCATCAGACCCACCAGGAGGACCTGCAAGACTGACTAAGCTTGGCAGCAGCAAGGGTGTGCAGGCCCTGAAAGAGAGGGGAGAGTCAGGATGAACCAAAGAGCTGCTGACACCTTTTTCAGGACAAAACGTGTTTTTCTGAGTAAACCTGACAGCACATAATCTAAGAAATGCATATGACTGACAATCACTTTATACTATAAGGGGCCAGTCCCACTTCTGCAGTGACAACTTCTAGCATGTCTCTCTGAAGTGTGTAAAGATCCTGCCCTTGAGTGGGGATGCCCCTCAGTGTTACTCCTTGAGGCTGAGAAAAAGAGATTTGCCCACAGGCATTGGTATGGGTGAGTATCATCAATCTCTGCTTAGTAATTGTTTTGCTAGCTTTACTATAATTGTGTCACTATAATTGCTTTAATATAATTGCTTCAAAATAGATTTTGCTGTAGTAGTAGTTACAAATATATGTATTGTATAGTGACTAATTCTGATCAATGTATTTTTAGTTATTCATTGTACTTATTTGAATCAATTAGAATAAATTATTTATTATATTTATAAAAATAAATTTTTTTTTGCCATGCTTAATCCTGTAGAACGGGATTGTATAAAGATTCAGTTATATCTGTATAATCCTTTAGATGTAAACTGTTGACTAAGTCTGGGCCTAGGATTGGATCCAGCCTTGCCCAGGTGATCTGAGGAAGGATTTAGAAAGCAAGGGGGTCTTTCCTGCACCTTGACACTCTATGGGAGGATTTCTTTAATCAGTTTAATCTGAAGCTCCCACTTGGTCTGTGACAGCCATGCGTTGTTAATGCAAAGCCAAAAATGACAATGCAAAAGTTTGTCAGTTTTGCTGCATTGAGGACCAGCATTAGAAGAACACAATTTGAGAAGGTGGTGATTCTATGACTCATAACCTGAAGCAGCAGTAGTGTGCTTAGGATACCTTCTGAGATAAGTACTGGTAAATTGAATCAGACCTTGGCTTGAGGATGGTCCTGAATTTTGGAAAAATTAGGGACTTGTAATTTTTTGTGTTTCTGATCACCTGCATGCCATCTATGAGTGAGTTCTGGGGCCAAAGTGCAGTAAATCAGGAAATTAGGATGGAAAGGGTCCAGGAACTGTGTATGGACTCACCTTATGGTGATTCCCCCCAAAAATTCACTAAGGTCTTTTCAACATTGCAATCTAGGTAATACTGTTAACATTTAGGAGTTTTAGTTTGTAATTTCAGGGCTCATATTTTATATTCCTAAAGATGAGGAGATATCTACAAAAGGAATACTTTACTAGTAATTTGTCCTGTTTTCAAGAATAATTAGATTGTAGTTAGGCTATTTTTTGCTGAGTCTGATGATGAAATACATCTTATTTCATGAAAACAATGAATTCATGATTTAAACTACAACAGCTCAGAGTAAAAAAAACTCCAAAACATTAAGTATGTACTTCTGAATTTTAAAATTGAAGGTGTTCCGGGGAAACTGTTCCATATGTTTCTTTTCTATGTTAATGGAAGAAAGACAATTGGCAACAGACAACTTATTCATAAGCTGATGATATATATTTGTGTTGATGGCAACACATCACATCATTTTAAGATTTCACTGACTGGATGATTAGCATGTTGCTCATTTTGCTTGCCACAGGTTTATTGGAGAGAGATGGAGGAAGAGAGATTTACTCTGAAAAATCGGTGCACCCGTTTTGAGGAGGAACATTAAACAATTTAAACCAGCATTGCCTTCTAGCAATTTAGTTGCTTCCCTGCTGCAATATCTCCCAGCACTTCCTAAATATTGTATGAGGTACTTAAAGGTGAGGACACAGCTGTTGTGAATATCCATATCCATGAATCATTATTAATGACACTGCTTACTGATAGAGTTCTCTGGGTGACTATTGCCCCTGCCTCGAGTGGGACTGACAATCCCTTTAAAAATGCATCAGTTCTTTTCACTGTTTACATTGCGTGGGCTTATCAAACATTATTAACCCTGTTATTCCTTGGACAGACTGTAATAAATGCTCCAGCACTTTTTCTCTCTCCCAGGGCTGCTTCAAAATCTGCTTTTGCAAAGAGTGACTGAAACATATCTTTCAAATTAGAAGTCTGGGAAAGTAAGAGAGATAGCTAGAAATGTAGCTTATCCTGAGCTTCAAAATAATCACCCTTTAGCACCCTTTAGCATTGGTAATGCTCTATAATATCTTTACATTTACTTCCTGATATCCTCATAAGAAGCATCGTGCTGTCATGGATGAGATTTCTCAAGGAACTATGCCATAAGATTGACACTAAGAGCATAACATGTCTCTCCAGGCTTGTGGAAGCAAACAGAATGTAGATATTTTCCAGGAAAGACTTCCTGGATGGACCAAATTGAAGCTACCCAAGGGGAAAAAAAAAATCATGAGAGGTATTTCCTCTTTACTGCAAATTAAATGCCTCTGGAGGTTTTCAGGCCTGCTGTTAGATTACATAGAATAAAATATTTAGTCATTTATTGTCTTGTGTCTAGACTAATGTTATGGGCGTCATGGATCACAATACATTCATGTGGCTCACTGCCCTTTGTTATTTTCTTTAGGTTATTGCATGTATATATTTCCTTTTTTTTTTTTTTTTAGTTAAAAGAATTAAGCTGTTATTTTATGTTACCAAATTAAGCTCTCGTTGCTGTTTCTATATCAAGTTCCAATTTATATTTGAAAGATTATATTCTTTACATTTTTATAGTGCCCAAAAAGGATTTTGCCATAATAATGATTTTATCCAATACTGAGGAGTACAGAAAATCAATTTGATACCAGAGAATTCATTGCAGTCAAAGCTAAAGATATTTGGATTGATATGAGGCAACTCCAATTACTGATATTTTGTATTCAATGATTTTCAGTTTCCCTTAAACTCCTACCTTGCAATTAACATTTAGCTTGTACAGAATCTGGTTCAGACTTTTAGATAGTTTAATGCTTAGGGATGGAACACTTTTCTATTTAGAAATCACTCTGCTGTTTAAAAAATGTGATCATTATGTTTTCTTGAGTAGCTTTTTGTCTTGTTCTGTTATAAAGAATTGAGCTCCTTTCCCAGACTAGGAGTTTCTTTTAATTTCTTTTCTGGAGGAGAATAAAAGCTCTTCATGCAATTTCCTAATTATTTGCATTGTTACAGAATGTAACAGAATGTCATCCCAGGCATTGTTTACTGAGCAAGAAAAGTTTATCTCTCAGTCACTGGGCTGCTCCACCACGGACATTTTAATCTACATCAACCCTCTGGAACATAATTTTTCTTGTCACAAAGGATTTGAAACAGTAACTATTGATGACCATAATGTAAAAATCTTACCGGGAAATAAGGCATGATATAATTAATAACTAGGATTTAGGATTATATGCAAACAAAAAAATGAAACAAGGGACCCTGTATCACTTATTAAATATACTGAGTAGCTATTCAGTGGGAAACACTAATTTGAAACCAGAAAAATACTGAAATCTAGGTGATGGAATAGGAGGTTGATAAAAAATACTTTGACATGGAAGGATCTGAGCATGAATAGGAGTGCTCCACATCCCTCATAATAGCCAGAACCCCCTTCCCTCCCACCCCCCCAAAAAAGAAACAAACAACAAAAGAAATAAAAACCTCAACCCCCTCAAACCCTTGCTTTTCAATGCTTCCAAATAAACACACTCCTAACCAAAGAGCTGCATTCTCAAGAATAATTTTTTCTTCTACCCAGAAATTTTCCTGTCCTCTTCTAAAAGATTCTTTTAAAACAACTTTAGTTTTAATAAACTATCTTTTAAAAGCCTTCAGAAGCCTTTCTTCTGGTGGAATACTGCAGAAGTAATGTTGTAAGAGATAGGGCAGCATAATCCAAATTTCAAAACTTTTAAAGATTGGTATTTAAAAACAATGTAGAAGACCAGCTTTTAAGATGTAACATAACACAGCATAGCATAGTGAAACATAGTATAACATAACAAACAGAACATAATGTAACAACATAACATAAAATATAAAATAAGATAACATAAGAACTATGTGTAGATGCTTTGCATGAAAAAGCAGCTACCAAAAATGGTTGAATATGGACCAGGAAATCCCATATTTATTTATATATTTTTAAAATATTAATTATTAAAAAAAAAATACAGGTATTATAGACTGAAGAAAAGAATTTAATTTTTTCCTTTGACTATATGCATGTAAAAAAATGTTACTCCATTTATGTAATATCATCTGTATTTTAATAACTAAGAAGCACTTCCTCTTGTTAAGATGCCTGTAGGATTATGTGTTGATTAAAAAGAGAAATGTATTGCAGTACATATTGTTGTGTTTTCTTTGAAGATTTTTGTGTGTGTGATGTCAAACTACAAGTCTCATTTTCCTACTACTTCTCTCAAAGAGTTGTACTTGCTAGCATCAAACAGAATTCCAAATTTTGCTAATTGTTCGCTGCACAGAGAGTTTTAACTGGAAAACTAAACATTCCTATTACCCCTATTTTTCTCCTACAGAACATGAAAAAAACTTCATCTTTTCATTAAAGATATTTTTAACACATTGAATGCTTCAGTTATGAGAAGGTTTCTGATATCTTTAAGCTTTCTCATTTGAAATGGGATCCAAAGTCCATTGAGTTTGTTAACTTTATATTTGTATGCTGGGTTTGTGTGCACTGCCTAAATCGGAGACTCACAGGAGCTCCTACAGATTCCCAGGCTGAATTACTGAAAATGCATCTGAGGACTCTGAGATCTGTGTATGGTCATGCACAGTCAAAGGAAAGAAGGTTGTGTATTTGGGTATTATACAAATTTTTTAAAATGGCAGATTGCAATTTGTCAAAACTTTTGGAAGCCATGGAGTTTCCACAGACATGCAGGAACATTTTCATTGCAGGTTTTGACTTTCAGAGGTTATGGCTTGTTAAAGACAATAAGAAAGTTTGCTTGCTATGGTTCCAAAAATCAAGAAGAATTTATGTTGCATGAGAACTTTAAAAACTTTCTGCATCAAATTAAGTAGGTATATTTACAAATGATGCCTCCTTTTTGGTTATATGGTTTTAGCTCCCCCCTTGTTCCCAAACATGCACAGATGTTGACATCAGTGAAAATTATAAAAAA
>WBNP01001992.1:0-70786 GCA_013401095.1 Passerina amoena
CTGCTGGCTCAGACCATGCATCACCACTGTAGTGCTTGAGCGTGGTTGCACAGAGCTCTGCAGGATCTTTTTACCACAATGATGATAGTACAGTATATTGTGCAAGTAATTGTAATGTGCAGTATGTAATTACATGTAATGTATAATTATTTCATAATAGAGAATTGTAGTGAGTATTGCAAAGGTAATTAAAATGTTGTTGACTTTTATATTTTTAAATTCCCCGTTATCACCTTTCTTTGACTTATAAACTAAGAAAAGTTAATTGTTCTCTAACATAGTATTAAAGCATAGTCTTATTTTATTCTTCATTTTGTTTTGTTTCCAGGTGGAGGCGTAGCTGTTGGAACCCTTCTTCTCATTGGTTAGTATAGAATATATAGATTCTTTAATGTATTCATTAAACAGCCTCTCTTTTCACTGGTTTTTGAAGTCAGACTTTAGGAAAGTGGAACCCTCAGGTTCCTTCACTTCGTGCAGCCTTCACAATGGACTGTTGTCTGTCTCAAGAATTGCTGCAGGTAATGTCAGTTCTTTCTTCTGGCAAGCAGCTTTTCAAATTACTTAATCTGCACCACACCATACACTAATTTATATACTTTATGTAAAAATCAATATTTTGAAGGCTTCACTCTGTGTAGTCTTCAGAATGGACTTTTGTCTGTCTCAAGAATTACTGGAGGTGAATCAAAATCTTAATTTTAGACAGGCTTGAGCACCCACAAAGAATACCCCAGAAATCTGTTTGAAACCAGGGCATTTAACACATTTGAGGACTAATTAGCAGAGTGCACACATCAGTTAAGGTTTTGTAAACTGCTGTTAGATTCAAAGTGTGTATTTTTCAATTTGAGGAAGACATGCAATGCAGGACCTTTGAATCTTTTGGTTGCCAGAATGAGCTGAGAGCAGGATGATGGAAGGCTGCTTTCTGGCAGGGTGTGGATGGGGCCCACTGAGATGATTCAGTAACTTACACCAGAATTCCCTTTGCACACCACAGTGCAGCTCTCTGGGACCATCTCCACTGCAGCTGAGGTGTCCAGCTTTCCTTTCTGTTTGACTGAATTGACACAAACCCAGCAGGAAAATGAAGAATTCTTGTATTAATCTCCACTCTGAAGGAGCACTTGAATGTCATAATTGAGAACAGGGCTGGATTTCAGCCTTGCCTAGGGACAAAGCAGACTGGCACATGCCTGGGTGATTTGGGTGCTTTCAAAGAAGTTGTGCCTGTAGAGTGTTTGAAGAGCCTAGTGATAGACAAGCTTTGTGGCTTTTCAGCCTTGAGACAGATTTAATCAGTAATTTTCATTCATTTTATTAAAGGGATGAAAACATTGTGGTCTGGGTATTTTATTTGTGTTTACTTTCCCTTTGTGGAAGACAATCATTGCTTGGGAAACTGAATTTGTATCTAGAGTTTTGGTTATGTATTTTGAATTTTACAACTCAAAAATTGGGCTTAGCACTAAAGATCCAAGCAGTGGGATTTGGGGAAAACTTATTGGAAATCTCTTTTAGCCACTATTGGAATTACAGCATGTTACTTTCTGTTGGTGTAGGGCTCAAGTAACCTGCACTAGAGACTGAAAAAAATTTTCTGTTTGCCATTGAGGAAGGTGATTGCTCCCACCATGGCTTGTTATTTCCAGGCTGGTCTTTATTTCTGCATTTTATCCATTAGAGACAGTTATTGATGTGCCATTGAGTCTCAGAAAATGTTGATTTTTACAAAGTGTAAAAATGTTGATTTTTATAAAGTGTATAAATTAGGGTATGGCGTGGTGCAGGTTAAGTAATTTGAAAAGTTGCTTGCCAGAAGAAATAACTGACATTACCTAATTCCAACATTTTCAGCTTGAGAAGAGCTGCAATCTTGCTGTGGGAAAGGAAGAAGGGGAAAAAAGTTAGAACCTCTTGTATTTTGCATAAATCAGAGATGGTGAGGCTGGATTTATTTTGTCTTCCCATTACAATATTCCCTGCCCCTTGCAGCAGACAGGCTGGGTGGCATCCAGTGAATCCACTAGCAGGAAAATTGCCATTAAATGGAAGAAGTGGTGCAATATTTCACCACAGGGTGTTGTGGATGTGAAAAACACTCACGTGGGTGCTGGTGGCTCAATGGAGGATTTTTCCTGAAAGGATTTTTGCCTGAACTTTGGTCCCTCTGAGTGCATATCTGGCCATACTCAGTGGTAGGTTTGAATGTGATTATCCCCTTTGTTGGTTGTGTATTTGTGATCTGACCTGAAACTTAGCTTGAGAATGTCTCTTTTAGATCTGAAAATGAATTTTTTCCCAAATGAGACCTACCATGTGTTCTTTTGAAACATATAATTATATAGAAAAAGTCTTAAAGCAGGAGCTGTATTTATTCATGACTCATTAGTCTAAAAATTTGGAGACTGATTTTTAAAGTTGGTGCAGGTAACATTGGAATGGCATTGTTAGAATATCCTGTCAGCACACCAAGAAATTCTGTCATGAGATTAGTCTAGGCAAGCTTAATATGATCAGGATTGAAGCTGTCAGTGAGAAACCTCCTAGGAAGATCTTTCTGTGTTGTGCTCCAAGTGTTACAAAAAGGTTAAATTCTTCCCCTTCCTTCAGCATTCTCTAAGGTGAGAATAAATTGAATTACTTTTAGCTTAGCTCCCTTTGCAAATGAAATGCTCATCTTCATTATTTGACTCATTATCTTGGTTAATTTAACCAAATAATAGTAGATTCAGGGTATTAAAATATTTATTGGAACTGTTGTGTTCTGAAGATGTAGTCATGGCACAGGTTACTTGATAAGACTGTAAAATATTGTTTGAAATAGAAGTGTGCAAGTTTTTGAACTCAACTCATAATAAAGAGCATTGTGATTTTCAGTTGAGCTTAATTCTATAGTATATTCTTTTGACAGTGTTTTAATTATATGAAAATTAGAGAGTTGAAGCACATGGTATTCTCATGGAAGATCCTACCTACCAGAGCAGCTGGAGACTTCCTGAGGTTTGTTCATCTCACAAGAATTGGGATTTTAACTGTGATTTAGTTAAAAAAAAACCTTACAGTAAAAAGAAGCATTCTGGTGTGGATTTTAACTATGATTTAGTTAAAAAAAACCTTTACAGTAAAAAGAAGCATTCTGGTGTGGATTTTAACTATGATTTAGTTAAAAAAAAACCTTTACAGTAAAAAGAAGCATTCTGGTGTGGAGCCCCATGAAAGCAGCTTGTTCAGGATGGAGGTGAGACCATGGTTGTGGTTTTATCTGGACCTGCTGCAGAAGATCAGCTTCCCAGAGAGTCCCCCTTCTCAAAACAAACAAGTAAAACAAGCACACTCCTTCCCCTCTCCACTCCAATGTACTTCAAGCTGTTGCATGTGTGATTTGCCAGCCCAGGAAGAGTTTGCAGGAGGATATTTTGTTTGTAAATTATTTTTATGATGAGAATAATATATATTATACAATATAGTAGTATATAATATTAATTCTATTACATATAATGAATATTTAATTAGATATAATTAATATATTACTATATAATAATATTATTATAATTTTAGAAATATTTTAAAACAATTTTAAGTTATTATTTTGTTTTAAAGGGAAGCATTGTTTATGTACCACGTTCTGCATAGTGAGCTGCAGCACCCTCACTAGAGGTGTCCTGAGCACCCTGTAAGAACCTATTCTTGCTTACCTTTAAAAGCCCCACTTTTGACAAGGTCACTGACAGCTAAATGTTTGAAAGATTATCAGTAGGAGGGGTTTTCTTGGTAGCTGGGGTCAGTTATTAAAAGTTAAAGTTGTCTGGTGAAAAACAGGTCTCTACTTGTACGTCCTAAGCCTTGAAGCAGTTTCAGCTACTTTAATTAGCTACTTTTAGTTTTGTTAGGCATGCAATTTAACCTGACTGGTAAGAGCTCTCTTCACTTGCCAATATAACTGATTTATCATCTTTTTAAAGCTGAAAAAGATAATCTCAAGAGAGGTACGAAACATTGATTTGCTAAATATAATCCTACAAAATACCGGGTAGCAGAATTCACCTTCCTGAAGTATGGCTAAATGCCAAATATTGTAACTTCTGTGTTTGACAACTCTGGTTTGGCATGTGCTAATTAAATGCAAGTGACACAAAGTATATCCCCTCAAGCTTAGTAAACGTGGACATTAGAAAAGTATCTTTAAATGGAATTTGAGATTATTAAAATAATCTCATTTATAACCTGCAGCAATTTAGAGTGATGTTTCAGAGCTGGAGAAAGACACACCTTAGGTCACAGGACCACAGTGTAGAAGCATCTATCTGGGAAAAAAATTATCAATACTGATAGGCTGTGACAGGCTTTTGGCAGCTTTAGGGCAACCTGTCTAGACTTTGGAGAGAGAGAAAAAAATAAGCCATCTGTACATTACATTGTTGCAGGCTTATTCTTTCTTCTTACAGCTCTCATCATTTTGAGCAATTCTGCTACAAATGACCACTGGAGTTTTTCAAAGACCTTCATGCTGCTTAATGTAGTGATGTTTGAAAGTCAGGTATTATAAATACAGTATTTGTTACCTTATGGTGGGTTTTGTTCCTGACTTTTTATTCCTCTTGCAGTTCTAGTGATGCTTATTCTGCATCCCTCTCTTGGCACATGAATGTCTCTCTCTGTGCAGAGGGAGTTTTTCCTTAAGGTCACATGGTTACATAGCAATAATTCTAGAACTAAATTTGTTTCCTTAATTTTGAAGTAAATTCTATTTTTACATCTGCTCCCTTTTATTTGCTGTGCCTTAGATAAAAGCCTTAAGATTCTGGACCTAATTCTACAGCCCATGAATTTCTCTGAGTAGTAGCTGCAGACAGGTGTGGGCGAATGTCCCTTATGTATTTGGTAACCTGTTGGAACCTGGTTACTGAGAATTTCAGACTTTCTGTGCTGACAGGCACTGAACCCCAAGAGATCATTGCATTTGACCTGAGGCTGTAGAAAAGTCTTCCAAAACTGAATGATAAAACTGAGATTATAAGCGTGTAGTTTAAATAGATATGTATAATATTGTATAGTAGAAAACTTTGAGTTTTAAGTTTTAAAATATAGTAATATATGTAAAACAAGATAGAAGTTTCAGGGTGGAGGCTGGTCCTTCTTCTTCACCTTCTTCTATTGTGTAATTAGATAAAATTTCCACATTGCAGACAAGTAGTTATTAGGCTAAAAGTAAAAATAATTTAGGTGTCATTTCCTAATTGGACAGTTTATCCTTAAAAGGCCTTGGAGAGAGAGAGAGATCCAGCTCCATTTTTAGTTTATTTGAGTGATGTACTGTAGAACTCACAGTTTGTGAGACTGTAATATAAATGAAAACTAATAAATATCTCAGTCCCAACAAGAATTTCATTTCATTTAATGCCAACCCTAAAAAAAAAAGAAGCAAAGACTCCACAGTAGCCTATAGAGTGCAGTGCTGAAAGGACCCCTAAACAGGAATTGCTCTTCATCCTTAGTGCTCAGCTATGGGGTTATATGCTGGAATTCCCTGTGCTCACAGTGACAATCCTGCTCTTTCTCCATGGCTGTTTATGTGAAAAGAGACCCATGGAGAGTCACAGCAGACTATTTGATTGATGTCCTTACCTGTAGGATCAGAGGAGCTTTTGTCCTGGAGACAATATGCATAACTTGTAGGGAAATCATCTCTTGTCCTTGTGTAGTTTCATGCTTCCCTAGCTGCTCACCTGCTGCTTAGCTGGAGAGCACTCTTTGTTCCAAAGGAATGGCAGAAAGCTGCTCAGGGCCTTGTGTGGGACCTGTGGGGACTGCACCCAGAAAGGAGGCTGCACCTGCAAGAGTCTGGTTTGTTCATGGGCCTTGGCAGCTGCAACTGAAGCTCACAATGAAGGACCAGCTCTTTAGTGCAGAGGCTGAGACTAAAGATTTGGGCCAGGCTTGTCCTAAGGATGGACTAAAACAATGGGAAGTGTTGGTTCCTACAAGTCCTGAGTGAAGGTCGTTCTTTTGCATGTCAAAGAGTTTGGAAAGATAAAGGGAACAGTTGAAAATTTGTCCTAGGCATTCAAATGCTAACTTCAAGCATTCAGGAAAGTGTTTCATTCTGGGATTCTGTGGAAGTCATCAGTGAGCTGCTGAAGTACCTGTGCTAAGTGATTTGTTTGTTTATTTACAAGAAGAAAGCTGTGCTCCTTCGGTTTTGAATGTAACCATTGAAGCCAGGCTACAATGGATGTTATCAGAAAAGCCCCAGATGGATGCACTTTAGATCTTTTGAATACCACAAAAGTTTAGTGACCTAGAAATGAATCAATAAAAAGCATCCTCTATCTGACAAATTGAAGAACTGAGGGATTCTTACAGATGCATTGACTTTAACAATTCCAGATACACAGTTTCTAAAGGCCTTCTGAGACACAGCTAGTCCTTAGAGTACTGGAGGAAACTATGGGGTGGTTTATATTTAGATCACTTTCCAATTCTTCATTTAATTTTTTTACTGCAAGTTTACTCTTATGAAAATTTAAGAAGAAAGGAAAGGCTTATGTTAAAATGATGTGGCCTTACACTGAATATATTTTTTATTTGCTGACTTGAACATTCCTTGTTGTTTTGCAAAATATGTTTTGGAAGAGTATGGCAATGTAAGAACCTCTCTAGCCCTGTTATATTACAAATAAATCAATGAATCAACAAAATATCAATAAGTCACTTAAAAGGTTTATATACTAGTTCTTCATGGCTTTATTTCTACAGTATGTTTTAGCATTTCAGCATTTCAAATAAAATTTGAGAAAAATTCTTCTTAACTATTACAGCCATATTTTTTCTTAGCTTACTTAAATGATCACCAACACATTGTGTCATTTCTTGTATTTATCCATGGTTTACAGAGTTTCTCTGTTATGTTTGGCACAAGAAATGGAGTCCATTCTTTACTTTCTAAGGAATAATTAATATCAAAACTGATGATCCAGAAAGCCTGTATGGTTGTACACACAGACTCAAGCCATAAAACACTTGGACTCAACGAGACATTTTCTTATTTTCCATGAAATGTCAGTTAAAGACATATCAACTCAGTGTTTCTGTGCCTCAGATGGTGAAGAAGGTGAACTTTAACCTGTAGTTAAAAATGGAGAACCCAAGATTTTTCATTCAGCAAGGATGGTGTAAATGTTGCAGCTGAGCATCCTTCCAGAGTGCCTGATGAGTGTTCTTTTTCCTGTCTTGTTCAAAGGGAGAGAGATCTAACAAAATTGTCTCCCTCCAGTGACATCTGCCACGGTGATGTGATTACAGGGGAGCCTTGGTGGCTTCTTTCAGGTACCTCAGACAATTTAAAACAGAAAATGTAGAGCTCGTGCTGCCACTTTGATTTCCAGAAGTCTTTGCTTCTTAAATTGAGAGCTTCCTAGTTGGAGATTAGCACATGGAGATCAATGGAGTGTGAATAATAAATTACTGAGCATAAAGCAGTGAGAATAACTAGAGAGAGCCAATGTTTGAGGGGGCAGGAGCTGTCAGTGCTCTGGACTCCAGCTGCAAGGGACACTTAGTCAGCAGTGGGGTTTTATTTGCCTCTTGAAACAGTTTAAGATTTAAGCAAGCTACCAAGACTTTTTACAAAATACGACCATAATACTTCTTCAGAACTTAGGGAGTGTCAGTTCTGCCTTTTATTTCTGCAGTGGGAGTGTTTCAGTTTTAGCTGGTTGAGCCCTGTGTCCACCTGAGTCTCATAGCTGGCTCTACATCCTCAGTCTCATCACTGAGGTAGGAAGGCAGTTCTTCAGTAACATTAATAATGGCTTTATAAGGATGCAAGAGTAAACTGGGTCTAATACTCAGTTAAAAGCTCCAAATTCTCAAGTAAATTGCAGTTTGGAAATCCATCCTGATGCAGTTTTGACAAGGAGCCCGGTACTGTCACCAGTAAGGTTTTGTCAGTCCTGTGCTTTTTATGATTCAGAACTGTCCCTATTTGTCACAAGACCCTTATATTAAAAAAAAAAATGGTCAATGTGTTATTGCAAGTACATTGAAGGCTAATATGGCCTCCTAAGCAGGTCAACAGTATCAAAGGGAAGTTCTGTTAATGCAATTTAAGTTCTTAAAAGCCTGAGACTCTACAGCAAACTGCAGAGTGGCTAGTACTGGTAGTAAGTGTTGTAGTTATTGTATTCCCTTTGGCTTGTTTGGATATCCAGATTTGTGTCATTTCCTGTCTTAGTGCCTGGATTATGAAACATTTTTCTCTGTTTTGAGCTACTGCTTTAGCCTAACTTCTAGTGACTCCACTATCCCAAATGCTGAATTGAACAGGGAAGTTGAAAAAAGCAGGAAATAAATTGTGTTTTGCCTAATACCCCATGGAGGTTGGGGAATATCTCCTGGAGAACTGGGTTTTGAGCACTTGTAGTTTGAATTTCCTGTTAATCTGAGCACTGAGAGTATCAGTACACGTGCAAGACATGAGGAGTGTAGCAGTGCAACAGCACTTTCCTGTGATTTGTTTCCTGGCTTTCCCCATTGCTGTTGGTTTTCATTTTCCTTTATGGATATACACTTTCCTTCTTTCCTTTTCTCCTTCACTCCATTGATTCATTTTGATCATGGTACATGTCAAAGTTAGAGTATTTTTATTTTCCTCTTCACTGTTTTTTGCAAGTTGGATATGAATGACAACTTTTTCATTTTCTCTCTTTGTTACTGGCTTTTTATTTTTAATTTTACTCTTTCATACGTGTAGTTAAAGAATATTTCCAAGTCACACAAATAATAGATGGAGTTTTGTTTGTTCTGTATAAAGAAATATCTCTCTGTATTTTTCTGCCTCAGCATCCCTGTGTGTTGTCTTTCAGCTGCCAGATAAAGAGATGAAAAGTGAAACCTAATGTAGCACATTCACTTTTCTCCCAAAAACCATAAAAAACATTCACAGTGCTATTATTGCTACTTCCTCCAAATAAAGAACAAAAAATCAGAGATGGTTCAGATTTCAGTTGTTTTGCACACATCCACTTCCCATAGCTTGAAGTTATGCTGGGTTTTAATTGGATGAGTTCATTTAAACTTCCTAATTCTGTAATTTCTGACACTGACCTTGCTCCAGGGAAGCTGAAGGAAATGCTGCTCTTTCTGAAGTCACAATTTGTGTTTTCATTTCAGTGGGCCAGAATTCACAATGTCTGCTAATAAGTATTGTCTCACTGCTTAAACTGCAAATTCATGAGTCTTTTGAATTTTGGGTTTGTTCTGCATTTGCATTGGTTAGGTTTCAAAAAAAGCATTGCTAATTGTTTGCTTTCTTCAATACATCCATTTGGCTTTTGTAGTTTTCACAACTTTGGGATAAATGCTGATATAAAAATGTCTCTATTCTGTGTTACCTCTCTATAGGCTTAGCATGCCAAATATGGCTGAATTTTGAAAAGCAGCAGGTAACAAATATTTTAAGCAAGTTTTAAGCACTAGGAATATAAATGTTGACATAGTTTTCCTAAATTAAGGAACCCTTTGCCATTAATCCCTAATTTTAGCCATGTTAGTGGATACTTGATGGGAAGCCTTGTGAGGAAGCTGTATCCCATCCATATCTTAGAATCAAATGCCTGATTGAGGACTATTCCTCTGGCTTGAAAATTTTGAAATACAGTATTATCAAGCACTATTTTAAAAGTTTTGGAGTCCTTTTTTACCTTTGATGTCTGTTGTAAATTCTGTACTCCAGGAGATAGACCCAAAGAGGCCTTTTACAGTGTTGTGAACCTACAGGTGGGCAATTTATCTAACCAAAAAAAACCCCAACCATTCTTGTTTTCACAGAGGAGGATAAATATGGCCTGTACTCCAATTTGTTGTTCAAGTATTTCCTCGCAGAGGGAGTTGTCTGTGGACATGAGCTGTTTGTCGCTTCTGCCAAAGAGCATCCTGACAACATTTTGAAGGTAAATAAGACTCGTTGCTTTTGATAAGTAAAGCTGCAATTTCTTGATGAATTAAATGCTTTCTAAAGTGTATATATAGTGTAGCAACAAATGAATTAATCTTGGTGATTCGTAAGAATGTGTTGGGAAGTACAGAATTATTTACACTAGCCAGATTTGGGAATTAAATTCAGGTCTCTACCTCCCAAGGCCAAATCAGGCTTGGAACCTGTTTATTCTTTATTTTATTTCTTTATTCCACTGGCTTAGTGGTTTCAGTAAACCCAACTGCTTACAGTTTCCTTGTGCCCAGGAGGAAGGGCAGTTAAGCTGCCTCCAGGATTTTGTGGTAGAAACAGTTTGTGTGGATATTTATTGTAGTTTCCTGTAGAAAATAAAACCATCATTGAACATCTTGACAATTTCCTTTACACTTACATTTCCTTCTGACTCTTTTTTGTGCTAGGGAACTTGGTCAGCTTTGGATCAGGTCACACAGAAAGGATCCCTCCAGACTTCAGTGGACTCCCTATCAAACACTGATAGTTTCTGTCATGAGAAAATTGCATGAGGGAAAAAGCCTGATCAACAGTGCAAAAAATGCTGAAGTGTGAGGATAATCTTGCAAAATTTCATTAAATATTTTATGTCTTTCCAAGGCTGCGTTTTCCTAATATCAGAAGTAACATATAATTTCCTGATTACTTCTGCATCAAGTGAAGTCTGGCTATTTCCTTAAGTGTCTTCAGAGACTATTTCTGGACAAAATGATTACTCTTCTGTTTTCCTACCTAGGGATGGTAAATTCTATGCCTTACCTCTTGAACATTATCTTCAGTATTCAGGAAAAAGTATATTCTTAATGAAATGAAATTATTGTGTTGTGAAAAATCAGTTTTTTAATGCTCCTAAACCTAGAGAAGGTTCATTTAAGGGTGAAATTTTTTCTCACTTGTGGTTTAGAATAAAGGTTAAACAAAGAGGTTAAAATTAGATTTTCAAGTACGAATTATATCAGAATGTACTATATTTTTTTAATTAAGTGGTTTTAAATAACTGATTATCAAGTATTGACTCCCTGATGATACAACACAATTGTTGCAGTTGTTTTTCTCATTGAGATTTAATTACCCAAATTAGTTTTTTATTGCATTGCATTAAATTTTCTTAAAATGGAGTGGCTAATGTACATTCTATTTTTCTTTCATTCACCTTGGATTCAGTTTTTTTATAGCCTGCCATGTTTTTTCTGGCTCCTTTATGTGATAACCAGCAGACACTGTTACATCTGCCATACACCTTGTTCCACTTTGAGTCGGGGTCAGTCACTTTGCTGTGCCTTACCCAGCTCTGTTGTCTGGAATCATTTTCCTTCTTCATTTCCAGGGGCAGGCACTAGGCAGGAATGCTGCATTCCTCTGGTGTGGCTCCATGGTGGTGCTGCCATAGGAGGCTGTAAATCCAGGGACAATATTGCTGGAGAAACATCATCTTTTTGATGATGTTTTGATTTCTGCCTCCCTTTGTGCCCTTGTGTATCCAACAATCTTCTTGGCTGTTCAACACTAACTTTGTTTAGCAGACAAGGCACAGCAGAGTTAATTTCTCTGATTTGTATTGTGTCAGTGAAGTAACCCTCACCTTCAGGTGCTTCAAGATCTCTCCAGTCATAAAAATGAGCTGCTTGGGATTTGGATGACTCCACAGAGTTGGGATTTTAATAAAGCCTATCTGACCATTGAATAACATGGCACTTCGTTTGATGAGATTAGTAATTAATTGATTTTCAGTATCTGATTGGACTGTATTCTTTACTGGAAAGGTAACACAGACATGGTAGATACCAACCTGAATTACACCTTAGGCTTGGGTTTTACTTTGTAAAATTCAAGTATGGATTCAATGCATTCCACAGGCAGTATCTAATTAGCGGGTGTATTTAATGAAGGCAGTTCATTAACTGTCCATGCTGTGTCCCTATTAAATGTCCATGTGGTGGGGCCAGTCTGTTTGCATGTTCAGCTCTCTGCTGAAATGCCACAATTGCCCTATTCCAATTTTGTGATATGATTGGAAGTTTCTTGAACCTATAACCAAGACAAATATTGCTGGTAGTAGGAAGGGGAAAAGACATTCTTATAGACCATAATTATCTTGAAATTGTGTATAACTAAAAGACAGGCAGAGGATAAAAAGCCCTGATCAGCTGCCTAAGATATATTATATTACCACCCACCAATTTATCCATCATCCTTTGAAAATATATTCATGCCTTTTGTAGTCAAAGCTCCTTCAGGAAACTGGCATTAAGACATAATGCTGAAAAATTATACACCTCTGGTAAAACCTACAGAACTATATACATGCTGGTTTTTAGCAAGTGTTTTAAACATTGGAGAGCTTTTCTGTTCTTACAGTCTTCAAAAAAAAGGCAACTTTTTACTCTAAGGGCATAAGCACTGGGAATGTATATAATATAAGAAATTATATGGCAACTTCTGTGACTGATCATAAAATAAAACTGCTTGCATTGGTAAGTGGAAAATTTATTTAATAGTAAAATTACCTCAGGTTTGGCATTAAAATTCTACAACTGCCTAAACTGCCTGTAAAATCATTTCTTTACCTTTATTCCTGATTATTTTATTTAGGTTGGGGGGTAGAACTGATTCTCACAAATTTTAATGAGAAAAGATGGGTTATTTATATAGCTTACTTTGACAAGCCATGAATTGCTCAGAGGGCTGCAGCACCTCTCCTGTGAGGACAGGCTGAGAACTGGAGAGGAGAAGGCTCTGGGGAACCTTCCAGCAGCTTTCCAGTTCCTAAAGGGCTCAGGAGAGAGCTGGAGAGGGACTTTCACAAGGGCAGTGTAGTGACAGAGCAAGGGGAAATGACTTTAACTTGACAGAGGGCAGACTTAAATTGGATATTGGGAAGAAATTCTTCTCTGTGAAGGTGCTGAGGCCCTGGCACAGGTTGCCCAGAGAAGAACCTGGTGGCTGCCCCATCCCTGGAAGTGTCCAAGGCCAGCCTGGATGGGGCTCTGAGGAACCTGCTAGAAGAAGGTGTCCCTGTCTGTGGCAGGGGGCTTGGAATGAGATGATCTTTGAGGTGCCTTCCAACACAAAACCCTCTGGGATTCTATGATCTGTCTTGTAAGGAAGACTTAGAGCTCATTGTTGTTGTGGAAAACAAACCAGCATCCCTGGAGCACTGCACTGAACCTGTGGCACCCTGGCCAGTGCTGCATCTGTGACCTTTCCACGTGGTACCTGCAAGCCTGAGGTGAAGGAATGGGAGCTCCAGAACTGCTTTCTCCAACTGTCTGCTCATCTCTTGTGGGAAACTTTGGTTATTAATGCCTTTCAATGGAATGTCTGTTTGCAAGTGGGAATTTTATATTGCAGGATGCTGCTGCACTCAGCTGAGATTGCCTTTTGGAGGTTCTGTTCCAAGAAGAGAGGATGAGGGTGTCACAGTGGAAGGGGAAGATGCAGTTTCCCATGGTGGTGAAGCTGAGAGGGATGTGTGGGCAGCTGTAATGGCTATTGAGGAAAAAAACAGTAGGGAAAACATAAAAAAGACTCCTCCAGGAGCACTGTTTTTAAAAGTTCCTAAGCTGAAAAGATATCTAAAGCAAAAGTTAAAATTAAAACTTTAAATTTTATATTTTTTATATTTTGTATACTTTTTTAATATCATATTTTATATTTATATTTGCTTAAGTATGTAATTTGGAGAAGACTAAAAAAGTTCTACCTTCAACAAACAGGGCAGGCCTGAAGAACAGAAAGGGCTCATTTACTGTTTTATTGCTGAAAAAATGAATGCAGGAAGAACCTAGCAAAATGAACTTTTATTATTTCCATATTATTATTATTATTATTAAAACAATGGGGCTGCTGTATTATGGTGTGTGCAAACAATGCCTTGAAAGAAACCATAGCTGTCTGCATGGACTTTTTTCACTTCAGCAAAGTACATTCAGCCATGATGCTTCTATTCTTCCCTCATGGGTATGATCCTAAACCATTGTTTTATCAAAAGGAAAAATGCAAACCTGGAAGAAATTATCAGGCTGGTGGCCAGGGCTGTCTGTTTTCAGAGAGTAATTCTAATTATTTGCTGTCTCTGTGCTGTCTGGTATTGGGAGAGAAGCTATGTAGCAATGCTAGAGGTGTTTTTTCAGCTTTAGATGCTCACAAATTAAAAGCATAATACCTCAAAAGGTAAAAATAGATGTGCAAATAGGGCTACATTCCTAGTCTTTTTTTCTAAGTATGTTTTCAAAAATGCAGGAACTTGCTGCAGTGATTCAGCTGCTGCATGCTGTTAAATAGTGTCACTTAATACACGAAAATCCAATTACAGTTACAGCAGAAAGGAACTTTCCTACTTCCTCCCTACTACCTGAAGTCTTGTGGTAGCACAAAGATGAGACTTGAGGCTAAGCCTGGCAAATGAGTTGAAAAATTTAATTTCTATTTTGTGTAGCTCTCACTCACCTGTTTTGCTTTTCTTACTTGCATGTTGGGTGAATCTGTTTTACATTTTTCATTGTTAAAATGCAAATATTTCATTATATTGTAATGTATAACTTTCTCCATTATGAACTGTGTTACAATCTTTGCATAGAAGTTGTAGAGGTGTAAAAGATACACTTGGAAAAAAAAATTCTTGTGTTTAAAAAGAATTAAATCTTTTAAAGCAGTGCCTTTTCTGGAAACTAAAGCATAAAGCTTTGTCGTTGTCAGAAGTTCAGATCAATCTAATAAAAAGTTTTTCTAGAACCAGTGGAAAAGAATGGCTCACATTTTTGATTTCTCATCTGTCAGTCTGTTCATCAAGGACATTTTCTTTCATCATCTACTGTTCAGAACTTAAGAACTTCAGAACTTGAGTTCTGAACTTAGAGGTTTTGTAAACACACGTGTCACTCGTAGGCACAGAGCTTGTGGTGGTTGGAGTGGGGCTGTGGCTGATCTCTAATTGGCTCCAGCTGTGAAAAGCAGGTGAATAATATTAAACATAACAGCCATGGAGTGCCCAGGGGTGCTGGGCAATCACACAGGGAGCAGAGGGCTCACAGGGGCAGGGCATCAACAGGAGGCCACGAAAGCCTGGGATGAAGGACCAACAAAGCAGCCTCCTGAAGAGGTGAGGTGTTACTCTGTGTGGGCTGGAGCCTTCTGGAATTCTATGGGGACGCTCTGTGCATTGTGGATGTCTCAAGTGTGACACTTACATGGCCTTTAAGTGAGAGTTGGTTATCTGAGGGGTGGTAACTGCTTGGAGAATCTGAGCTTCTATTTCATGTGGTGGTGGAAGTTAAGGGGGGAGGAGGAGGAGGAGGAGGAATGTTTTGTAAGGTCTTCGTTCTGAGTTATGTGTGTGTTACTTTTTACATATAGTTGTAGGTTAATAAAATTTTTTTCTTTGCTCTATTTCTGGTCACATCTCACAGCAGACACAAGGGAGAATATATTTTTATGGGGGCGTTGTGCCAGCATCAAACCATGACAAAAATGTACCATAAAAGTGATAAAATCTAAATGTTTAGGTTTCAATGTCCACAAATATCCATTCAACAAATCTAGTTGGTAACTTTGTGTATGAATTGGTAACTTTGTAGTTAGTGAACTTTTGCTTCCAGTGCTCTTCTCTGAAGGTTTTCAGGAATAATGCTGTTATCATTAACTCTGTTTAGGCTCAGGCCTGTGCATTGTGCACTGCAGCAGGGTTTACAGAGTTTGGGACAAGGACACTCAGTTCCTTCACACAGCTTTACTTTCTCATTCTCTGCTATATTTATCTGTCACATACTTAAGCATTCATAAGCTGATTCAGAAAAATATGATATTTTAGAAAATTTCATCTGATTGATTTTCTAATAGGCATTCTTGGCTTTAAATGTTGTGAAATGCAGCCACAGTGCAAGGGAGTTACAGCAAAAGAGTTCTGTGACTTAAGTGTGGGGTTTACCTCTGTGTATGTGGAGTATAGATTCTATTCTCATGGCTCAAAAATAGACTACTTAGAGTACTTGCAACTGGCTCTTCTTATTTCCTAGAACAGAGGAATATTGCTTTCTGTTTCTGTTCACACAATTCTTATTTACCCTGGGCTGGCACAACTCAGGTCTTCCTGAATGTCAAGGGAAACGTTCTGTGGACAAGCCTTACCTGGAGATGGAAATAAGTTATTGTATGAGGGATGCTGAAAGAAGAAAAATTGGCATCCATTCATTTATATTCATTTATATTCTTTAACATTGCACAAGTATTTGCAATCAAAGTAGAATCCTCCCCCCTTTTGGGAGTAGGGCCCTTTAAACTGACATTTATATACATTTATTGTTACAAAGGAAATATTTACCCTTCCTGACTTACCATCTGGTGTCCTTTAAATACTAAAAATTAACATGATGAAAAACAGCCTTAAATTCATGTGAATTTTAGTATCTTTAGTATTTTTATTTTAGTATTATCCCTTTAGCATTTTGTTTATTTTGTGGTTTTGATCATACTTGTGACAATAACTGCACTTCAAAATAGTCGCAGAAATCCGTGTGAAAAACATATTTATTGATACATAAATAGATAATGTTTGAAATTCTTAAGTACTTTGAGTTATACAGTTATTGAAAGCCATAAGGATCAAAGGATTTTATATAAGAGGGATTTCACATACAGCTTGGATTATGTTGCTAAATAATGGCACAGTAGTACTTCTTTAGAATTGTAAAATAGCTTAGAGAGGAGTATGATGCCTATAGTTGGTGTAATGCATTGGTAATTAAGAGGGTGTGAGGTTAAGCTTCATTAACTGCTGTGGGATTGTATCTTGGATTTTATTATCCCCCAGAGAACACAAGAAGTGAGAGAGGTCAAACTGTTAGAATCTGATTTTGCTTCGTGCATCTGCCAAAGCAAGGCTCAGTTCTGGGGCAGCAAAGCCAGGAGGAGCTGGGCTGCAGCAGGTACAGCTCCTCCAGCAGTTTATTGCAGAGATAAAAGCTTTATTACTGAAAGAAATCAGCCCCTCTTTGCAGTAAAACCTTCATAGCTTGGTTTACAGGAAACGAAATTATTTTCATTGCTTTGTCATTTACTGTGACCCCTCCAGAAAACTGGGTTTTCCTCCCAATTTTTTTTTTTTCTTCATTTTAAAACAGCAACAAGCTTCCTTCTCTCCAGCCCAGCTGGCCTTAATAACTTTAGCACTTGTCTGCCTTTCTGTGTGTTCGTGCTGCCTAGCAAAGATTTGTATTTTAGTTGACCCCAAGAAATGCTGTATGTTTTGGGTGTGTTTTTATTTTTATTTTAACTAATGCACTGCTACATGCTTTGTTGTTTTTATGTACCTTCTGAAAGATTTGTCTTTTTTTAGCCTGGGAGAATGTAACAGTTCTCAGAAGTTGACAGACACACTGATGCCATGAAATTGTCAGTCCCAAAGCTTTTCAAAGCTCTGTGTTGTGGGAGCTGAGATATTTTTCAGCAAAAATAGATTAAATAGAGAGATTATGGGCTGAGAGCCCAACTCTCCTTTTCTTGGTCCATTGTTAAAATAACACTTTGATTTCCAGACTCTGCCTGAAATTTTGTAAATAAATTCTACATATTTTGCTAATTCTGAGTTCTTCTCAAATTCTGATTTTGATTTGAAGAGCATAAATCTATTAAATCCTAAATTCTGTCATTCTTGGACAGTTGCTGAGGGGTTGTGAAGTACAGATCCAACATCCAGCCTTTATTTTTGAGGCTACATTGAGCCTTTATTTTTGAGGCTAATGACAGAGATATTTTTGAGGATGTGTGTGTGTAATGACAGAGATATTTTTGAGGATGTGTGTGTAATGAGGATATTTTTGAGATATTTTTGAGATCTATTTTTGAGGATATATCTGTATAACGAGAGCTGGGCTGCCAACTCTCCCACTGAGGTGCTCTGTGTCACTCAGGCATGGTCAGGTTTGGAAACAGTTCCTTTCTTGAGAGAAAGAATTGCATTTAATTACCAGAGTCAGAAAAGGGGAAAGCCTCTCATTCCAATTCTAGTTATTGGTGAAGAATAAAAGCAGATGTGAAGAAAAGAAGTGGATCATTCAGTATTTTCAGTATTGCCCATTGTAGTGGTTTGGGTTTGTTCATTTGAGATTTCATTCATTTTGAGATTTTTTTTTGGCTAATTTTATCAAGAAGTGTGGTGGGTTTAGTGTTGATTAATTATTAGTGTACTTACTTTTTCTTGTGAGGTAGGATTGGGAGAAAGGTAAAGTAGGTTTAAAATTTTAAAAGGGTACAAAAAAACAAATTAATAATAATTAAAGAGCAATATGAATTAGAATAAAACTTTTAGAACATTTTTCTTTTTTATAACTATTTATTTTTATTGACAATGTAAAGAAATAACATTTTTTAAAAAACTTTTTAACCAGAACTTTGTGAACTTTATGGGTTCTGTCCCTAAGTAAACTAGAGGAAGACTATTCTAGAGGTAGTAAACTAACTAAAATCTTAAATTAAGGCCTGAGATACATGGATCAGTACATCCTAAGGAAAAAAGTGGCCATTTAGGTATTTTTTGAGTTTTCAGGCAGGCTGGTGAAGGCATGTTGGCTTCTAGTGAGCACAGACCTGCCTTCAAACAGCTCCTGCATCTTCTGCCTCTCCAGTTGGGGGTATCTGAAGCTGGTTCCTTTATCCACAGTGATAAAATTAGGATGTAAATCTGGAGGGAAACATTCTTTATTAGCTCTGCTTATTAGTCTTTATATAGAATATGATGAAATTACAGACAAACTGATCTTGAATAGGATTGGAGGGTTTTTTCCCCCCTCTTTTTGTGCTCATTCCAAGTATATCTTGGAGTGTATTTAAGCAGGTTCATAAAACTGGTTGAGCTCAGGCTGTTGGTCTTCAAATCATCCAAAGGCAGAGCTCTTTTCTCCTTTTCCCTCCAAGGGCCAAGACAGAATAAACCAGACCTAAGCTGCTTCTCTTGTCAGGAGATGTTTATTTTGTCAAGATAAAAACTCTTTCTTGTGTTAGGAATTAGAAGCAAGCTATGCAAAAATTTGTGCAAAAATTAAAACGCACAAATAAAAGTATCAGTCTTAAACAATCTATACTTAAAATTCCTCAGGACATTTTAGTTGGTGAAAATTTGGTTTAAATTGATATTATTCAGTATTTTGTATTGCAGTTATCATGGAATTTTGGCCCTGTTCTGTGTTAACTGGATTGGTGATTATACTCCGTTGAGGAAAAATCTGATACTGCCTTGCTACCCATAACAATATATTTAGTTCAATAATTTAATGAACAACTTTGGTTGTGATTCCTCCTTTAAATGTTCCTTTGCCAGTAAAAACCAATGTTGAATAAAATTTCAAGGCATATTTTCCAAACTGATTGAACTAATATGCCAGTGCATTTTCAAAAAGTACTGTCAAATAGTTTCAACTGTGAAAGAGAAAAATCAGCTTTGCTTTTAGCTAGAACAAGACAGAATAAACCAGACCTAAGCTGCTTCTCTTGTCAGCAGATTTTTATTTTGTCAAGATAAAAACTCTTTCTTGTGTTAGGAATTAGAAGCAAGCTATATTGGCAAAAATAAAAAAAAAAAAGCTGTCTCAGATGGACACTTGGGTGGATTTTCATCTCTGGCAGCCAAAACCTTTTATCAGCTTCAGATGAAATTTTTGTCATTAACGTCCCTGTCTCAAATTTGGCTTTCCCAATTACTACAGAACAGCAATGAACCAGCAGCACAAATTAGAGGCATTTGCAGTGATTCTAGGGGAGAAAAATATGAAATAGCTGTAAGAAATATTGCTGCTGTTTTCCTCTTTACCTGCAGGAAGGGGAATTGTACAATTTGTCATTTCCTGCCTTTTGGCTTTGCAGTGATGTGGAAGCTGAACCAGGGGCAGGCTCAGGGAGTTGGAGGAAATGTTTAAGGAAGATTTCATGGGCTCTGCAGGCACTTGTTTTCAGAAAAACAAAAGATTACCCATCACTGCAAAAAATGACCTGGCAGCAAGTTGATCTGGAAGTGTTGCCTGAGCCTCCAAATTACTTCTTTGCAGAACTCACTTTTGTAAATGAAACTTGGTTTGGGTTTCCTTTTTTTTAAATTACTGTTAAATGAGGAATACTTTGAGATGATCAAGTATCAGCAGCTCTTCACTGAAAAAGAAAGACCTTTTTATGATAGGAAGTTTAAAGCTATGAAAAATCTATTTATTAAATTATTATCAAATATGTTTATGAATAATTGTCTGAGGAAATTAAATCTGCACAATAGTTGAACCGTTCAGTATGTGTTTTCAAAGTAACATCTCAATTGGAAAATAAGATTGATTAACTCTCTGTTGAGGATAAGTTATAAAATTACAATTCAAAGTAATTTTTTTTAAAAGAAAAATACTTCATCTAATGCTCTTAGAAGTAAATGTGAGTGGTTTGTATCTGCATGTGTGTGAAATGCATCTGGGTGCTTGTCAGCTCTAGTTTGTACTTCTGCTTTCTCAGAACCTTTCAGTACAGTGTCCTGTTTTCATTTTGTCCCATTTGTCAGAAATCTTTCATTTGAAAGCTTGCCTGCTTTCTTCCTGGGTCAATGTAATGGAACTCTGACTAAAGTAATTTTTTTTTATTGAGGCAGCTGTTACAAATCTGTAAACTTAATGAAAACTGTAACTACTAAATCAAAATTTTCATCTTTGTGTAGCTTTCCTACCCAGAAAGCCTAATTTTCACTACCACAGTAATGAGTTTATTGGATGCCTGGTGTATTTTTTAAACAAGCTGTGATAAATCTGAAAATATAACTGTACATAATCGTTGCCATGAATAGTCATTACCAGGCTTTGGCAGTGCATTTGTAAAAGCAAAAGAAATAAAATAACTTGCTCAAAGGTGTGCTGTGTATCTTTTGCTGAGCTGCTGAAACACATAGATACAGTTGTTCTATTTCTGCAACTTCATTAAGTTATAAAGTTTATAAAAGTTTTCATAACTTCCATTGCCTGGTGCCTCAGAAAGTGTAGTGACCAACCCCAGGAAGGGACAGAAGCAATTCTCTGAAATCTCTCTTTTTTTTCCCCATAATTATGTTCATTTATGCAAAACAAACAAAGTAATGTGTATTGTTAGTAAGGTTATGTATAGATTAATTAATTAAAAATTTATAATTCTAATAATTATTAGCTATTAATATTAATTATTATATTGTTATATCAATGAGGATGATTATAGTATTTATAGCAATTATAATAAGAATATATTATGTAATAATTATTAAAATAATAATAATCATTAATTCATTATTCATTTTTATTAAAGTATTATTATAATATTAGTAAATATAAAGGAATGAATAATAAATATCAATAAAATAAAATAAATATTCATATAAAATATATTATTAACAAAATTAATACATATTGAATTTATTATTAAATTATCATTACAGATGGGTGTAATTAATATTAAAATTCCTAATAATTGGTTGTTATATATTAATGTTAATTTGATGAATAGTAGATAAGTGTAACACCGAACCCAAAATGGATGTGTTAAAAGTTTCCTTGTCTCCTTTCTGAGTTTGTAGCCTGTGTACCCACACAAAGCTGGGGCAGAAAACTTCATTGCACTTTATTTTCCCAGTAGGGGTAGAAGCCCATTCCATGGGTTCTGAATTCGGCACGTGTTGGTTATTTTTTCGGCAGTGCAACAAAGGCAGAAAGTCCATTAGGAACTTTTTTAAAAATCCAGCATTGAGCATTCCCCCCTTCCTTTGCTGTGTTTGTGTCCATGAGATATCCATCATGAGTAGATATCATGCCTCATGCTTAGCAGAAGAGAAAATCCAAACCATCCTGTGGCAGTGGCTTTCAGCTGGTGTCTTGGGCTGTTGTGATCTGTTGGAGACTTCTGAAAGATTTACAGCAGCTAACAAAGTTCTTGTGTTAAAATAATCTTAAATTTGCTATGGGAAAAGGCTTAAATAAGCTTAAATATGCAGGGAACTAACCCACGGTCAGAAATGGAGTAGTTTAGGAGCTGAGCCTCTAAAGAAATATTACAAAAAAAGGAATATGGGTGCTACTCAATGGGAATGGGAATAGTCAAGATGAAGCAGAGCATCAAATGTGGTATTTCCATTCTGCATTCTTTCTTTTACTTCTATAATTTATTTTTCCAGTAATAATTACATGGGGTTTTTTTTTTCCCTGCTCAGAATTAGTAGGAGCCAGTCCTTCAGAAGAGTTCTTTTAATCTATTAATCTTTTACAGATTTTGCAGCTGCCCATTATACTCAGATAACTGTGTTCTCTGGCTGGAGGGGGGTGTGGATAAAAACCTGAACTGCTGTTTCTCCTGCAGATAGCTGACATTTTTTTTTTTGCTCTCTACCTGTAGGAACTTCCAGCCCCTTTGCTTGATGATTCCTACAGGAAGGAACTGGGAGATGAAGCAGCAGCTGTGAAGTCTGAGGATTTTCAGGATTCTATGAAAATAGCCTGGCGCTACCAAAATTTACCCAAAATGGAGGTAATGCCTATTTCCTGCTTCTTTCCTCTTGCACTCAAAATGAATTTGAAAAGCAAATGCTTTTCAGTAGAACCTGGACAACAGAACTACTAATGGGCAGTGTTACAGGATTGCCTCTTGAGGGAAATCTATCGTACGCCACTGAATATTTTAATTACTAATGATGCAAAAAGAAAGGGAATTTGAGAGTTTGCAGGTACTCTAAAAGTCACTACAGACAATAGCAATTTAAAAGCTAAAAACCATTTAAGTTCCATGGGATTTTTTGATTTTTTTCAAATCGAGACAGCTTTTTTGTGAAAGTTTGGATGACGTGCTTGCTTCCAAACTTGGCCCAACTTTAGCTGCACACAAATGACTTAAGTAGGTTTAATCAACAGGACTTAGTGGGTGTCTGCAGAGGGAGCACTGTGTGGAAGCAAGCTGTTGACCTGCTTATCCATGTGCATAACAACTAAAGCAAGCACTTGAGATTCTCTCAGCCTCAGTGTCACTGGGAGCTGAGCACTGGGCAGGGACAATGTAAGGAACAAGCTCAGTGGTCAGTCTTTCAGAGTTTACAGTTGTTGGTGTTTTGTGGATAATCAATCTCCCATGGTTGGCGGCTTTCTTATTTAATCCAGCGGCACAATCAGTCTTTAACAAAATTACAGCATTTCTGGCTGTCCAGAATCAAATCCTGGTTTTGTCTGTACCTTTTAGTCTGCATTTATAAATTCTGGTTTAGATGTAGTCATACCTGCCTAGTAAGTTCAGTTGTATTCTTAAAAACATAATTGGAATGTGACAAAATGATCTTACAAGGCTTGGCATGTTTGGTTTTCTGTGAAATTGCACAGACATGGCTATACAGTTGTGTCAGAAAAGACTTATATATGGTGACATGCCAAATCAAACAGCCTCCAGGGTGATCATATAATCTCATCAATTTTATTATTGTGAAGCTTGCTGTGCCACTCTGAACCATCCCCAAAATAATTTGTCTGTTTTAAAATCTAGCAGAGTTCCTTGTACATTGATATGAAAACAATTGCACGTTGTTAACAAACTGTGTTCTGATATTCTAACAAAATAGAAAAAAATATTTTAAAAATTCAGTTGGGTGTCCACTCATCTTTAACTTCATAGCAGTAACCACTTCTTCCACTATTGCAATATTTCTTGAAAATGCGTGATGTATGTACCCTTGATTACTGAAAATTGATTATGCAAATAGAATAAGATTATCAGTCTTTCTGGGAGAGTTTCCCTTGTTATTGTTGCTTTTTGAATTGGACCTTGATCATTCTCAATAGTTGAGGCACAATATTCTTGTGTGTATGTTAAATTTATGCAAAAATTAAAATGCACAAATAAAAGTATCAGTCTTAAACAATCCATACTTAAAATTCCTCAGGACATTTTAACTGGTGAAAATTTGGTTTAAATTGATATTATTCAATATTTTGTATTGCAGTTATCATAGAATTTTGGCTCTGTTCTATGTTTATTGGATTGGTGATTATACTCCATCGAGGAAAAATCTGATCCTGCCTTGCTACCCATAACAATACATTTAGTTCAATAATTTAATGAACAACTTTGGTTGTGATTCCTCCTTTAAATGTTCCTTTGCTGGTAAAAACCAGTGTTGAATAAAATTTCAAGGCATATTTTCCAAACTGATTGAACTAATATGCCAGTGCATTTTCTAAAACTACTGTCAAATAGTTTCAACTGTGAAAGAGAAAAATCAGCTTTGCTTTTAGCTAGAACTCTAAACATGATAGCAGAAACTTTTCTACCCGTTATCTGGCTAAATACAGAGCAGGAATGCTGAGTAAAAGATGTCTTTGATGATTGATTTGTTCACTGTTTCTGAGTAATAATAGATTGTTTGATTGGTAGTTCAGATGTTCCCTTTGCATTTATTTGACCCCATTTATTTAGACCAGCCAGGTACCTGGTTTTTGTTCTTAGGCATGGTATTTGTATTAGTGCTCCTCACAGCGGTCTCAGTTTCTCTCTACACATTGCACATACCTTGCATCAGATAAAAAGTAGATTTATAAGAAATCTGTTGGAGTGAAAGACCTTGTTATGCTTGATGTGCCTTTGCCAGTTTATTAGTGATATCTGTATCAGAGGTGAATTAATTTCAACTTTTGAATGTATGGAGAGCCTGTTTTGCAATGCAAGACAGTGCGGTTTTGTCTCTCTTTTTTTTTTTTTTTTTGAATGAACTGCTTATGTTCTTGGGGCAATATATAAACTGTCACAGCATGAAATCAATTTTCTGCCTTGGTTCATCCTAAATCTGAGATTTCTAGCACATTAGGATTGCAATTAGAAACATTAACAGCAGACGGTAGCGTAAAAGCGCGCTCTGCTCGCTGACAATTTAGAGTATTTCTCCTTGTGCAAACCAGGAATCCAGGAAAGAGCTGGCCTGAGCCTCCAGCCTGCCAAGGAATGTAGTGATGCCTTCTTGAGGAGCTGGAACAGAAGCTAGAAGGATTTCAGAGGAATAAAGTAGATATTTATGGAAGAGCCTTCAAAGGCCACACCCTGGCAGTGCCCAGATGGCTCCAAATGGAAGCAAAAGAGGGCTTGGTCACGAGACCTCACATTTTTATAAGTTTTAATCCATTTGCATATTGGAGTTAATTGTCCAATTAATGGCTTCAAATGATGAAGTTTCATCCTCCTTGCTTGCCCGCCATCCTCACATTCTTGAAGCTTTGGGCCTGAAGTTTGAAGAGATTGTCCTTGAGTCTCCAGACGGAATAGGATTGTTTTGTCTTCACCATCCTGTGACAAGATCCTAGTAACACTTAATATAAACTATAAACTAACTTCATACAAAGCTAGAAGCTGCACACCAGACCAGAAGAGGAAAACTTGAAGCGCGAGGTGTCGGTGCCAGAGAGGCCTGGCGAGTGCGGCCGGGCGCGGCCGCTCTGCCCCGCTCCATTATTCACGCTTCCTTGGGTCAGGTAGGCTTCCCAGCAGCTCCCTGCTAAGCCTGGGAATGCAGGACACTGAGCCCTATTCAGGGCCCTCTGCCGTGGACCCAGCTTTTATTGCTTTTATGGGGTTTTATGAGCGCCAAATCCCAGGCTCCACCCAGTTTGTGGGCGCTGTGCTCATTCTTTGGAAGCGGGAGAGGTTATCACCTACCTTAATCCCTGCGGCGGGGTGGATTAAGGACACCAATGTGCCTCAGGATTCTCAAAGAGGATCCTGGAAACTTCTTGTTTCTTCTTTTTTGCTGTCTTTACTAAACTCTATTGGGCCTCAGGAAGGATTTGCATCTGAAATGGGCGACCTGGAGCTTTTCTCAATGAAGACATCAGATCAAAGTTCAGTTAGTCAAGGCCTTTCTAAAACATTAAGGGGGCTTGGAAGTACACAATAAAAAGATGAGCTCTGGCAGAGATTGCAGTAAAAACATTCTGATCTGTAATCCGGATAAAGAATAGATTATAGGCCAAAGAACAGCCCCTGTTTAAATTGCTTTCAGAATCCTTGTTTTGAATAAAGTTACATTTTACAAGAAAAACATTTAAATTTTGATGGAATGTTATGTTTTGTTGAAGTGCCTGCTTTAAAAATCAGATACCAAGAAATAAATTGGTACATTGATTTAGAGAATATGCTTTTCTATATATATATTTTTTTAGTAAAACTCGTTGCCTTGAATTACAAGATATTCATAAGCAATTCCATAGGTTTTTAATGTTTTTTAAAAAGTAATTATTTCTTTTAACTAAAATTTTGGGTTTCATTGGTTAATCTGGGAAAAGTTTTGCATTATTGTTACTGTTGATGTTCTCTGGTAACTGACCAGGCCTAACACCCGTTAGTCAAATAATTTCAAAATACCTACCCTAAATCAAATCATTCTAACTAATCCTAACAGTTTAATACTTTTTTGGTGAAATACTATTTACCTGAATATTTCATGGTATAACAGTCTGGAGGGAGGGTCCCTAGGGGGGTTAACTTTATGTGTATAATTCAAATAATGTTGCAGGTTCTGTTCTGAATTCCATTAATATGGACCAAACAGATGCATTTATTTCCTGTATTTAATAGCACAACATGTTCAAAATGTTTCATTCGTGCACGGGTACGCTTTAAATTTGATTTATAGTCATATACCAAAATTAAGATCTGAAGAAAATGTATCTTCATTATGGCAAATCATAGTTATTGCATGTAATGCTCAGCCTGCTGCTTATTTGATTTTCAAGGAATTGAAAATAATTTTAAACTATTTCTGAAAAATCAAAGAGGCTGAACACACGATGCTCTGCTGATTTCTTAGATCTGGCCTCTGCAAATTTGTGATCATCTGTCTAGAACACGTGCAAAAAATACATTCTTTTAATTATCTGGCTTCACTTTGGTGCTGCCAGCTTGGAACTTCAAGTAGAGGTTGAACTCTGTGTGAAGGATTTACATTCAAGTATGACAATGGAGGAATGAAAACTTAGTAGTAATTATTATAATGTTTTTCTACTTTAAGCTTTTATTTAGGCTGAATGGGAAAAAAACAGAGGTTTGAAGTGTATTGCTGGTTAATTACTTTCCTTTGACAGATAATAGTTAAAGATTGTAATCAGTACTGTTGTTTCCACAGACCAGCCCAACAACTTATACAAGGTTTGGCCACTATTATGATGTTTCTAAAAAAATGTCTCCAGAACTGTGTCAGTCTGTGAAATTGCACAGTTTTTACCTCCATGAAGAATTGCCTTGTGAGCCTCAAATGAAAACATGGTAAGTTTTGACACCACAGTTCTGTTGTGTGTTTAGATTGTGCATGCATATTGGCAGGAAATGATAACTGGGTCTAAAATAAATGATTTTGGGTCTAAAATAAATGATTTTGGGTCTGCACCTGCTGTGGTGATGGAGGGGGGTCAGGAGCAGTTTGGCCTGGAGTGGCACAGGGACAGCTCAGAGCTCTGCTCCCAGCTGGGGGAGTGTTGGAACTCTGCTTGCTGAGAATTTCAGACTTTCTGTGCTGGCAGGCACTGACCCCCAAGGGAACACTGCATTGACCTGAGGCTGTGGAGAAGCTTCCAAAATTGAGTGACAGAACTGGGATTGTGGGTGTGGAGTTTGAATAGAAGTGTGCAATATCACGGGGGGAAACTTAGAGTTTAAGGGTTTAGAATACAGTAATATATATAAAGCAAGATGGAGGTTTTAGGGTGGAGGCTGGTCCTTCTTCTCCATTGGTTTGGGTGGTTTTGTGTAATTGGTCAGGAAACTCCACATTGTGGACTTCAAGTGATTAGTTATTGGGTTAAAAGTGAAAATAATTTAGGTATCATTTCTTAATTGGATGGTTTAGCCTTAAAAGGCCTTGTAACAAGAGATGGTTACCCATGTTGTGCCTTGTTAGTGACGAGCTGCAGAACTCGCTGCCTGTGAGGCTGTAGCATAGGAAAGAAATAATAAACACCTGAGTGTGAACATGAACTGTGCTCTCAAGTGCCTTCAGTCCCAATGCAGGCAGAGGAATGAGGCAGCTGCAGAGTGGCAGGGGAGGGAGCAGGCTGGCAGTGCCAATGAATGCAGACATTACTGGGGCAGCCTGGCTGCGCGTTGAGCCCAGCGTGGGGACCCGCCCTGAGCAGCTCAGAGATGGGCTTGTCAGGTGGCTATCAGCCTTCAAAGGATCTCTGCAGTTTGCAGGGCTTGGGAGACAGGCCATCCTTGACCTACATAGCTCAGAGTGCTAGATCAGATCAGTTGGTGATGTGCTTTTACTCCTTACATCCTACAGCTTCACCTAAGGAAAATGCAATATGCTGTGAATAAAATTACAATCACTAATTATGTCTTGCAAACATTTCCTATTCAAGCTCTCCTCGGAGTGAATAACTCATTATGTTTGTGGCTGTCAGTAGTGAATTAAGGAAGACTGAGAGAGAGTGAGTGACAGTAGCAGAGGCTCCTCTTAGCCTGTAGACACACACATCCATTGTGTCTTTCTTGGAGACACTTCAAGTCAAGTCAAACATCAAGGCTGGGCCAGCAATTTCTTTGTCCAGCCCAGTCCCTGAATTTATATAATAGTGTAATTTATATAATTCATATAAAACCTAGCTTTATAGATCCCAGTGTATAGGGCCAGCTCCTGGAGGCACTGTGGGATTCACTGGGATGGATTTCCACTGCAGTGTACCCATATAAAACCTCAGATTTATGAAAGAAGTGCAGCATGAGCCACCTTTCTTAGAGCTGTAGCTAAGCAAAAGCCAAGTCTCCTCTAATTTGTTCTGTTACATGATCAAATGTCTCTGCTCTGTGAAGTAAATTCTTGTGATAGTGTAAAAAAACCCCAATTTTAGGACAAAGCAGAGAACTTCTTTCCATATAAGTATTTGAACCAACTTTGTTTATATGTTAATGTTATAATTTCTAATTTTTAGTAGGAGAGCAATAGAGGATGGACACAAAAAATATCTGACAGGTTGCAAGTGTTGTTACAGTTACTGAGCAATTTAACTCCCTTTCTCTTCTCTAGCTAATGAGAGTGTTGTGACTCATCCACTAACTATATGGCTGTCAAGTATTAGTTCATTTTACATTAAAATCAAATTAACTCATCAGGATAGCATAAGGAATGGACTTTATGCATTTGCTTTTATAAGCCTTGTTGAATGCTGGTATTGTGCTTGTGTGCTGGCCTGATAAAAGTGCATCCTTCTTACTAGGCGAGTTCTACTCTTTTTTTTTGTTGTTGTTGTGTTTTGTTTAAATCTAACTGAAAGATTGGATTGATGTAATTTTCTTGGCAAATTGGTAGAGCTCAGTGTGATGAGGTGAGGAAGATGATCAGATAAAGGTGGCCTGTGGAAGGCTGCTCTCCTTTTCCTCTCCCTGCCACCTCAGCGTGGGTCTCCTTCAAGAAGTCCCTCCCAAGGAAATGAAGGAATTGTGGTGTTGGGAGTAAAGGCAGGTACCAAAGGAACAGCCAGCCACCATTCCAAACATTGCAGTCTAAAAACTACATGATATATGGCAGGGAGGAACGGAGCCCACACTGGGAATAGCAAACTCTGAGAAACCTGTGAGAGATGTAGAGTTGTGTAAGTCTCTTTGTTTAGAGTAGCTCATTTGTCTTCTGACTTTGATTGTTGTCATTTCTGACCACAAACACAGTGGGTTTTGGATTCCTTGTTTTGAGAAGGTTGTGCTAGGTCAGTGTTAAGACAAGGTGGGAATTAAGAATTTTTCAAAATTACAGTCCCTGATATTAGGCTTAAAAAGGAGAATAGAAGTTCTTGGAAAAATGGAAGCAGAGTTAAAAGCTGACATGCAGAGGATGCAACTCTCTCTTCTGCAGTCATGGGCTGCAGTAAATATGGTAGAAATACAGGCAGGAAATGTGGAGATGTTTTTCTAATGATTTGCACAAGAAGTTGCCTTGCAGACAGGAGTATTGTAGAATCTCAGTCACTGAAAATTTCTAAGCACAAGCCAGGTCAACATCTGTCAGACTAATTGAGGTCCTTTTCATCCCTGTATTTGTGATTCTTTAATTCACATTAGTCATGATGTCTAAATGAAATGAAATTAAATCCAAAAAAGAAATCCATTTTATTTCACCTGTTCCTCAGTGAGTGAACTGTCTCTGTAATTCTAGCTAATGTATTTCTTAGATGATTTCAGAGTTTCCCTTGCAGGATCAGAGATGTAGGGAACTTAAATAGGCCAGAAACTCTTGGCCCTTTTGAGAAATCATGTATATTTATATATATGTCCCTCTCTGGCTATCCACACAAGCACTTGGTTTCTTTATGGACTTGGAAAGAAAGGTGATTTTTTTTTTTTTTGCCTGATTAGATTAAAACTGATCTTTTCTTTGCAATTAAAAATGAGTTTTGGAGGTTATCAGCATCATTTGGATGGATCAGTCTTCCTTTTGTTTCCTGTGTTTTCACATGTGTGTGTACCTGTCTTTTGATGGAGGGAAGGGCAAAGTGTTTCCCTATAAACTGGCACCTGGCAGCCAGTGCAGGTGTAACATTTAATGCCATGTTTGCTCTCCTTCCTGCAGTCCTGGGACCTGATGGCTGAATCAGACCACGGGGTTCCCTTGGATGATCCCTCGAGGTGGATGGAAGTTCATTTCCCATGCCAAAAATCAACTGCAGCCAGTGCTGCTCAAGGAAGCAGTCCATGGGCCTGGGTGTTTGGAGGCAGAAGAAGGCAGACACCCTCCCTGTCTCATCTCACTTTTCTGCTGGGGAAGGGCAGTTTTGTGCTGGTGCTGGTTGGCAGGGATGTGTGGCTGACAGGAGCTGCTCTGCAGTGGTTGTTGCCAGGATATTGGGTGTCCTGGTGGCTGCACCCAGCAGGAAGCAGGAATATCCTCTCTGGTGGCAACTCTGATTTTCTATCTGTGCTTTCAGTCTCCTTCTTCAGGACAATTTGATAATCAAAGAAACCAAAATAACTACATTGTGGTTTTTCAGCGACACTTGTAAGTCTTACCTTGAGAAAGTTCGTGCTTTTGAAAAAAGCATAAATTTATCTATAGACTGGATTTACCAATAAATTTAGATAAAACAGGTTTGGCTGTCTTGCCTAATGGAGTCTCCTTTTCCATAACAAGGCTATTTGTCATCCCCTTGATAACCTCACCTTTGTGAAGTGCTTGGAAACTATCAGCAGAGAAGTCAGAGCCTTTGTTGTAACCAGGATACCTCCTTGCCAGCTCCTGCTTTACCCATTACTAAAGTGGTAAACAAAAAAAAAAAAGAGTAAAGGAGGAATTGTTTAAACTCATTATCAGCATCAAATCGTGTTTAGCAACAAAACCAAAAAAAGAGTAGGAATTGAAAAATAAGAAATATCTTATTTCCTTCCTTAAATATTGTGACAAACATCGCCAGAAGGGTAATGCAACTTGCTTATATAAACAGTGTTTCTACATTATCTTTCATGTTCTTATTTACATAAGATGGGTCAAATTTAAGGAAGCCATTAGTATTTTAGAAAGAGGTAGAAAAGCACCTGTTTTGACATTTTTAAAAAATCTGCACACACTACATGGTTTTTAAAAATTCTTTCTTTGCTGCAAATCTCTTTCTGGTAGATTAATTGCAGATCTATTTTATTTCTTTGTATTAATTTTGAGACCCTTTAATGCTGCAAGTGCTTTGGTTATTTTATTCCTTTATCCACTAGCTTTTCAAAACAAGTTAGGAATTAATGAGAAATGGGCAAATATTTTGATTGCAGTATATTATACTCTGGCAAAATAAAATATTATCTGTTGTGATAATGCAGAGACACAGAGAGAGAGGGAATTTTAGCTACTGTGGGGGGCTGAAGTTCACCCTGTGAACTGAGAGCTGCCACACAGTGTAGGCAGAACATTTAATAGCCATTCCTTTTGTAACTGAGCACTGGGAAAGTAATGGACCTGAGAAATTCAACTTGCTTTTTTTTGTGTAGCAAGGCAGACTTTATGCATGAAATATCGGCTTGAGATCATGCACTGCCAGTTAATTTTCAGGTCTGAATTTCACGAAGGGTATTAAATTATTAAAGTGCATCAGTTTAGCCAGTGGCCTTCTAGGGGGCTAAATCTGCAACAAACACAGAGTTTGATTTGGAACCTCTCCTTTGTGTTCATATCAGAGAAAGGTCATCTCTTAATGTTCTGTGATATGGATTGTTACAAAACTCACATTGCTTAGGACCTCGTGACTTTTTTGATTGTAGATGTTTATAACTCAAGTATATTTGAAGGTTGGGGTTGTATGGATACTGTTTTCTTCAAGGAAACACATTTTTGAGTTGAAGCAATGGTGCAAAAGACAGATCATTGCAATTCTTAGATGCTTCTCCGAAAAGCTGAATTCTCTCCTGTGCCAGGGGATGGAAGCAAGTTTATTTGGGTTTATTCATCAGTAAAATGCAGAGCCTAGCTCTTATTAAAATAATGGGAATAATATTCATAATAATATTTCATTAATAGTTGGGCCAGGTGGTCTCTCAAGGCGCCTTCCAACCTGAGCTGTTACCAGACACGTAAATTATGGAGCAAACAAGAATATTTTTAAAGGCAAAATTTTCAAAAAAACCTGTTGTGTAACCAAAGAAATAGAAGAGCAAGAGGTTTGAATCCTCAACCCTTGATGAGACTGGAAGAAAACGTCAGAAGCAAAAAAGATGGAAGGGCTTAAGCTGCAATGGGGAACCTGAATCAGCCCAGACACTCAGCCCCGTGTGGTCCATGGGATTTAAGAAAACAATTTCTCTTTTAAAAGTGAGCACCTGAATTGTTCTTTGAAAGTGAAGAGCTTCTAAGTCTGACAAGATGATTTGCTGAACCTTCATTTTGTGTTGTCTGCTTAAATCCATTTTTAGCCAGTGGTTTGCTTTTGTTTGTTTTTCTGAATGTTATATTTTCTAAACAATACATGGAATAAACGCTACCTCGCAATTTTGCTGTCATGCAAATAAAGCTGTGAAAATGCACGAAAATTTCCACAGAAAGTCAACTCTGTTCATCAGGGCATTGATTAGGTAGACTTGGAATAACAACTGGGCAGATCTCTGTCAGTTACAGAAGATTAGTACTGGGCTGGAATGGTTTCAACTTTAAGTTGATACATTAAATCATTAATCTTCTAGATGTAAGTGAGCCTGACATAATTAAGTTATCTTAATCCCTAGAGATTTTAGCTTTCACTAAATGTCTGAGCACTGAACTAGTTAATATGAAGCAATCACAACTGCTTATAATGTCAGCTTTATTCACAGAGTTTGGTTTTTTTCCTTTTCTGACACCTCTTTTCCGTGTGACACTTGCACTGAGAGCTGCATCCCTTCATATTTATTTTTTATACAGCTCTTAGAGACTTGTAGGAGAATATTGAAATGTGTTACTAAAATATTTTTGCTTCCCAACAGGAATATGAACAGTGGTTATGCAAGGCTGCTTCAGTCCATTCAGAGGATCATTTCCCAGGAGGGCTTTGATGGCTCTGATCCCCAGGTACTGAGCACCCTCACACTCCTCTTTAATCCTGTAACTATTCTTTTCTTGCTTTTCTTGCACAAGGTCTTGGACAAATTAATAAGGAACAAATTGTTTCTAAACATTGCTAAAGGAAACAAGCAAAATAAATAGTGCTGTTCATGTTTTAAGGGGTTTTTTTGGAGTTTTTACCTGTCACAGATAAGCAGAGAAAGAAATGTAAGGCAGCATTAGTAAAATGCATTTGCTGTGCAATTAGTTAATAAATGGATGGCCAAATATAATGGAAAGAAGCAAAACGCATTTTCACCTATAATATTGGTTTTTCAAATTATAGCTTTAGCATAATCTGCTCAAGATTCTTGAGGTTAAACTTTTACCCCTAAATATTCAGGGTTTTTCATTGTTGTTTTAACTGTTGTGATTTTTTTAATTGATTAAATGGTAGCATCTTTATGTGGTGAGCATTGAAAGAGAAGTAAAGAAATAAGAATGCTATTTCAATTTACAGAGAAGTAAAGAAATAAGAATGCTATTTCAATTTACAGATCAGCTTATCAGCCTTCCAAAAATCTCTGTACTCTTCATAAAGTATAAAATGTGGGAATCAAAAACACTTTAGGTGTAACAACATAGGCTGGAAGACCTTTTCTAATTTGAGCAGTGCCCTGTAAGTTGTTCTCTGTCACATTCAGTAACATGGCAGTCCTTTGGAGCTGATGAAAATAATAGAATAAATTGTATCTATTGATGCTCAATTGAAAGGTAATTATTGCAGAAATGTTACTGCAGTAGAAGCCAATTAGCACAGACTCTGGAGAGCCTGAAATTATTTCATACAAGTTCAATATCTTAGGAATATTAGGGTTGTTTTTTTTTTTTTTCCTGTTGCTTTCCTTGTGCACATCAAGAGCTGCCTGAACCTGCTGGAATGGCTTGGGGATGATTTTTGCAGGGAGGTGATGCAGGAGAGGCTGCTTTGCTGTCTGCCGGTGGGGTTTGGGAGCGCTCCCTGCGCCCAGCCCTCGTGTGCAAATGTCGGTGCTTGTGCTCAGCCGAGATGTCTGGGAGGGGTTTGCCCTCCCCTCGGTGGCAGTGCCAGCCTGGAGAAGGCCATTGGTCCCTGCCAGGCCCCTGTCCCCGCGGTAGCCATGGCAACGGGGATGTGTGTCATCCTCCCGCGCTGCGCGGGGATGCTCCTCCAGCCTCAGAGCCCCGGGTGACACCAACACCCTGCCAGCCTCCAGCCCAAGACATCAGCCTCTTACTGCTTGTTTTTCCTTCTGCATACACTTCTAGAAAAGAAAATGAAGGTTTTTCAGAACCAGCACTTGGGTGGTTTTTTGTTGCTTGCAAAAATTCGATGTCACCGATCGTTATTTACTCTGCTTTTTGTCAATTGTTTCAAAATTACCTGCTAGTGTCACTAAAACAAAACCTCAACTTTAACTGTGATGAGTCTAACAGTGTATGTTTGCTCAATAATACATACAAATTTCAAAGGTGAAACTTTAAAAGTCAGTTTTCAGGCCAGTTTATTGATCTAGAAAGCCATTAGCACTATGTGGTTCTTTCTGTTTCAAGGGAGGGAAGGCAAACAATTTCCTGGAGTGGTTTCTATTATTTTCTTCTAATATTCCACTTTCCCCCTTGCATCATCTTTCTTTGTACAGTCAAATTTTGTGCATTTAGAAGCCTTGTATAATGCACACTTCTTAAAAATGTCTCCAGAGTTGAACGTAGCGGTGGCCTGGAACACACCTTGGATCTTTCATTTGCCAAATCTCTGAGCAATTCATTGCTATTTCATTTCATTTCATTCACTGAGCTCTCTGAAGTGCTTTTTAAGCAGGCAGGTGTGAAGATTGTAGAGTAAGGAGCAGCCTGTGTCCTTCTGGACCTGTGTACAATTGCCATATATAACCATAAAAGCTTCTGAGAAGTTTGTGCATGTACTCCCACCCCCAAATCATCCTGTACTTGACTGGCAAAACTTTCAGCAGATATTTTTTGGCTGCTTTCACATCAATTTGCCAATGATACTTAGATTCACTCCTTTATTTGAAGAAAACTGAGCAGAATGTGACTCATCCCAGCTGAGAGACGGTTTGACACAATTGGGAAAATAAGTGAAAACCACCATTAGAGGTTTGGTGGCCTTTGATAAAATGCTCAGGCATCTCTAGGACCTAGTGCAGTCAGTTAACATTAGTTAGTAGTTAATAATTAGTTAATATTTGGAAAATCAGAGTTTGAATTACCTAGAAGCCTCAGGTTTACAGCCTTTCCAAAGCCTCCCAGTAACTCAGCTGTTGATCCTTAAGTGGGAATCCTTTACAGATTGAGCATGGCATTAAGTTAAATGGAATAGCACCCCTTTGTTTCAGAGTGTTTTGGGGTTTTCATGTTTGACATCAGAGCTTTAATAGGCAACTATTTCCTAACATTAATTTTATATACTTTGGAGGCTTTCGGGGTAATAGTTGGGGGGGATTTTTTTTTGTTGTTGGCTTGGAGTTGTTTTTCTGAGTTCTTCATAATCAGAATTTCTGCTGCCAAATCAAACACTGCTACAAGAATTAGATTTTTTTTTAATTACAAAATAAATCCAAACTTCCAGGCTAATGTGAATATTAAAGATCTAGTGGTGTACTTTAAAAAATGTTATCCTGCTCTTTACAGCAGGCTGGTTGTGGGAGAATATTAGACTTCCACTTTTCTTATATTTCAGTTTTGGAATAAACTGAAATAGAAAGAAATTTGATATATATTATGAATATTAGTATATATCTTTTCAGATAGTAAATTACGCTGGTAGAAGTTCCTTTAGTGGCCAATTAAATACTTCTGATATTACCAGATGTCTGAACAGCTTTATCTTTATTAAATACTTCTGATATTACCAGGTGTCTGAATAGCTTTATCTTTTCCTACTCTTATGATTTGATGTTGTGAAATAAGCATCTGCCATCCTCTCTCCATTGAAAGAACAGTTTTTTCCTCTGTATGCTGTTCCTTATAAGAAAAAAATATTTTTCTCCTTTAAAAAGTTTCTGTAAGTTTTATCTATATTTGTGTTGAAGTTTTGAAATTCTTTAATGCTTTCTCTGCCTGGTTAATGTCCATGATATCTGGAAAAGACAATTTTCTTAAATGCCTGGCTTTTTTTTTTCCTGTTGCTTAAGTGCACATCAAGAAGTGCCTAAATCTGCTCTGATCAGAAGTAATTAAAGAAAATTAGACCAAAACTTCTCTTTTTTTGCTATTCTTTTTAAAACTGAACCCCTGATCCAAGAGGATACCACACAGAGAAGGGTTGTCTTACCCTGTACTGTTGAACTGATCTTCATGCAGTGGTGTAATAAGTTCACTTTTTGTAGCTAAAGCCTGAAAGCTGCAAAGCCTGAGGCTGAAGAAGCCAGAGTTGAAGCACAGATTGCTTCCCCAGGGACTGGGGGTGAATGGGCAGATCAGCTCTGCCCTGGGTGAGACACAGGTGGGTAAAAGCAGAGCCATGTGGGGCTGGCTGTGCCTCACCAGCCAGGCTCTGCCTACCCAGCCTGGATAAGGAAGCTTTGGGAAGAGCAGCCTCTTGTCTTGTCCAGACCTTTCCTCTGGGTTTCCCCAGCAGCTGGGCCGTGGTTTGTGCTTGAGAGTTGCTGTTTATTCCAGCTTTGGAACTTAATATCCACTAATGCCTTTGTGCAGGCTGCCCTGGAGCAGGGGCTGGACAGAGCTGCAGAATAAAGCAGGGATTGATTCCAAGCATCTCCTCCATGGATCCACCTTGGGCAGCACCAGAGATGAACCAAAATGGCCCCAAAATGCACCAGCGCTGCCGGGGTCTGTCCCTGGGATCAGTTCTGCTCCATCTGCACCTTGCACTTCATTGTCCCATCCCAGCTTTAGCCCCTGCAGTCCCACCCTGCTTGTTTTTCTCTCTGCAGCCCACGGGCTTTGTGCTCTGGGGCTGAGATTTGGGTCATTTGGCCTTGGTGCCCAGCTGGAGCAGGAATTGTTTTGTCTCCCTGCTCTGTGCCCAGAGCTCAGCATCCCTGAATGTGGAGCTCAGAGCCACCCACTAAAGCAGCACAGAATGGGAAAAATAGAAAAGCTGAACCCTGAGGCATCAGTGCAATTTATCAAAACACTTTTATCTGTGAGAAGTACCTGCAAGCTTTTACTTATCAAAACTAATATTTATACATATATATATGTGTGTGTGTGTGTGTGTATAATTAAAGAAAGCTGGTCTTCAATTATGAGCCCTGAACTCTGGAAATGTTTCTTTAATCACCTTGTGCAGCAAGTCTTTCAATGAGAGAGTTCCTTGTCTCTCTCTCTCAGCTGTTGGTAGCAAATACACCTAAAACCCTTTCCAAAGACCACCAGGAAAGGTCACATCAAACAAGCAGAAAGGAGAGTTATCATCATGAGAGATAACATTTTGCTTTGCATAAAAAAAATTAAAACTTTGACTTCATCATCTGTCCCTTCAGAAAAGGAGCTTTATCTTGGCCGCTGCCTCTAAAGCAGAGCAGAAACTCTGGTGCCAAGGTGGGGTCCATGAGGGACAGTCTGTCCCCATCACACTCTGCCTTTCCACAGCTGTGGCTACAACTTTGTGGGAAGAAGTTGAAAGGGACACAAATGACACTTGGGGACTTCTCAGGCCCCTGTGCTGGTGAGCAAAGCACTGGCCTTGTTCTCCTGGAAGGAGCAGAAAAAGTGGAACTGAAGCAGAGCATGGAACAGTCAGGTAATGAAAGTGACACAGCACAAAGGTGAAAATAGAGGGAGAAGTTGTGTTTGATTATTTTCTCCCAGTTCCAGCAGGCGGTCTTAGAACTGGGAGAAAATGCTCTTCTACATGATTTTTAAGACTGTAGTGGAGGGTAGAAAGGATGTAAAATGCCCTAGTGTTACCAGATTTTATTTCAGAATATACTTATATTTAGCTGGTTAAAAAATTCAAATTAGTAGTTCTCAGTATTTCCGTGTATCTATTGGATTATCCATGGTATTTAAGCAGTGAAAAAAAATCCCATTTCATTTGCAATTTTTATAAGATTGACAGAGATTACTGTGATTACATAAAACACACCATCATTATGGACATGCGTTCTGGAAATTGTATTCCTCCTAGCGTTTAAAAAAATAGCAACTTTTTTTTTTTAAATTATTATTATTGTTTTTTTCCCCAAACAGAAAAAACAAAGGAATGTTTTGAGGATAGGAATTCAGAGCCTGGGTTCCATCCTGTGGGGTGATGATGTTTGCTGCAGTGATGCTCCCGAGGATGCTCAGAGCCTGACCAAGTTCCTGTACATTCTGCGTGCCCTGCTCAGGAAATCCCTGTCAGCCTGCGTGATCACGGTGCCTGCCCACCTCATCCAGGTAGGAATGCTGCTTTTGACAGCACTCAGCAAAACTTTAAAGCCTATGGCAAAAAAAAAAGCAGCAATTCTTGACGTTTTTTAATGTCTTTTTGTTCAAAGCGCAAACTTAAAATTTACGCGTAAAGCGTAAGAGTCCTGCTGCAAAATCTACAAAGAACTAAGTGTAAAGTTGTTTTATTTAGTGGTCCACTAAAGCACACAGGTTTTGGGGGTTTTATTGATGGAACTTCTAGGGTAAGCAGTGAATGAAGAAAAAAGAAAATTCTCCTTTCTCAACCCCGAAAATAGGAATGCATTATTCCGGAAGAGGGTTTCAAGGAAATGACACAAAAAAACTTGCCCAGTTATGAATTTTAGGAACAGTTATGTCAAATGTTGGTTTTATTTGTTTTTTTTTTAATTGACAAAATTTCAGAAACTGTAAAAAAGGCAAATATCTACAGTCATATCTTTTTCAATCTTTTTCCAAATGCTTTTTGGAGTACCAATACAAGGCTTTTCAGTCTGCTGTCTTTATCTGAAATGGTCATTATGGTGATATCTGATCTTATTTTTAAGGGTATAGATTTGCTCTAGAATTCTAATATCCTCTTATATTGGGACTAGGAGCAAACCAGTTTTGGCATGAGTCATTTTCCCAACTGCAAAATCAGAAGCAATTAACAGCATTGTCCCTGCTAGTATACAGAGACTTAAATAGATCTTCTGAAAATAAACTTTTTTTAGCAAAAGGAAAAATGTAGATAGTCTTTTGTTCTGGGAGCGTAACTTACAGAAGCAAAATTGTTATTATTCACAATGAACAGAGAGCCTATAATTTTGTATATTTGATTTGATCACAGTAAAAAGGTACTGGATAAAACCTCATATTATGCAAAATATTTTCATAGTAGGTGAGTTTATCAATAGATGAAATCCTGGCTTGGGTAGGTACATGACTCACACAGTGCATTTTGTTAAACGTCTTTGAAAACCTGCAAATGTTATTTATTTAAATACCAATGCAATTAATCCTTCAAAAATAAAGAAGGTGGATTTTCTAGTTTTACCATTGTAGTCTAAAGTGTGTGAATATTTCTCTTGCAGTACATACCTCTACCTCCTTACTTATTATTTTTAAATTTTAGCTGGCAGTCTGCCTTCAGAAAGAGGAGCAGTTAAATTTAATGCAAGAAATAGAATTTGTGAATGTAAAAACTATGGTCCTGCTTCTTACACACTGCAATTGCCTGTCCATAATTGGGATATATTTCCATCATGGTCTTCTTTATATGCATTGCCAATAAAAAGAATGTTTGTATTTTAAAGAAGCACAGAAGTGTCTCTAAGATAGAAACTGAAGGATTCTTCAAACTCACTCGAGAAGTTGATTATATTGATTAAACTTCTAGGGCAAACAGTGAATGAAGAAAAAAGAAAATATATAAATTCTGGGGAGTTAAAATTGAAATTATACCACTGAGTTTTTAACAGTAAGTGCTGGAAAATCCTGAATTTAAAAAAAATAAATGTACAGAATGTGCAGAATCTTTGCCTAGCTGTCTTAAACCAACAAGAGCATTAATTTTTATTTTTCTTTTGGAAGTTGGTGTACCCTTTAAGCCCCGTGCTGTGCGGAGAGCTGTCATGAGGAGGAGCAGAGCTGCTGAGGGTCCCTCGTAGGCCACAGGAGTGAGTTCCCAGAGCCCTGCAGTGTGCTGGCCTGTCCAAGCAGCCTGCCAGGAGCCCTGGGAGCGTGTGTGCATTCTCCCTGCCTGGCACCGATAATTGGGGATGCTGCCCATGCCCAGCGCAGCCCAACATGTGCGGGGCTGCCTGGTGCCCACAGCAGCTGCTCCCCTTCCCTCTGCACCCCTCCTCTCCCCTCTGCTGCACTCACACACTCAGGAAAACAGTGAGACAGAGAGAGCTTTTCTCTCTCTTTTTTTTTTTCCCAAGTATTTATGTTTAATTCCATCAGCCGGCTCCAGCACGTGCTTTATGTGTCGAGCCTTCGAGTCAGCGCGCTGAGCACACAGAGAATTCTCACTGCTCTCCTCAAGACGTAGTGAATTCCCCATTTTTTCCCCCCTGAACTACTCTAGTGCTGCTCTAATAGTTCCTCTGCTTCCCAGGTTGTAGTTCAGCCCCTAACTAAATTAATTGGGTGGCCTTCGCGTAAATTCTTCACGCGTGTAATTTTCGTGAGGGACGTGTAAGTTCAAAATCACATTTAATCAAAGTTTTGTCTGGATGACAGGTACAAAAAAATAGCTTTGTCCTGACCTGCCTTGTCAGGAAAAAGTGTATTTTTGGTAGTGACATAACTTACCTTGTCTCTGTCACTCTCCAGTACAAGTTACTCCAGGGAGGAAGAAATAAAACAATTGGTGGTGCTGATTTTTGATAGGGGCAATGTCTTTTCAGCCCAGACTGATTCTGGCTTTTATATGAAATATATGAATAATGCATATATTTTTTAAATTTTTTTCCCCAATATTTTGCCAAATACTTTGCATGTTGTACTGTGAGAGGGAGTTCAAATTGACTCTACCTGGTTTCTTTCTTTTTCAGAAAATTTAATTTTGCTTTTACCTTTCATATATCATCCTTTTTTTTTTCTTGGCTGGTGAGACATTGAAATGATCCTCCCTATTTAATATTTTCTTTATTCTGGTTTCTCAGTTTTTCTTCATCTGTTTCTAAGCAGTCACTTACCTTTTTAGATAAGCAGTAATGTTCTTTTTGTTGGTTCACTTTCCCTAAATTCTCATTTCTGGTTTGACTCTTCAGTGATTGCAGAGCATTAAGCAGTGATTTTGTTCTTGATGTTTTTCCCTCTGTGATACAAATGCACCAACGTGGCTCTTACATTATTCCAGCAATCCATTGTCTTAGATTTAATAACTGGGAATTGCATTATCCAGAGATAATGCTCATTAATCCAGCCTGATGGGGCAGTTCATGATGTCCTGGAAGGCTGTATTTTGGTAAAAGACACAAGTTTGCAAAAAGAGTCTGTTTGTTTGTGTGTGGAGTTTTTCCAGAGTAAGTGGAAAAAAATTGTAGTCCACTAAAGCACACAGATTTTGGGGGTTTTATTGATGGACCTTCTAGGGCAAACAGTGCATGAAGAAAAAAGAAAATTCTCTTTTCTCAACTACAAAAATAGGAATACGCTATTCTGGAAGAGAAAATGACACGAAAAACTTATCCAAATATGAATTTTATTCAGGTGATGTGTGACAAGTTTTTACTTGATTGATATTTTCTACTGATTGAACATCCTCTTATCTTACACTGTCTGTCAGGTAATAAATATTGAGCTACTTACAAGTGTGATTAAAATAGTTGATGGAAGGTTATTTTTCAAGTCTTCCTACTGCTTCTTGAAAATGCATTGTGCCTGAGAAATCATATGGTACATTTGAAAAGGGAAAATTACTTCCATTTTTAAAATCTAGCATTGATCAAGGAGGGCAGATTAAAGAGGCATTTCATTTGTTGTTACAATTTCCAAGTTTAAGGAATATTATAAAAACAAGTAAGAATTCTTTTTCTATGTTTTAATAATCAGTGCATTTAAATTTAGAAAAAGAATTCTTGTGCAATTGTGTGAATGAAAGGACTTTAATGTCAATAGTCTATGATGGAAAAGTCCTAAATCAGAATTTAAAAGATTTTCCTGTTGTATTTTTTTTTCTTTAATTGCTAGAAATCATTGGTAAATCCAAGAGCATCTTTCCCTCAAAATCCTAAGGAATGTTTTTAATTCTATTTCATTCCTTCCCAGTTTTGTATCTCTTAAGCAGTAGTGGATTTTTTTGAGTAGATTCTTATATTCAATGGGGAAAGCAGAGTCATCTTTTATTTTGAACTCAAGGCTGGTATTACTGGTAAGGACTAAAAACCACATTAGCCAGCACGTACCAAGGGAAATTAATTGACTAATGAAAAGTCAGTACGAATAACTCTTCTCACAGAGCCTGTCCTCAGAGTCTGCAGCTCTGTTTTGCAAGGTATTTTCATTATTTCATCCAGTGGGTTAAAAAATTAATTTCCTACAATATTAATGGTTTGAATTCACCCACGTGCAGAAGCCACTGTGGGTTTCAGTGTAGAAAAATTCAGAAATAAACCTTTTCACATGCCAAGCCTTTTGTGTTCACACTGAGTGATTTAGCAGCTAAACTCCAAGTCAAGAATCCATTGCTAATATAGGATTATAAGATGTGAGCTCCTATAGCTGGTGAATTTCTCACAGTTTGAAATCTTTATTCCTATGACAAGAACTAGGAGTGATTGCCTACCTTAGAGCTCTCACTCCTGAGAGTTCACTGGTGTAAAGTGCTGAATAACCTCCCAATGTATTCGATGAGGTAGCTGCACAAAGATTTGTATTGAAATCCAGCATCATGTGGGTGTTATATCATAATTAAGGAAGCTTTCAATTTTCTCAGCAAAATAGAAACCATGAAGATGAAATGGTCTTAATATTTTTCTGTATGGGGTTTTTTGTTTTTTGTTTTTTGTTTTTTTTTTTTACTTGCTTTTTAATGTTGCATGTTGCTTTTTGTTGTATGTGAGACATAGATTTTAACAGCAGTAGAAATAAGTATCAAGAGTTGTAAGTTTATGACAGGTGTTTTGGGTTATCCACATAGGTTTAGGGTATGAGTATTTTGGTTTTTAGACATTCATAAAACCATCTTTAAAATTCCGACTCAGTAGGAAGCTCAGGGAAGTGTCCTATTCAAAATTTAATTTGGGAAACAGTATTTTTTTTTTCCATTTCTCTTATTGCTGATGCTGTTTGCTGGCCATGCTGTAGAAGAAATAAAAGTATGATGTGGTTTCATGGAATCAGATTTTGGCTGCCAACAGGCTGTGTTCTAGCACTGCCACTTCTGATTTGGTTACAACTACCCATTTCAAAAACAAATACGATATACATCTGAAGCATGTTTTGATCCCCACATATTAGCTGTCTGTTAACCAAATTAAGTATATTGTGGTGAATAGTCACGCTCTCTGAAGTGACATGCCTAAAACAGCCTTGTCATTTTAATAAATTTTACTTTTTAGAAGGTTCCTATATACACATCTTCCCCATCTCTCTTTAATTAAAAAAACCCCTTTCCCAAAACGCACACGTTAAACTGGAGAAGTGCAGGAGCACGTGCAAGGTGGCAATTTTATTGTCCATTTTAGGTCCATAAACTGCAAATACGCCTCTGAAAATCAGGTAAGATGTAGAAGCAAGTGTTTGAACTCCAGCAGCAGAGCTAAACAGTTAAATATCCCATCCCAGTGTGGAGATAGTCATCTGTTCAAGCATATGGAATCTTTTGGCTACTGGACTAAGCAGTTAATATAATGCCCAGTGTCCAGACATGGCCACAACTGTTCTGGAAGCAGAAGGGAGGAGGCTCATCTATTGATGAGCCCATTTGGACACTGATAAGTAAAGATTAAAAGAGTGACTTCAAATAATACAGGGCAAAGGAGTTATTGCTTTCAGCAAGTAATACTTTTAGAAAATAGAAGGTAGCATTTTAGCTTTTTTTTTTCTCAAAAGCAGGTTTTTGTTTTTTTTTTTTTTTTTTTTTTTTGTAAAAATTAAGGTTGTTGAGAAAAAAAAAAAAAAAAAGAAAGAAAAAGCCCTGTGACTAGAATTAAACATAGAGGTTATCTGTTCTGTTTCTGAATCAGAACAAAGAAGAAAATTTTTGTGTAAAACTTTTACATTTAAATCCTTGCATATGTCCATCTTATTTCCATTAAGATTTCCATCCTAAGTGATTTTCACAGAACCAAATGTTGAGCTCCTGTGCAACGTGTGCTTAGGAACATTTTGATGGGAACTTTTGGTGTTGTTTAAAAATCCTGAAATTTCGGAATCCAGTTCTACCTCTTTTTGTTTAGACATTCTCTATTAATTAGAATATAATCATAATAAAAAGGAATACTGCATCTTTAATGATGTTTTTGTGCCTGTGTAGTTAAGCTTTAATGCTAGGGGGAAAAAAAAAAATTAAATTAGCCTTGTAACCTCTTTCTCTTCCAGACTGATGATGGAAAATAAAAGCTCTTAGCCACAGAATGTAACACTTAGAATTAATATTTAATTAGACCAGCAAATTGTACACCGTGGCTGAAAGCTTCCAAAGAGTTGTTAGTGCCACAATTGACCTACAAGTTTAATAATAACTCACTTCTAGGAGCAAGTGCCAGTTCAGCATAGTGGAGCCACTGTAAGAAAGTCCTGGGAGATTAAAATCAGCAAACCAAATGGCAGGCGAGGATTCCTGGGATGGAGCCTTCTGGAAAGCTGGGAGCTGGAGTAGCTTTGCAGCCAGGATTCAGATGAGAGCAGTGGGCAAAAAAAGCTGATCCCTCCTGTTCTGGGAGCTTCTGGTTGTAGGCCAAAATCTTAGAACAGATTTTTTTCTAAATGTTCGTACAGCAGCTATTAATTTCTATCACAAATCAAGTCATGGGTGGCTCATCTTCATCTTTTAATTCAGTTCTAATAGGAACATTGTCACTGAATTCATGGATTTTACTCATGGAAGAAGGATGCATTTTTGGTATGATGTGTCATTTAGTGTGTTTGTATTGCAGAATGTTTAATTTTATAGCATCTTACTGCTACATAAAGGGGTCCTTGTTAGAGTAAGATATGACAAGCAATTTGTGGTAATATTGTGATATGTGTAAATTAAATATAAAATGAGTATACATTGTAAAATATAATATTTGGAAGGTTAAATAGCCTAATCTTGCTTTTCATTTTACGAAGAATTAAAATAGAAAAGCCTGGAGCTCTCCATTAGACACCCATCTGAGCCTTGATTCCGTGGCAAATTATTCCAGTGAAATAGGGCACCATAAGTTCAAAAATGTGCAAACACACAGCAACAGACTGAGGAAGGAGCACTCTGCATTATTTATCGGCTAGACCCTAAATAATTAAAGCAATGCCTACTCATTAGTTAAAAATTAAAGCGGGGAGGCCCTTGCCAGCAGAGGGAGCAGTCATGTCTTTGCTTGGGTCCCCTTCCTTTCCAGCCCACCCATCATTTCCACCCTAGCTCTCCTTATTGCCCAGCCAGTTTCCCATCTGGACCCAGCTCTGCCAGCCTGCTCCTGATGACAGCCTATAATTTGGTACTGGATAAGGGATTAGTTTTTTAAATGGTTTTTGTATTTCAGAGTCTTGCCACTTGGTTATCGACACCAGTTAGGTGTTCCTTTTGATGCTTGTTCATTGAAATAATAGTGCAGGTTCTTTTTGGGCACCTGGGAATAAAATGAGATTCACTGTTTAAAGAATTAAACTTGCAGTGAGTGTTAGCCTTTCCAAATTGGTAGGAAAACTGCAGTGACTTTTTTTTTTTTTTCAGGCAAAATGGCAACAAAAGGAACTCCTGAACCTTTTTCTCATAATGAATGACTCTCAGTGGAGTCATAGGATTTTAGTTAAGCCAGTGGGTTTCAAATATGTAATTTTGGCAGTTTTGTTGTGGCTCTTTTGTTACATGGCTCACTCTTCAGACTGCTTTTGCATCTCTGTTTTATACTGCCCTATGACCAACTTGTAGCATGGCATCCTTTCTGTGTTCACTTTTCTAGAGGAATCTGCTCAAATGATCAGTTCATTTTTTCAATGCCTAAAGACGAGAAACAACCTATAGATTTCTAAATATATGCTTTTATAACAGCGAGAAAATCTCCTTAGTGAAAACCAGATAATGTTCAGGGGAGGTGCTGGGCTCATCTCAGCCCGCATCTTGTACTGATTTCTTCATTCTTGTACTGATTTTTTCCTTTCCTGCCTGGAAGAAGGGCTCAGCCAGATTTATTTCATCTCCTCGGTGCTGCCCCATGGCCCAGCAGCACTCACAGTCACCTGCAGCCTGTGCACACTTCCAGGCACAGAATGCTGAGGAAAGAGAAGAGAAAGGCCCTGGGTGATAGTGGAGCCCTGGAAAAAGTTAAAGATAGAATCTAAATTGTGAAGCTTTGTGTTTTCCCAGATCAACTGCACCTGCATAAGCAGTATGATAAATGATATGATTGTTAGATGTGATGATTGTTTAGTAATTAAATAGAATTATTATATAACCATAAGAAGAATCATGAGAAACTCTGTTGGAAATTCAAAGGGGGCTATGTTTAGCTGAAATCTATGTATACAATAGAACAATTTAAGTTTAATAATGAACGTGAAAGTTCTATAAGGATAGAGTATAAAACACGCTCATCTCGGATGTATGGTCAGAATTAGATTTGGGTGAAAACCACCCCAATTCCCAGAGCTCTTAATGAAAAGCACCACATAGAATCATGATGTGATTATGTGTTTCTGAATGCTAACATGGGCAGGGCTCAGCTCAGAAAGTGTCCCCCTGTACCACCCTGCACATCTGTCCCCTCTCTCAGCCCCACAATAACAGCATTTTCAGCTTTCGGGGCTTCCCCTCCCACACCATCTTCAGGATGTTTTGCTGCTAGCCCAAATGCAAGGCTGCACCTCCTGGAGCAAACCTCAGCTGCAGTGGGGCCCCAGCTCACTCTTGGCTGCCTTTTGCTGCCGTTGGCCAGCTCACACCTCACCTCTGTGCTTGTTCCTGGCTGGTAAATGAGGGGTGCAGCCCTTGCCTGTCTTTTGTGAGGCACTTGGAGATCAACAGATGGAACACTTGATTTAAGCTCCTAGACTTGTTCATCTTTTTTAGGCTGCAGCAGCAACTGTTATTGACTTGCTTAATTTATCTCTGTTTAGTGAGCTCTCAGTTCACTGGTGGTCTTTGGGTCTGCCCTTCAATGGCAGAAAGAGCATATTTCTGGTTCTGTAAGGTGCCAGGGCTTGCTGGCCTTCGATGCTTTCATAGCTTAAGTAATGCACAGGTCCATCTTCAATGAAGATCCAAAGTTTGTTTTTTGGGTTTTTTGTTTGTTTTTTGGGTTTTTTGTTTGCTTTGGTTTTTGTTTGTTTGGTTGGTTTTTTTGAAGTGTGTGATACTTACTTTTTATTTCCTGGCTCGTTATTCTTCGTGAAAAATTCCCAAAATTCACTGTGTACAGTGTCACCCACCTTCATCTGACATTTTATGGTAATACACAAAAACACTGCAGAGTTCCCACAGCAGAGACAACCATCAGGGCAATGTTATTAAAAGCAACCTTAAGAGAACAACGAAAATCTGGAATTAATTTGTTGTGTAACATATTGACCAACAGATGCTTTGTTACTCTCTTCCCATTTTTATGAGTGTGTTGCATCTGATTGCCTGCTCTTGTCTTCACTATTTGTCCTTTCTTTGCTTCTGCAACTTGTAGAAAAATTTTCAAAGATATTCTTTACTGCTTTAAATGAGCTAATGTAACTAGCTATGTTATTCAGCTATATTAATATTATATATTAATACATGATATACATATTATCATATATAATAATATCTAATAATCTATAATAATATATGATATATAATAACATAAGGTATATATTATAATTTTATATTATCTATTACTATAGATAATAATATATACATAATATATAATCTTTATATATATATAAATATATATATAAAGATTATATATATTATGTATATATTATATATGTATATATAATATATGTATTATATATTATGTATATATTATGTATAGATATTATATATATATATATAATCTTTATATATATATAAATATATATATATAGGCAGATAGATTATATAATTACTCTATTATATAGTAAAGTTATTTTACCTCTACACAAGTCAACCAAAATCAGTGTTTCTCTTGTTTCATCCACAGGATATTATTGAGTTTTATTGTAGTCAGTAAGGTTCTTCAAAGGTAAAAGAAGATTCCTAATCAGTCAGAATGCCCAGGTGTGGATTTCTGATCACTGAAGGCGTTGTACTTTGTAGCAATCCCTCTAAGTTTATTTCCTGAGTCTTCCAGCAAAGACGTGGCACTTGTGTTCAGGTTTTTTGTGAGACTGGTACAGATTTCTGCACACCAACATTTGTTAATGGTCATTTCATATTCCCATGGCCTGAGTGTACATTCATTTTAGATCCAAAATTCAACATTCAGTTAGGAAATTTGCTGTGTGCAAACACACCTAATCACTTTGGAGTCGGAAGATGTGTAGAATTTTATACTTTACAGTCTTTATTAATTATCAAATAACACTTTTTGGCAGAGCAGTTGTTAATCATTCATTTTGGGGATTTGTGAATAATAATAACACATTAATACCTTGAATCCTGCTATTATCCTATTATTATTTGTGAATAATAATCATAATAAGTGCACAAACTGGATCTCTCTATAAAACTAATACAAGGGGCCATTACCTAACTTCTTTTACCAAAAGAAGATGTATGAGTAATTCTAAATTTTTCTTGAGTAGTAATTATTAACAAATAGTCGTAAATATTTAAGCCATGTTTCTTAATAATTTTATTTTATAATGTAAAATCTTTTGGAGATGAAGTAGCAATGACAAGTGGTAAATATTTGTGTATTGTGAAGTCGTCACCTCATCACTGTGTGATGTAATCTCAGAAATATCAAGGATTATTTCATTTATTGTACATCCAACCGCAATTTCTTTTTAGTTCAGTGTGGCTGTCTCCATCATGGTGCTAAGCCTACTTCAGTTTTATGACTGAATGTAACAGAATTAAAAAAAAAAAAATTAGCTTTTCTTAAAACTTCACACACCAAAATTTGCTTTGATTTCACAGGATTCGTATTATTTGGCATGAACTTGCTTGGTGTTTATTATTGAGACCTCCTTGCAAATGAAGTGTCAGGATTTCTGGATGCACCTGTTGGTAACAACAGAGATTGTTGCCTCCAATTAAAATTTTACCTGGGCTTGGGAGAAGTATCTGAATTCCTCTTTGCTGTCATACAAAACACTTAAACTGGGTTTTGTCCCAGTACAAACAATATTTGTCAGTAGTGGTTTAGGTGATGAAATTGAAGTAGGATTCAATGTATTAATTCTTAATTAAATGATTTAAAATAAAACCAGTGAGGGGATTATATTACCAGAATGTAAAGAGACAGAAGTAGCCCTCTGCCAAAATACAGGCCTAATGTCTCTCTGAAAAGAGATGTGCTCTTAAAACACCTTATTTTCAATGCAGGATATAAGTCCATATTAAAATTATGTTCATGTACTAATCAAAATTAAAATGTAAATATATGCAAAAATTCCATGTAATACAAGTATTTATATCGGTGGTAATTCATGTATTTATGTAGGTGGTAATCTCATTGTAGATCTTTAACGTGAGTGTCTTATTTTCCTTTTAAATTTTGAGATTGTTTATATGTACTATGTAGAAAAGTTCAGGCTGTCCTAAGAAAAAATTCCACTCCCTGACTTTTCTTTACTTATGCAGTGCAAGCCCTGAGGATTTAAATATTTTCATTACATAAATGTCGTAAGGTTTTTAATTTTTTAGAGACTGGCAGAATGAGAGGGTGGATTTTGGGTGTTGGAAAAATTTTGACAGGAAATCAGAGGAGAGCTAGAAATTAGAGCAGAGGGGAAAAGACAGATTTTTTCCCTAATACGGAATCCAGATGAACCAAGATTGATTTGATTAATAATAGTAATGATAAAATTGTGGTGCACTGAGAACTCAATCCAGTAGAAACACTCAATATTAATTTCAGTGTGGAAGTTTGGGCATACAGGCTGTGCATGAATTTCTGCTGGTGGAGTCCCATGCTTTGTACTCGAACACAGAACACGGTGCATTTTAAACAGCTTTTGTTGAAAATGAATATTTTTAAACAATACATAAAACAATTACTCAAATTATTGCACAAATAATTACTCAAAGCTATGCACCTTCAGAAAATGAATTAGTAAGACAAAGCAATCTTTTTCCATAATTGCCCTTGCCCAGAGCTGCCTGAGCACGTGTGCAGTTCCCATTTCCAGAGCCAGCTCGCTACGTGGATTTTCTTGACATGTTTTGAAAGTATACTTTGGTTGAACCCAAATATTGCAAGTTTGCACTTAAAAGAAAATGTCTGTCTCAAACAGTAGCACAAAGTAAGATATAGAATGGATGCCCAGCCCAGCCTGCACAACAGGATTGCTACCATGTTGTTAGAATAATTATATTTTGGCTGAACTAACTAATTTATAAAAACTGTGGCGCATCTAGCAAGACTGAAAACTTTCCAAGACTGGCTTTTTGGCTTGTTTTGGGTTTGGGTTTTTTTTTTTTTTTTTCATTTTTAGTATAATTTAAAACAATACCTCTTCTAGCTGCCAACAAACTCTTTCCCTGAATCTCACCATTCCTGGCTTCCCTCCTAACCATGTCCTGGCTCCCCTCCAGAGCTGCCAAGTTTATGCCAGAAGCAGGAGGTATATTTGTATGGGGCTGGAGGAAGATCTGGAGCTCTGTTAAATTTTCCAGCCCAGATGGGGCAACATGATTTGTGTGTTTATGTCAGTGTGCCATACATCACAACTATCTGTGTGCTGACGTCAGCTTTGATTGGGCATTAATGTGCTGAACGCTGCAAACTAGAAAATACATGATAGATACAGATCTATGGCAACAATGCCACATAAGCAAATGTCTGTTTGGTGTGGCCTTTCACTGTGCAAAATATTTCCCAAGATACACTGCATTAAGCCAGGGGAATATTTTGACACACTTCAAAAACAAAACCAAAATCAGCGTGGGCAAAGAGAGCACCATTTAAGAAAGGAGACCCTTTCAGAGGAAGAGCTGAAACCCAACCTGTTAGGCAAATATTGAATCTTAATTTTGAATTAAAACCAAGTAGGAGGATGCTATTCTTATGATTTGCAGGACTGTCAGTGATGGGGATATGTTGCTGGTGGTCGAGCACCTTTCTTTCCACAGTTTTTGCGACCCATTGTTATCAAAACTGGCAAGCAAAAACATCAACAGACAGCAAATGTTTTTTTCAAAGGATAGGTTTTGTTTTGTTTGTTTTGGGTTGTTTTTTTTTTTTTTTTTATCAGGAGTTTAGCTTTCTTTCCAGGAATCATCAGTATTTATTTATTTATATAAAAGTTTTTTGTTTCTTGCTTACACAAATAGCATCCAGCAGCCTCCTGAAGAGCTGACAAAAGATGGCCATTTCTGGTCTGTGGCATTGCAGAGGTCCCTGACTGCTTTGGATTTACATTTACACCATCTTTGTGTGGTTGGCCCCATAGAATAAAGATTCCATTGAAATGCAATATATTGTCTCTCTCTTCCTAGAAGAGGGAAATGATTTGCAAGCCACCTTTACAATTTCAGGGGCAGATCCAACAGCAAGGTGTGGGGATTGGGGTGTGGGCAGCGTCCCTTGACCTCACATCACCTGTGTTATTCCTCAGGAAGGAAATTCTGTGGGATGGCAGCGCTTTATCCTTCTCCATGGTTAGATTGTGGGTAAAATGGGAGTTCCCTGACTCCACGGGGATGGATGCTCTTGGCCTGGGCACAAGAGGCTTTGAAAAGAGACCCCTCCCCAGGATTTGATGCCATCTGGCCCAGAAGGTGGGGAAGGGAGGGGGTGTGAAGGTGCCATGGGATCTCTGGGTTTAGGGCTGGTACCCTCAGCAGATTGGGCTGTCCCACACAGAGCACAACTTCATGGAGAGGTCAGGAAACAGAATTCTGTTTATTCTTTGACAGGAGCAGGAGATTTTCACCTTTGGTGTCTGCTCTGTAAGCTTCTCTGTGGCTAGAAAATAATGGTTATTGAAATGTGGGTCCATGGCAGCATTTGGGAGGTTGATCACCATTTTAATAAACCCGAATGTCAGTACAATGCATGGACTATTCTAACATGTCCAGGGATGTTTTAGTGTCTCTGCTCCTAATTGATAAATTGCTATTATGGAATAATTTATCAGTATTTAAATTGACCTTTCAGAATAAGCAGAAGTCATATAGTTTATGAAAGAAGTGCAAAATGTACAAAATACTTTAAATTTAATGAAAAATACCAAGCTATAAGCTGGAGCTGCAGAGCTAATTCCTTATAATTGTAATGGGTATTTTGAGATGATTAGTCTTGATACCCCTGAAGGTTTGATAAATGTAGCACCTACAAGCACCAAGAACAATTATACCAGCTGTCCAGGTACCTTTAAGATAACTATTTCTTATCTTCAAGAAATATTTTGATTTTTACCACAGAAATGTTTCTGTTTTTTCCTCATTAAATACTGACATCATCACAGCATTTAAGAACATTTTTTCTGACTTACCTCTGAAGATCTCTGTTGTGACCTTTGAATGTCTCTCTCTGCTCTATAAAATTGAGTAAAGAAAACCACGTGGAAAAGAGCTTATTTAAGGCAAAGTACATTGTAGAACAAGGCATAAGGCAGCACTCAAAAAATCACACATTTGTTGAGAAATGGTAATGCTGATTGAAGCTTTAGAGTCACGTGTTGTGCAGAGAGAAACTTTTAGAGGGAAAAATGCAAAGAAATTAGCATTGAGTTTTCCATGTTCCACTGAGAGCCAAAATGAATAATTGTGTGGGCTCTGCTTGCTCAAAATATTAGAGATGATATGCCCAAGTGTATTAAAAACCAAGGTTTTCAGAACCCAAACAAAAACTGGGCATCAGACTCACAGCAGAAATCAATGAGAGATAAGCCTAACACATGGCTTGTAAATATTGCTGATGTGAGCAAATGCTTGCTGTGAAGATTTAGGGAAATGTTAATTTAGTGCTAAGTTAGCCCTTTCATGGTTTATCCTTGTCAAATATTTGTTTTCTTTAGGCACACACTTGAAGTATTTTAATTTTTTTTTTTTAAGAAAAAAGCCTTCCAACATAATTTCTAAGTATTGATGACCTATTTTCCCCTCACAGACTGTCACTGAGAAGCCCAAGGCTTGCCCTGTGAACATTAATTACCTTTTTCATCACGTAGGATGTGTATTTTGTTTCCATGTCTTACAGAATAAAGCAATTATGGAACGTGTAACAAACTTGTCAGATATGGTGGTCGGTCTTGAATCATTTATTGGCTCTGAGAGAGAAACCAATCCATTGTACAAGGATTACCACGGTGAGTTCCATCTTCAGCAAGGCAAAAAGTCTGCCCTGGGTGTTTCTAGGGCACTTAGCAGCTCACCCTCCAGTTGGGGATCTGCTCTAAAGCAGCGTTGGGTTTCATTTTGGAATTATACCTCTTCAGTGTTTCCCCTTGCCTAAGCAGCCCTGAGTTAGGGAAATTTTCAGCAGAGTGCATTAAGGCTGCAAAGGAAACATGGCAACTCCTTGCATGTTGTCAGGCTGCATTACTGAGGCATGGCTCAATCAGATGTACATCTCACCAGGCAGGCTTCGGGGAATTCACATGCAGGGCAGCCTTGGCAATCGTCTGACCAGCGAGCTGAACTTGTCATGAAATCAATACTTTCTGATCTGCCAAGTTTTAAATTGAGAACACGGGAAAAACGTGTATTTTAGTTAGTAAGGTGAATAAACTGCTGAATTATGTGCTGAAAAATAAGGTTCTGGTTTGTCAGCCATAGGTTACAGCACTTGTGCTTTTAAGGAAACTTAAAATACGAAACTGATTTTGGTAAAAAAAGTCATGTAGCCTTTCAAGTGTTTTATCTTCAAAATGCTTAATCTTGCATTTTGTTTCCCAAAGGTTTTTGTCAGCTGTTGCGCAGCAGAACCATTTAAATTTTAAAAACAATATTAGAAGTTGTGCTCAGCCAGAGCAGTGAAAAACAGTTTTAGCTAATCCAGAGCACTGTGCATAAATTACAGCTCTTGTTATTGTGATATTACTGTAGTTCCATGGAAACCTTTAGCTGAAAGTAAACTGCTTATCTGAAATCTGCTGTAAACACATGACAGTGGCAGTGTTTTCCCTAGCAGCATGTATGGAGTACACAGAAAAAAAAAAGCAAAGATGGTGTTGAGACACCACTGTGTGTATGCAAGCTGTAATTAATAAATCAGAGAAAAATCTTTCTGCCTGTGAAAGTGGTGCACATTTCATTATCTGGAAAAAAAAAGGTGAATGAAAAAGAAACCATGAACAAAAGCTGGAATAATTTGCCTAATTATTTTTCCAACTGTATCATCGTGATATGGCCTTTGTTTGTGCTAACATAATTCTGTCAATTTAATACTCTTTTTTTCATTACTGAAGAGATCCTTTAGGACAATGTTTGTTTTAGCAGTTATTTCCTGGTTTCCTCTAAAAATGTACACTAAGCCATTTCTGGTGCTATTTAATACAAATTATGTGCCGATATACGCAGCTTTGAGATTTGCACAACCTTAATTTGACAGTCTGAAAAGAGGTGTTTCTAATGGTTTTAACTTTGTGGATTCTTTTTGCCTAAGAACATATTTTAAGGTATTTATTTACTGCAGATGATGAAAGATTTTGACATTACTCAGGAGAAGTTTGATTACGTTATTGCGTTATTTAATGAATCCACCTTAATCATTTTGTTATGCTGCCTGCAAATTTAAAACCTTGAAAAGCCACAAAACAAAAAAATAATTCTATAGATTACCCCTAAATGAAAATGTTTGGGATACTGAATAAAACCTGCTGTTATACCTGCTGTTCCTATATGTAATAATTAGATTTTGTACTCAAAAATCCAAAAAATAGTTCTTCTAATTCACTGGACAGTAGGCAGGGATAGAAGGTTTAGAACTGCAATAACACTTTTCTAATATTATTGACAATTTTTGTAATTAATGCCTGTAAAAATGCTTTTTAAAGTGTTTCAATTTTAGGAAACTTAAAAAAAATAATAAATGCCTGAAAAAATCCTTATTTGAAATAAGGGTTTTAATGTTTGGGTATTTTCTCGCAGCTGCCATTTTGAAGTCAGGTGCCTTTTCTAAAGGTTCAGTATTTCCATTTAGACCCTGGCTTTATGAATAGCAAATATAGGGCAGTAATTGAGAAGCCCTGTAGAATTTTTCCTGGTTTTCAGACGTAGAAAATCCCCCTCAGGTTGTTCAGAGACTATATTAGGCTGCACAAAAACCATCCAGCGTCCTTGTCAGAAAAAATCAGCCTGACTTGCGGCTGACAGAACGCAGAGCTTGCAGCGCACCTAGCCCTGCTAAAAACATCTGAGCAGCTCCAGAAGCCTCCTGCAGGAGGAAAATTTCTTTTTTCTGGGGTGGCACGGGGGGTTAAAAATTATTAAAAAGCGTCCCCTGAACCGGGATTTCCCCAGAAACGTCTTTTTTTTGTTTGTTTGTTTGTTTTCAGGTGGTTTTCGGGGCAGGCAAGGAAGGAGTTCTCATTAGAGCTTCAGTGGTTATCAGTAACCCATAAGCCTTGTTTTGCTGGCTGCTTACTGGTGCATTTAATAAAATAAAGATCACTCCGTGGTGCCGTGGGCAGCATGCAAGGTGATAGCCATATTTGCTTACTGTAAATACAAGGGGAAATCACACACAAACGGGCTGTAGTTTTGACAAGTATTAAGATGGCTCTTTACATCTGTACTCCTGTACCAAAGTGCAATTAGTTTTCCTCGCACAAGGATTTCTGTTTATCTTATTCTGCTTGATTACTTGAGCATAATCGCGCCGTTTGCTTCATTGCTCCTGGTAGTAAGCTCCAGTTTAAAAAGGGGAGGATGAGTGTGTGTAAATATACAGAATTCTGCTGTAAGACTCTAATTTATGCATCTGGATGACAGCGTTTCCTTAATTTTTTTTTTTTTTCTTTTTCTTCTTCCCCTCCTTTACTCTTTCTTTCCACAAGGTTTGGTTCATGTACATCAGATTCCTCGGCTCAATAGCTTGATCTGTGATGTGTCAGACACCAAGGACCTTGCTTTTAGATTAAAAAGGAAGCAGTTCACCATCGAGGTAAGAGCAACGTTGTTTCACTGTTTAGAACCCAAAAGGTGGAGCTAATCCCATCTCTTCTGTTTCGTTTTGTTGAAATATGCATAAAATATGCATCAGATGATGTCAATTCATTTCGTTCTGGCTTTGCTGTTGGGAAGGGGTTTATAAAATACTGTAATATGCCTCCTAATTAAAAATGTCTCATTTGCTGCGCTGAATCGGTCTGCTATAAATACTTTATTTTGGTTTAAAATGTACATAGAAAGTAGGCCACAACCTTCAATAACAAAGCATGACATGTTTCTAAGGACGTCAGGAGCATATTTAATTAAATGTTAATGACTTGCTCTTACTTGTGTTAGTGGGTGGGAAAGTAGCTACATGTTATTACCCCAGTAGAGGGGTTTTAATGTATAATGTTGGCTAAAATTGTGTGTGGTATGGGGGATAAGTGTCCTTATCAGTATTCAGAAACCATTTTCTTTGCATTACTGAAATCACCTTTCGCTCTTTTATGTCATTTTAAACACAGTATCATTTACACTAATGTCCTTAAGTAAATTTCCTACTAAATTTAAACTTTTTTCTGTGACCTTTATGCAGACGGTCCTGATAGAAGGCAGTTATACAAAAGATGTATTTCATTTTAATCTTGCTAAAGAGCAAATGAACATGGCACTATTAAGCAATTAGAGCTGATGTATTTATTAACCAAGTAATGCTCAGAGATGGAAGATGGCTTTCAGGGTGATGCAATAGTCATTGGTACAGTCTGGGCAAATTTTTTCTTTTTTTTTCTTTTTTTTTTTTTAACAAAGACATAAAACAGCCAAGCATCCCTGACAAACCATTTTGTTTAATCTCTTTTCAAATGAAAAGCTCTTAAGCAGGCCACTTGTCTTAACTGCTTGAAACCATAAAAAGGGAGAATTGCCACCAATAAATTAGCATATTTTTTACTCCATCACCAAATGCTGGTCAATGTGGCTTGGCACTGCTTTGGTGTTTGGGACTTCACCCTTAAGTGACCACTTTGGCCCTTATTTGACCCTCTGCCCTTTTTAGCTGGCCACTTGATAAGGTAACTTAAGGGTTCTCTCTCTTCACTGCCCCCTCCCCTTCACAATTGCAAGTAGCCCTAACCTATAAATCATTGAAAGGGCCCTATCAAGTGACAAATTAAGGTGCCCTCCTCCTAATTAATGGTCATCAATGTCTTTAATTATCTAATCCTATTGAGAGGTAGTTAATAGTTAATCAGGCAGCCAGTTCTTCATGCGGGTCATCTCTGCGTGAGTGCCAGAAGTTTCTCAACTGGAGGGATCCTCTTCAGAAGCCACTTAAAGGCAAGCCCATGGAGGAGGGCTTTTTTCCCCCAAGACAATTCCTTTATAAGGTTTGTCACTTCTGCAGAGAAGGCAGCGAGTGAAACCAGGCATTGTGAGGTATTAATGCGTTTGAACAACTGCTTTTGAGCAGTACAGTAGAAACAAAACCCTTGGTAGTCTGTGTTTGGTTTTAAAACACAAATGTTCTCCCTGTTATCAGAGGTGTAGAGAGGCATGCACCCTCATTTCACAGCATAGTAAATTCTCATTTGTTATAGCTGTGAATTAGGAGATTTGGGAGGTTTCTCATCCCTGAGTCCTGTCTCAGAATACAGTTTTCTCTTCCGGACACATTTGAGATTCTAATCTGTAATGTAATTTGGAAGGAAAGAAAACCCTTGGCAGGAGGCTCTGTAAAAAGAATTGAATTAGCCATGGCACACTGGAAACAGGAGTGAAGTGCAACCCTTGAAGCAACCTGTTGCCTCAGACATGCGTAGATGACCCACTTGTGCAATTTCTGCCTTTGCTGCTCAGCTGCAGCCCCTTTTGAATAACTTCAGGTTTTGTTAGAGATATGCTTTCTGTAAGCTGAACTGACACCAACTCTCCCTTTTTGAACATGTTAGATCACTGTCCAACTGTGATCTTCCTGTACAAGTTTCACTAATCTATAATACATACGTTTTTCTTCCTCATACTGTTGGCGAGAGGCTGGCCGGAGTAAGAAAATGGGAGCAAGGGAAAAGTGAATGAGGAAAGGATGTGGATAAGGTCTTCTAAAATGGGTTTCTGTAGTTAGAATGTGATGTGTCAGCAGTCAGTCAGCGCTGGTTCTGGGGGCAGAAGCAAAAAGCAGCACAACAGTGTGCATTGCAAGCACTGTGTATGCCTTATACACGATGCAATGAGCTAGGACTTCTTCAGTATGTAGCTTAAATACAAAATATAGAGTACCTTAGAGGTTTTGGAAAGATTCTGCATACTTATATGCACAATTTAGGATGAAAATATTGCCCTCTGCTTGAAATGCTGCTTTAAAATCAAATTGCATAAGAGAAGGTAGAAACACAGAACCTGTGAATTATGGTGAAATTTCTTCCAAAAGAGTTTTCTTCACTGGACCATTCTTTTGTTACAGTTTAAAACAAGAGCATGGGACATGGATTTACTCATCTCTGGATTGCTCACCAGTTAAATAACTCCTTATAGGTTGGCCCTCACAGGTGGAAAACTTTGAATGTCAAATCTATTTTATTAGATTGCACTTTTGTGGGAAGAACTCCTCCTCTTTGTAGCCTGTGGAATCTTTTAACTGTTTCAGTTTTCCTTGTGTCTTCTTCATCAAAATAAGATGGATTGAAATGTTTTCCAAAGAGATCTTATTTTAAAATTCAGGATGAAAATGGGTTTTTAATGAATATTTATGAGTGCTCATTGTTCATTTATAAATTATGAAGAGGAACCTTCCAGGAAAACTTCCATGTTTATCTAAAAGGTGCAGTAGCTATCTCAAGCTTTCCCAAATCTTCACACGTTGGTTACTAGCAATATTCTCTTATATGCACTCTTATCAGAGACCTATCTTATGTGCATGCCACTTTAAAGGACACAATTTTGAAGTTAGCCTGTCTAATCCTATTTCTTCCCACTTTGGAATCTTAATTAGAAGGAGATAAAAACCATCATTTGACTAAATTATTGTCTCGAATCTGTAGCAAAAGGTATAATCCGCAATTGGGCCAATTAGTGTACCCCGTAGTTAGCTATGCTGAGGCAGGAAACTTGATTAGATCTGACACCAGCCTAGTTCCCACTGTTGTTTTGCCAGGTATGATGGTCAGACTTCAAAGGGCTTGAGGCATCAGCAGGGCAAGGTTTGGAGGCCAGCTTAGGTCCGGTCGTTAATCTCCCTGCTAAAACCACAGCAGCCCTCGCACAAAACAAGCTTACACGACACAATCATGCGGTATTAAAGTTTGGGTTGAGTCATGCCAATTTGCCTTTGATTTTCTGATGATTGACTAAAAGATGGCTACATGACTAGACACATACTGAACGTTTACTGATTAGGTAAGTTCCCCAAATATTTCAAATATTTTTTGATTTCTCAGTTAAATGATATGACAACCCGTTCGTCTTAACGCGGCCGTTCGGCTGAGCTGCTCTTGAAGTGCTTTTTTGCTCGCTTTGTAGCTCTGAGTGCAACTTTTATCAGTTTTGTAGGACCATTACATTCATAGTTTTATTTGGCAGAACTTTATCTTTGTTCTTCCAAAGCCTCCTGTGTCAAGACTTAAGAAATCTCTGCTTAAATTTGGGTTTTTTGCTGCCCCGAATTTCTATGGGGAGATTGTTTATCTTTGTTATTTGGGTAGATTTATAATTACTCTCCAAAAGGACATTTTCCCCTAATTATTTTCCACCTCACCATCGAGTAAAGCGCTGCTCCACGGCTGTGATTACATAAGTGTTCCTTTCTTTTGCAGTCTGATTTGTTCAAATATTGCAGTAACAGTGACATGTTTCCATTCTGAGAAAAGCCTAAGGCTGCTTTAGTATTATTCCAAATGATTGAAATTGCCATCTTGCTGACTTTCCCTTGGGCAGCTTAGGGCCTGTTTACTTTTGTATTTGTTTCACATGTTCCCTCTGAGTTTGGCTGGCAGGACATCATTACCTGGTTTGACAAGACAGTTGGAGAAGATTCATATTTGATTAACTCCCTTTGTTATTGTCTGGACAACACAGACCTCTGAAATGATCTATTTAAAGTTAAAATCCCCGATACATTCAGATAAATGCTAGCAAATAGCAAAGTTTGTGAGGGTGGTTTTTTTAATTCCCTAGTTTTGCTTAATTTTTAAGTCTTCAAGTTACTGTCAATTATTAGGAGTATAGAGGTGAAGCTTTATTCCTAGAATTTTTTATATTATAGTTTGTCTAATAAATAGTTGTTGTGCAAATGCATTTTTTTAAGCAAAACTCAAGTCACAGCAGCCAATATTTTCTTTTAAATGGCTACACCACCTGTGCAGCCCACAATGAATTCTTTAGAAGCCAGCTCAGTTTGAGGCCAAATGTCACATATGATTTAAAGAATAGCCATGCAGCAAAAAACAAGTTTCCAGAGCTCAATGTACAGATTCAGGATCTTTTCTGAGAGGTATTTCCTAACAGGAGAGGGGAAGGAATTAGAGGAGTCCTGTGGCTGGTTTCTCAGAGCAGGGCAGATGCACTGTGGCACTGTGGAGCACTCTGCATTTCATTTTCCCCATGCTAATTGCCAGAGTGAAAGGTTAAAGTCTTTGGAAGGAAACATAACCACCAAAACCAGCAAGTGAGCCTATACAGCATTAAAAATAAACAAATTATTCCAAAGGCATTCAAATAATCAATGTCCTGTCTTCATCTGGCAGTAAAAGGACTGTGAGAAAATTAATGATGGCCAAAATAAGAAATAAGAAGTAATTGCAGCTCCGGGTATTCCTTGTGTCTGTTGTGTGTCCAACGCTGGTATTTGGAGGATGACTCCAAACTCTTTGAGGTTGTGATTTTGGCCATTTAAAACAGGAACTGTGGCTTAGGCAGCCTCCATCTGAAATCTCTGCATTTCTGACTTTTTTGGTCTTCCTTGCAGTGCCTCTCTTTTCACTGCTTGTCTTAGACAGAGTGTGGTAAACTTCTTATTTGCAGAAGGGAGGTGCAAGTGGCCCCTGTCAGGGGTTATTTTCCCAAGCAGGTGGGCAGAGACAAGGCAGAGCTGATGTCTGCAGTGCTGCAGCAAAACCACAGCACAGGTTTGGTCCTGAGGGGCTCAGGAGCATCACTGAGTGCCAGAACTGTGCTCCTGCAAACATCCCCTGAGTAATTTTTCATCAGGAGCAGGTATAGAAACAGAGGCTTAGGCTGTTTCTTCTGGAGGAACAAGTCAACCCTGTCAGTCTATATTTAAAATACAGTGTCTGTTAAATCAGTGTCTATTTAAAATCCATGCCATACCAACCTCTCAGTCGAAGTGAGAACTAGAAAATGGCAGTGAGAGCATCACTTCTTTTAGCTCCTCCCAAGAGGATTTGAGGCAGTCTTCATTAATGGCTGGAGACAATATAATCTTGATTACATTCCTCAGATGTTTCTAAACTTGAGTAAATTTGTAAATAAATGGAGTTGAATTAGTGAGCTATTTTTGGCCACTGTTAACAAAAGCTAAAAGTGAACCTGGGAGCTGACAAAAGGCAAAACACTGGTTAATTATACATTTAGGTAAACTGGCAGTTTTATAGCAACCATTCAGTGAAACAAGGAAAATATATGTTACAACATACGTATTACCATACTGATCTATACACCTTGAAATATAGAAAAAACTACTCTGCATTTTGAGATTGTCAAAACAGACAGTGAGACAAGACTTGGCCCTCAGTTAGGGCCTTATGTTATCAAAATAAACCTTCTTTTCCTAAGCTAGCACTTGTGTCTGCCTGGGGCAGGGATGAAGCTTCCCTGGTTCTCCTGGTTCAGGGACGAGACAGAACTTTCCCAAAGGGTTACAGAAAGGGGATTTCTTCAATTTTCTCACCCCCCATGTGTTTGAGACCACAGCCACCCCTGGGGCTTGCATGGGATGCCTTGAGCAGCTGCAGCATCCCTGGCAAGCTCTGTGCTGGATGTTCTCTCCAGCTGGGGGGCTCCAGTGCAGGGAACTCTGCACATAAAACTCAAATTTCCAACAGGGAGAGGCAAAACACTGGGATAAAATTCAGCTGGAATTTATACCAGCAGAACCAGGCTTTTTTGCATTGATTTTTCCTGTCCATTTGCCCCATTATATTCACCACTGGGTTATTTAAAAATAGTACAAAAGACAATAATTATAATACCATAACGTTTTCCTAATCTAAAATTACTAATACTGAAAAAAAAAAAAAAGGTTCCCCTGCAAAACTAATTCTGTCATAATACCAAGCTCCATTTTGCATTATTTCACCTAGTAGCCAGTTCAGGTTCTCTTTACCTGGTATGGTGTACTTCACTGAATTGTTTTGTCAGATGCTGTCAAGCCAACCTACCATTGTTAAAGAAAATCAAACTAAATCATTTTGGCATGAGCCTTCCAGGAATAAGGCACAGAATATGAAGGGTTTGATGAAATCAAGGATTTGATTTCAGTATTGTAAAAGACTGCCTGTCAAAAATGTATTACATTCTTTCAAACAATTTTGAATAAATATGCGTGTTTTAAATTGTGACAGTACAATTTAGCTAAAGTTTTGGGAGAGTATTTTTAAATTATAATAACTTGAGGTGAAGTACTTGGAGAGCTCATATTTGAGAAGAAAAACTCTCTGACTCTTAATGGCACACTGGACTGAAATTAAGTGATCAGTTTTATACAGGACATGGAATTTCAGAACACATATCCTGTGCACATGTGGAAGAATTTGATTTGAAAATATCACCTTCTTGTATACTGCTTATTAATGTAAATTAAATTATTAATTATTTGTCTGTAGGCAAATACAGGAAGATAGTGTTAACTCTCGGGTTTCATAGGTAGATTTGTAATATCCTGGAATTTATTTAACAATTAATTTTGTTTTATGGGTTGTACAACGCTGTAATGTGAGAGTTCCATTCAGCTTTTCAAAACTGTAACCCTTGTAATGCAGTGCAAGTGCAGTTTCTTGTTAGCAAACAGAGCCCATTCAACAGAACTCACTTAAACAAATAATTCTGCTGTTTGGAAATATTTATGCCACGTGCTGTTTCAAGGGAAGGGCGTGCAGCACAAAGTCATTAATGCTCAGGAAGGTCACTTGTGCCTGTTGCAATGGGCTGCTCATGCTCAGGATCTGTGCTAAGGGTCAGTGTTGCAGCACCAAAGGGTTTGGCCTGTTCAGTCCCTAAATAAGTGGGTCAACTTCTCCTGCATTTGCCAGAAAAGCAAAGCAGCTGACATTATTGCCACTTTCTAACTGTTGGAAGGCAGGTAGGATATGGACATCTTCTGTAAAAATGTTGGTTGATAAAGATTGAAAAAACTCCTTCTTTGCAAATCTCTATAAAGGATTATATTATTCATTATTATATATTATTCACTAGGTTTTAGACAAAGGCCTGTGGGCATGAGTTAGAAAGATGTTGATGGTGAGTCTTTAAGAAGCAAAAAGAGTGAAGCCCCATATTTGTAGTAGTTCTCAGCAGGAACTGGGCGCCACTTCCATTTAAACGCTCTTTAAAATATCACAAGTTTTAATAACATCAGGTTAGTTTATCAGTAACAAATCCAATCAGGGTGTAACATGGTAAAACACATCTCAGGTTTTCTGTATCTCTGTAAAGGCAGGAAAATGAAAATGCAAGCTGAGAGGAAGCCCCATGCTCCCATCCACAGGTGCTCATGGTCCATGAGCGTTATTGCCATGCCCTGAGGTTCAGGGCTCTTGGTGAAAGGATGAGAGGAGGAGCATTTGCCATGTCCACACTTAACTTTCCAATGTTTTCTTGTAACTCTTTTGTGTTAATTTTTCCAGTCTTTTGAAAATATTAATGGTTTTGGATGAACATAAATCTGTAAGGAAACCACAAATTGATAGCTTCTTTAAATTTTTCACCTCTACAGAAATTGCTTCATACCATTTTTCTGATCTATTTCTTTCATTGGTTCACAAAAAATATTACCCTTTATTGAGCTGTTAATGCAGGAGCATGGGTGTTTAAACTATTTTTATTGAGAGCAAACTAGTCATTATTCTCAGTCTGAAAGACTTCATGGAAGTGCCAAAAAGAGAGAGCAGGAAAAAAATAAACATGCACTGCAAAGTACTGTAGCTGAAGAAAAAATGTTCTAAAATCATTGTGCAAATACTACTTTTTGCTTTGGCTTAATTATGGGCTATTATCTGTAACTAATTCCAGAGTACATTTTATTCTTATATTTCTGGCCAAGAGAATTGTGCAAAAAATAGATTATCATAAGCAAAAGGGGTGAGGACTACAGTGCCCAAAGTGTAAGTAAAGTTAGGTTTTGGTCGTGCCATCTTTATTGCTCTCTCTCTCTCACTGTTGTTCCAGTTACATGGTTTTGATATTTTTTTGTATTTGGTTTTTCTCAGTTATATTTCATAGGGTTTTCAAAGGATTCTGTATCACACACAATGTAATTTAAAGTTTCTCATTGCATGTTGAAAACCAATAGCTTTTGAAATATCAAGTGAAGCTGTCTCCTAGAAGGAAAACATTATTTATTGCAGTTAAAGTGGTGTTTCTGGCCAGCTTAACATTGACACCATATTATTCCCCTTCAGAATGAATTATATTACTGAATTAACTGTTCTGTTTCCTCCTTCCTTCTGAAGAAAGTAAGCAATAATTGTATAGTGTACAATAATTAAAGCTTTTTATTGCTGTCCATAAATGCATAAATAAATAAAGGGAATTTGGCTGCCAACTTACACCAATCATAGGCTGCTTGACTTTCAGAAAACAGCTGGTAGCACTTGCTGAAAGTAGTTCATTTTAAATGCCTCATTTCAGGTATTTAAGGTTTGAAAAACCTCGTTTTAGCTTATGAAAACACAGTCTAGGGGCTTTTCATCTAATTTGTTTCCTGTTTGAAGTCTGTTGTAGGACAATTTACTCAAGAATTCACTCTGGTGTTGTAAGTTCATGCTTACAAAACAGTTGCTAAATGGACTTTCTTTTTTTCTCCTATTAAACCAGTAATCTTTGTGTTTGCTTGAGTCTTGTTAAACAGCAAAAGCAGAAAGCAAAGATAACCAACCAGTCTGCCACTTTTCAGTGGGAGTGCGTGAGTACTGGAGAAATCCACTTCTGCTGCATCCAAAGCAGAGCCTTCTATCCTCCAAATAACCTGGCTGCTCAATATTTAAAGTTTTGAGATCTTTATTAATCCTTGCTGAGGCGCTGTACCTCGCCTTTTGTGGGAAGGACAGGGTTGTGTGGCCCACGTGCGAGCGTTTGAGGATTTGGCCACGGGAGCTGAGTTTTGAGGGGATTTCTGAAGTCTCTGTGACACACCTGAGATATCTGCCAGGCGTTTGAATATTTGTGAGCAAAACATTCCCCGAGTTTGGGGAGGAGCTGCTCAGTGACTGCCTCACCCAGGCTGGCTCCTGGCTCTGCGGATGGAGCAGGGAGGAGCTGGAGCTCAGGGGTGACCTCATCCCTCTCTCCAGCCCCTCAAAGGTGGCTGTGCTCAGGTGGGGCTGGTCTAGGACACCAAGAGCTGCACCAAGGGAAATACAGGCTGGATATCAGGAAAAAGTGTTTTACAGAAAGGGTGATAACGTTCTGGAATGTTCTGCCTGGGGAGGTGGTGGAGTCCCCATCCCTGGGTGTGTTTAACAAAGCCTGGATGTGGCACTGGGTGCCAGGGCTTGGCTGAGGTGTTGGGGATGGTTTGGACTCGATGATCTTGAAGGTCTCTTCCAACCCGGTCATTCTGAGAATTTTGGGAATTCCCAATGAGGTTGTGGAGTCACCATCCCTGGATGTGTTTAAAACAAGCCTGGATGTGGCACTGGGTGCCAGGGTTCAGTTGAGGGGTTGGGGCTGGGTTGGACTTGATGATCTTGAAGGTCTCTTCCAAGCCTGTGATTCTGGGAATTTTGGGAATTCCCAAGGAGTTGGCGGAGTCCCCATCCCTGGGTGTGTTTAACAGAGCCTGGATGTGGCACTGGGTGCCAGGGCTTGGTTGGGGTGTTGAGGATGGGTTGGACTGGATGATGTTGAAGGACTCTTCCAGCCCGGTCATTCTGGGAATTCTGGGAATTTTGGGAATTGCTGAGGAGGTGATGGAGTCCCCATCCCTGGGTGTGTTTAACAGAGCCTGGATGTGGCACTGGGTGCCAGGGCTTGGTTGGGGTGTTGGGGATGGGTTGGACTGGGTGATGTTGAAGGACTCTTCCAACCCGGTCATTCTGGGAATTCAGTGATTCTGTGCAGTTTGCAGATCCTTGGGCCTGGGAGAGCTCTCAGCTGAGGATTGCTGTCCCAGGATAGCTCAGGATGTCTCAGGTCTGCAATCTAAAACCCCTGGTAAACTTGGTAATCAACACTTCTCACCTTTTGGTGTAAGGCTTTGTAATTCTGGGCAGGTTCCAGGTTCCCTCCACCGCCTCAAATGCACTTTTTCTACCAGAGAGTAGCATGGCAGGAGTCACATCAGCTTTTTCTTTTTTGCTTTACTGAAGGGAAAAATGGTTCTCCTGCTAGGATGAGTGTTTATTAAGAGATACAGACCAGTAATTTTTTAATATTTTTGTTGTTAAAAAAAAAAAAAAAAAACTAATAGGGAGGAAATCTAGTACTTGTATTTAGATCTGATCCTCAATAGTAGCATAGCCATGGGCTGTTTATGCTTGGTCTGCATCATCTAGACTAAAAATAGCCTTCCTGTCATTTTATTGGCAGAGCTTTAGCTACTCCTTTAATTCTGTTTAAAAATGGATAGAGGGAAAGACAGCATAAATATTGGATGTGTGCAGATATTTCAGTAAGGAACTAAAAGGAGATTCCTGATGCTTTGAAGAGCTCAATAATTAAATAGAAATCTTATTTTGTTTAAGAGGCATTTCTTAAATTAATATAATCTTTGGAGGCATTACCTTCATTTTTGTATTTGGATCATTGAAGTAGCCACTTTTAAATAGCTATTTAGTACTGTCCTGCTTAAGTTTTATTCTTTTTAGATTTCCTTTATATTTTGATAAGAAATGACTGGTGAGGTATTTCATGTCTCATCAGTTAAATGGGAAGGCCCATTATTTCTGTATTTTCTATTAATAAAGTGAGTTTTTGCAGAATAAGACAAGTCACTACTGCCTGCTAAAATCTTCAGCAATAACCTGAAAATTTCAGGCTTATTCTGTTGTGGTTTTTGAAAACCTGTGGAAAAAAGGAAAGAAGAACTGGCTATTTTGTGTTCTGGCTGTCATACAAAACCTGGGGCTACTTTAGAAACTTTCAAGGCCACAGTCATGTTATGGAAAAGACAGTTTTAAGGTGGAAATGCATCTCTGATTATTTTTTATTGATCTGAAAAGGGCATTTTGACTTTGAAAAGGCCATGAAAATTAGATTCAGGCTACTGAAACACCCTTAAATCTACAAAGGAGAATTTTTACTGTGTTAGTAGAGGAAGGCCCTATTGCAGAAACATTGCAGCGAAAGGATTTTGTTAGTGGAATACTTATAATCTCATATTACAAGCATTTTTTCCTCTGTCTGAACTAAAATTCTATTTCTACCGTGGTCTTTACTGCTTCTGCTTCTCCATTTTTGTCCATCCCCACCCTGATGTGTATTTGCATCCTTTAGGGCAGTTTTATCCTGTACATCCAATGCAGTTTTCTGTGCTGTCACAAGTAGGAATAACTGGAATACTTTCTTGCAGCTTCTTTGATTTTCATTAATTTTTGTTTCTTGGGTTTTCATCCTGAAATTCTGTTGTTGCTGTACAAATTGATCCAAAAAAAATCAGCATTTATTGTGGTCAGATGTATTTGAAAGTAACTTCTGTTAACTGCTGCTTTTATGGAAGGTTGGTGGTGGTGTTGCAAATGAGGTGATGGAAAGAGAAGCAACGAATATTGTAGTTTTTACATTAGGGCATCCAAAATAAAGTTGCAATCCATCTGTTGCATAGCACTGACATAGGGGGCATATCAGTTTTCAGAACTCATGATCAAAGCAGGATATTACTGCTGGAAATTATGCCTGACTGGAGTGGTTTTATACACATAATCTACACTTCTGGTAAAAATATCTATAAGTAAAGCAGAATTTCTGCAAAGCCAGGAATAATCCCTTAATGACAATTTTTATTGTGAACAGTATCACATTATTAATATTCAAACTATTTTATCTGGGTTTTTTTTTTTTTTTATTTAAAGAGGAAGTGTGGTTCCATGCAAAATTACATCCCTGAAAGATTTAATGTTCCCAACATTAAAAAAAAAAAATATATATTGGAAAATCACTTTCCATCTTGAAAAATCAAAGCAGCTATTCTTGTTTCAAGTTTCATCTAATATATTGTTCGGTGTGGTTGTGTGATAAACACATTATTCCTTGAACAGGAATTAAGAGTAAAGCTGCCAGGAAGGGGTTTTGTTGTCAGAGTAGTTCCCGCCTCATGTTTTGTAAGGGATTTCATGGTCCCATTGTAAAGAGTGGATGATTTAAAACGTGTTCCCAAGATAAACTTTCCCATTGTCATTAATGAGGATGGATAATACTGAGTGACAAGTGCATTAGGAATGACACAGAAAGAGCTGTTAGATTTGTCAGAGCGGATCACTTCAGGCAATGAAACTCGAGGACATTCTCTTTTAGCAATTTTTTGCTATTTATTTAGAGAACCAAGGATTGTGATTGCTCACACAGGTGGATTCTGCTGTTTAGTTCATTAAATATTTAGGTAACTTTGAAAAGGTGAAGGTGATAAATATGAGCATTGTGAAGGGCACAAGTGGTTGCTGTGTTTACAAATACATTAAAAAAACCCCTCATACACCATTTATTTGTTTTTATAATGTTTATTTTGTAGATAATTTTTTAATCTGCAATGCTCTGAACATGAGTATTTTAAAGTTATATAATAAGAAGTCCTCTGAACTGTCATAGTAAAGCTCTGGGATAAAGAAGCCTAAAAATTAGGACACTATACATGTAATTTACATTGACTTAAAAATTGTATTTCTCCACAGAGCCAGACTTTTGAAATATTTATTCCTGAATAATTAATAATGCATGACTTTTTTCCTAGTGTTTAAAACCCTTCCAAACTACAACATGCCTATCCATTTCCATTTTGAACATGCAATTGGTCACTTTTTCGCCTTGATTCATCCTGCCTGGCTGCCAACCAAATTTTGCCCGCGTGCACCTCCTTGACACTAATAATGCCTGAGCTCCTCTTGGTTTGCGTGCAAGATTTCCCAGGCGGCAGTTTGGGGCTGGGATAAACTATCTATCATCTTTGCATCCAGCTCCTGTGCCTCAACCAAGGCAGCCCCTGATGGAAATCGCATTTGACAACTCACCTCTCCTTGGCGTGCCCGAGGTGAACATAGCTACAGACCATCCCCGCAAGGGCAGAGCAGCTCCTCCATATGTTGGGGAGGATCCTTTTATTTGTGTCAGGAGACTTTTTTTTTTTTGCAGAGCATGTATAGGCAGAGATTTTTTTTTAATTTATTTTTTTTCCCCCCAGACTTCCTTGTTCGCGGGCGCGCAGCCGCTGCTTTCTCCTAACCTAAAGCATTTGGGGTTTGTGAAGTGTTTTTGGGATCTTTGTTTCACCAGAGCTCTTCCTTTGAGATTAACCAGGCCAATATTGGATGCTGCTTTCTCCTGACCTAAAGCATTTTGGGTTTGTGAAGTGTTTTGGGATCTTGGTTTCACCAGAGCTCTTCCTTTGAGATTAACCAGGCCAATATTGGGTGCTGCTTTCTCCTAAGCTAAAGCATTTTGGGTTTGTGTATTTTGGGATCTTTTTGGGGTTGTGTGGTTTGGGATCTTTGTTTCACCAGAGCTCTTCCTTTGAGATTAACCAGGCCAATATTGGATGCTGCTTTCTCCTAACCTAAAGCATTTTGGGTTTGTGTGTTTTGGGATCTTTTGGGGTTTGTAAAGTGTTTTGGGATCTTTGTTTCACCAGAGCTCTTCCTTTGAGATTAAC
>WBNP01001992.1:70886-92626 GCA_013401095.1 Passerina amoena
TGGGTGCTGCTTTCTCCTAAGCTAAAGCATTTTGGGTTTGTGTATTTTGGGATCTTTTTGGGTTTGTGTGGTTTGGGATCTTTGTTTCACCAGAGCTCTTCCTTTGAGATTAACCAGGCCAATACTGGGTGCACCTTTCTCCTAACCTAAAGAAAGCATTTTGGGTTTGTGAAGTGTTTTGGGATCTTTTTTATTAGAGCTCTTCTTTTGAGATTAACCAGGCCAATACTGGGTGCAGCTTTCTCCTAACCTAAAGCATTTTGAGTTTGTGTGTTTTGGGATCTTTTGGGGTTTGTAAAGTGTTTTGGGATCTTTGTTTCACCAGAGCTCTTCCTTTGAGATTAACCAGGCCAATACTGGGTGCTGCTTTCTCCTAACCTAAAGAAAGCATTTTGGGGTTTGTGAAGCATTTTGGGATCTTTTTTATTAGAGCTCTTCCTTTGAGATTAACCAGGCCAATATTGGGTGCTGCTTTCTCCTAACCTATTTTGGGTTTGTGTGTTTTGGGATCTTTGTTTCACCAGAGCTCTTCCTTTGAGATTAACCAGGCCAATATTGAATGCTGCTTTCTCCTAACCTAAAGAAAGCATTTGGGGTTTGTGAAGCATTTTGGGATCTTTTTTATTAGAGCTCTTCCGTTGAGATTAACCGGACCAGTATTAGTTGTATAGGTATTGGCCAATATTGGATGTATAGGTAAAAATTCAAGAGGGATTTGTGGGAATCCATAAAGTCAGAGGGGTTTGGGAAAGCTGCAAAAGGCAGGCTCAGTGACAGCAGAACTGAGATTGGAGCTAAGCAGTGGCCATGAGATTGGTCAGCAGAAAAATTATGTAAGAAGTAGAAAAGTAAGGACAAACAGAGCAATGGTCTGTGTGTTAGTGCTTGTCTAGAATAACTCCCTAAGCTGCAGAAAAGTTTATCTAGCCAGATGTTAGAAAGTTCTAAGCTAGTTCCAGTAGTTCAGGCAAAGAACCTGTTGCTCTCTTGCCCATTACCAAAAGTTACAACTGCCTGGAGCATTTGGATAACACAGAAGCTGAGAAAGAATAAAAAAGCAAAAGAAATCTTTTACTTTTTTTCCAAACCGTAAATTTATTCATATTCTGCGTAGTTACTGGTTTAAAAACCTGACTGTACAAATAAGATCTGACAAAACAGACCTTTTATTTCTGGGTAAGATTACCCAAATTATCTTCAGAGTAAAAAGGTTTCCAGGATTCCTTTTTGCTAAATATTGTCCTTTTTGTAGAAGTTCACTTTTATCATAATATTTTAAGTAGCAGCCTATGTCAAGAGTGCTGTTTTTCATTAGTGAGGTGTATCACTAATACTTCATCAGATATAATTAATTTTTCAAATGCAACCCTTCTGAATAGTTAGAGTAATAAAGTTCTATTTCTAGATAGATAATTTCTTTGTAGTTTTCTTCTATAGTTTCCATATATGGAGTTAAAATATACACAGTTTGCATTCCAAACTCGAGATAGTCTATAATTCCACATTCCAACTCAAGACATTCTATGATTCTGTGGTAATGCAGTTAGAAAACACTGATGAGTTGCACTCTGGGATATGTTTTGATTCCTCACTGGTTTGTGTAACAGCATGTTTTTGCTGGTATTTTTTGTATTTTAACAGCAGCACAAAGATCCCCAGTCAAATTTTCCTTTCAAACAAGTACAGCCCATTCCTGTGGCTGAAAAGGGGAGTGGCAGTGGCACACATCTTTTCTCTCTCACACAACTCATACTTTTCTCCTTAGAACTGAAATACATTTATTAAAGTACTTTCATTCAGCAGATTAAGTTCAAACTGAATTAGTAATCTTTTTGAAATGCTTGACAGCTGAATGTTGTGCTCGTATCTATTTTAGTTTTGGGGAGGAAGCTAAATTATATGGGTAACCTGCTTTCTACAGCATTTCCAGCCAACAAGTCCAGAGGAATCAGCACCCTTTTTGATATATAAATCATTAATTTTAGTAACCAGCTGCTCTGAAGGCAGGGAACAGCCACGTAGCCATGCTCAGCTCACCTGTTACAGCAGCAGTGTACTAAATCTACCCATAATTTATGTCCTGCTCTCCAGATTTGTTAATTTTTTATTTTGATTGATTTCATCCTGATTCTTTTTGCTTTGAGTGTCCCTCTGTGGCCCAGTACAGTGCCCTGAATAGGTGCTGGTCACTCTAAAGCTGCTGTCCAGGGGACAGAAAGCAGTGTCACCATCCCAGAGCTGGCAGCCCAAGCGGAGCACCCACCTACCCACAGCTGTTCATGTCCTACTGCCTTGACATCTTCCACTCCTTGGGGGAAGCTGTTTGCTTTGTGCATGGTTCCAGAACTTTTTTTTTTATGTTCCCTTTGGTATTAACCATGACTTCTTAAATTCTTTGTCTGGATTTGAGATTTTCTTGTGTGTTTTTCCTGTGCGACATTAAAAGCGCTCAGCCACCACTTGCTGCCATGACCTTCCTCCTGGATAAATGTTCTTGTCCACATCTCAGTGAGCAGTTGTCAAAAAATGAGGCCTTACTCAAGCCTCTTCTGTTGCATATTACATCCCTGCACTGGTTTTATTGTCCATAAAACAATATTAGAGGGGTTTGGGGGTGGCAGAGGAGCTCCATCCTGTTACCACTGCGCTGCCAATGGAACTGAGGGAGAGGGGTTTGAATTGTAGGGGTCTGCAAATCCATCAGCAGTTAAAAGTAAATGAAAAACATCATGTCATTTTCAAGATAACCAACAATCCTTTAAAAATACTAACCATATACATTTAAATAATTTTGTACATCTGATTGCATGCTTGAATTTATTAGTTATGTCTTAGGATCTCTAAATGTACTCATGTGCAATGTCATTGAGCATTACATTTTAAGATGGAAGTACAGCTGTTTGTAAATCTGGTCTGTAATTCTAGATAGCTTTCCTCATCATTTTCCATATCTAGTGTGGTGGTTAATAACCCCTTTGTTATTCTAGAAGTAATAAGAGATCATTAAGAATGCTTTTGTATTAAAGAAGCATCACTTTTAAATCCTCTTGAAATTAAATTAAGTGCTTTCAGAGACTGAAACTAGAAGAGACTTCTAAGATTCTACTTCAAAAAAATTGTAATTTTTATAAAAGAAGATGTGTTATGCTCTCTATTGCATTGATAAAGCTTTACACATCCTTTGAAAAACACTTCTTAGATCACACATAAATGCAATTCCTGGGATACAGCAGATGTTTGGAAGGTGTCAATTCAGATTTTCAATTGACTGAAGACCTTATGTGTTCATCAAGAGAGCTACTGGAAAATACTTAATTAGCAACATTCTTACTAAAAGTGTTAATGTTGGGATGTGCTTTCCATACAGTTTCAAGCTCTGTAAAAATGGAGTAAATAGACCTAAATACAAAGTGCTGAATCAGGCCACGTGGGCAGCAGTTGGCACATGTATTTGTTTATGTTATTAATGCTGTTTATCTTTGAGCTGTGATCACTGCTCTTTGACTGACATTCCCATCCATCCTGCATTCCTCTTCACTTCCCACCTTCCTCATCTTTCTTTTAAAACCCACGTTGGGAGGATCTTGCTCTTCTTGGAGACTGGACTAGATCATGTCCAGAGGTCCCTCCCAACCCAAACCAGGCAAGGACTCTGTGATTCAGACAAAGACACCAAATACTGGAATGCCTTCAGCAGCTGGATTAGTGCCTGAGCTTCTTTACTGCTACACTTGATTAGCAACCAGACTCTTGGCTGGCTGCTAATATGAGCTCATGAACAAGAGGAAGCCTGATAGTCAGTCTTGTGTCCTAGAGATTCAAAGGAGGATTCTCTGTCCTCTGGGGTGGGAGTTCAGCTGACAAGCAGAACTTCAAATCAGGCTGCTTCAAATGCTGTGGGCACTGCCACGGACTGTTTTCTGAATTCCTTGGCAACAGAGAGGCCTTGTGACTTAATAGTGTTGATTTGCTGAAAGAAATGCAATCTCTGGTTGGAAAACTACTGTTTGATGAATTGTTTCATTCAGCTACACAGTTGGTGAAAGTTCCACACCACATTAAAAATTCTAGGCTTATACTTAGATGTCTTTGATTCTTCACAGAGCCCACGAAGACAAAAACACAAAAAAAGCTTTTGCACAGACTGAAACCTGTTCCTCATGAATATTCAGAGAACTGGCTTCAATCACACAGCACAGAAAAAACATATCAATCCAACCACTTTTATTGATACCACTGCTGCTTCAGGTGTTTCATTACACTGCTTTTCCTCCCTTCAGCACAAGTCTGTGAGCAATTTCTTATTTCTGGATTGTTCACCCTCAGTCTTGTGCTGCTTATTTTGGAGATTGGTCTACTTATTACCATCAAATCTTGCTGGAGATTGTGTGAGACAGGTGGCTTATGGACACTGTCACCATTACTTACTTAGTTCATTTTGTCTTTCTGCTGATACACAATGCCCATGTCCTTTAGGCACCCTGGCTCCACAAAAATGCCTCAAAAGGACACAAACCCACTGCCAGGGGAAGCAGGAAGCACCCAGGAGACAGGCATTCTTCCTGTAGGAGTCTCTCTGTCCACAACACAAAGATGTTGGCCCACTTTGCATTTATGGCTCATTCATGTCCAGAATGATGATTCTGGCATCTCTGGCCTCATTTTTAAAGAGGGATCTTGCTGTGCAGAGAGCTCCACATACACACCCCCTGCCCCTATCTCCAATCCTTCGGCTCCATCAAGAAGAATCATTTACAGTTTCGCTAGGATGAGGCTGGGAGAGCTTTTCAAGCCAACAGTGCCAGTCCTTATCTTCTTAAGCAGAAAAAAGTCAGTGATTTGCTGTGTTAGGATTTCATTAACCTAGCCTAAGTCTTAGATTAGTTCAACATATGTGTTCTATGATAGAAGAATTTTTGAGGAGTTTTGGAAAGAGTGTAATGAGACATTTTGGGGATTTTTGTATGCAAAGCATCCCAAACTTAAGAAGAGAAAACTAGAGACAGATTTCAGAGATGTGGAAGAGGTATGCTGCTGTTTAAGATATTTAAAGTGATGTTAAATTGCAAGGACCTTGAAAATTAAGATATGTGGTGTGTGTTTGCTTCAGCAGTAAAAAATGGGATAATGGAGGGCTAGAATGACATTGGTGTTCCTAACTAAAGCCCTGGATTAGAAAAATAACCTTTGCAGTAATGTCTAGAATATGTCTGGATTCATCAAGATGATAAAGAAAAAGGCTGGAGAGAAACAATTCAGGTCTTGGCAATGGAAACAAAATATATAGACCAAGAAGAATGGTTACCTATTGGGAGTGTTCTATGGGAAGAAGTATTGCTTTCTTCTTCCTTTGTAGGATGCTATTTAGGTTTCGAGAAGTGAACTGTCACAATGTGAGTTGGCAGTGTCTAAGTGCCAGTGTCACATTGCTATGAGCTATTGTATTATCTCTTTAATCTCTTAAACCTCTTTGTATCCATGATCATAGGCAGGATTTTGCAAGCCATGGATCGGCTCAGGGATTTTTTGATGCTTCCCCTTCTTGTTGTGGTTCCTTGTTTTGATTATCAGCTTTGAGCTGTTGAGTTCCGTGCAAGAGCACTGCACCTACCCTGACTGTTAATGGAAATGTGATTGAGGTCTCATCTGGTTTGGAATTACAGTTCTCAGGAAGCATGTTTTCCCAAGCCCACAGCAGCCAGTGTCAGCTGGATCTAGGAGTCCTGGTAGCCCTAACACAAATGGCTCATAAGAAGCAAGTGACACAAACAAGCAGTGCAGTAGATTTGTGTCTTGGCTGGGCCGTAAATAACCCTTGGAGTGGATGATTGCAGAGCCCTGTGGAGCAAATGATGTAAGGGCTAGCAGGAATACCAGACTGAGCCCTGAGGAATTCCATACGGCTGTATCAGAATTCCATACAGCTGCACCAGAATTCCATACAGCTGTATCAGAATTCCGTACAGCTGCGCCAGAATTCCATACATTTGTACCAGAATTCCATACAGCTGTATCAGAATTCCGTACAGCTGCACCAGAATTCCGTACAGCTGTGCCAGAATGCCATACAGCCGCACCAGAATTCCATAGAGCTGTATCAGAATTCCATACAGCTGTATCAGAATTCCATACAGCTGTGCCAGAATGCCATACAGCCGCACCAGAATTCCGTACAGCTGTACCAGAATTCCATACAGCTGTATCAGTATTCCATACAGCTGTGCCAGAATGCCATACAGCCGTGCCAGAATTCCATACAGCCGCACCAGAATTCCGTACAGCTGTATCAGAATTCCATACAGCTGTGCCAGAATGCCATACAGCCGCACCAGAATTCCATACAGCTGTATCGGAATTCCATACAGCTGTATCAGAATTCCATACATTTGTACCAGAATTCCATACAGCTGTACCAAAGTTCCATACAGCTGCACCAGAATTCCATACAGCTGTACCAGAATTCCATACAGCTGTATCAGTATTCCATACAGCTGTGCCAGAATGCCATACAGCCGTGCCAGAATTCCATACAGCTGCACCAGAATTCCATACAGCTGCACCAGAATTCCATACAGCTGTAACAGAATTCCGTACAGCTGTGCCAGAATTCCATACAGCTGTATCGGAATTCCATACAGCTGCACCAGAATTCCATATAGCTGTGCCAGAATTCCATACAGCTCTGCCAGAATTCCATACAGCTGTACCAGAATTCCATACAGCTGTGCCAGAATTCCATACAGCTCTGCCAAAATTCCATACAGCTCTGCCAGAATTCCATACAGGTGTGCCAGAATGCCATACAGCCGCACCAGAATTCCGTACAGCTGCACCAAAATTCCATACGGCTTCGCCAGAATTCCATACATTTGTACCAGAATTCCATACAGCTGTATCAGAATTCCATACAGCTGTATCAGAATTCCGTACAGCTGCACCAGAATTCCATACAGCCGTGCCAGAATTCTGTACAGCTGCACCAGAATTCCATACAGCTGTATCAGAATTCCGTACAGCTGCACCAGAATTCCATACAGCTGCACCAGAATTCCGTACAGCCGTGCCAGAATTCCATACAGCCACACCAGAATTCCATACAGCTGCCTGTACCAAATGGCAGAGGGTTGCATTACCAGGCTGAAGTTCCTCTTGGGCACGGATTCCAGGGCATTCCAGCTCAACACTGTGGATCAGCCTTTAGAGGAGCTGTGTTCTGACTGTAGGCATGAACACTGTTGGGAAGGATGGAAGTTTGCCAAGAAAGTCTCACAGGTGTGTGTGTCCTTGGCAGAAAGATTTTTAAATGCAGAGTCTGATGAAGGAATAGAGTTGGAAACAAGTTTTGATATAGAAGAAGAGAATTGCTGAGCCAGTCTCACTGGATAACCAAGGAGGCAAAGGGTGTGTTAGTTAGAAGGGGTTTTTATGGCTTAGAGCAAAGGATGAACCCACCCCAAACAAGAAGATGTTTTTACCAAGCAGAAAGAGAGCACAGGCAAACAAGCCTGCTGATGTGGCAAGGAGAAAAAAGGTCTCAGAATTTGCCACTGCAAGAAAACTGAAAAACAACTTCTAGCTTAAACTGTAATGTACTGACTTTTAGTGACTGGGGAACAGTAACATGAATATGGTAATTACAGGAGTTATGATAGGCTATAGAAAAAGTTAAGGTATAGATTCATTCTACTGTATGAAGATACTCAACAAAGAAAAGTCTATAATGCATTGTAACCAAACCCAAAGGGTCTCCAGGCCTGCCTGCAGCTGGAGCTGACAGCTGTGGGCACAGCTCTGTCACCCACCACCCTGGCCTGCTGTAACACCTTGGATACAATAAACTGCATTTTGGAGAGCCCCTGGAGTCCCACATCCCTCATTCAGGCTCTCACAGAACACCTTCATGCTCAGCTTTGTCTGAAACCCAGAAGAAGGCAGAAAGTTGGCTGGAGTGTGACTCATTTGTCGTTTGGGATGCAGTGGGTGGGAGCTGCAGGGAAATCACCACAGGTTCTTTTGGGTGAAAAGGTTTCTAGGCTGTACTAGTTTTTTTCCTCTAATCTGCAGGCCATAAATTTAGTGAGAGGTAGCAATAGAGTGAGAAATTAAAGAAATCCGGGCTGACAAGGCTAAACACTTGTTGGGATATGGGAGAAAAGAAAAAAATAAGGGGTTCAGTGATTTGTAGTAAAGAGCTGAGGATAGGAGAAAACACTACCCTGAGAAAGAAAGTGAGGACATGGGCAACAACAAATTAGATCTTCAATTGAGATTATTAAGTCTATAATAGGTTTTTAATTCACTTTTTTCTAACAGTGGCAAGGACAGTTTTTAGGTCACCCTTGCCAAGCAGGAAGGCAGTGATTGTAGTTCATTGAGGACAAGCTGGGTGGCATTTTCAGACAATGCAAACAGCCATACCATGTGAGGATGCTTGTTCTTGCTCAGATGTCTTGGTTTGTCTAGTAAATTTGTCCAGATCTGTCAGATCTGTAGAAAAAACAAAGTGCTGTCTCAGTGGTTTTAAATTAATTTGTGCTTGCGACTGGGAGTTAACAGTTCCTTTGAAGCAATTATTATTTTAGTACAAGTGTCTATGAGATGCTACCTGTCAATGAGCACCTGGGGAATCCTCAGCATGCAGATCACTGACCTGATAAACTGCAGCAGCTCCCGGGGAGTTGTTATGGTCTGTCGCATCAATGAGTATTTAGGGACTCTTTAATATGTGGATTATTAGGACAGTAAAAACGTCTGCAGCCCATTGTGTCAGTGCAGCTGTTCCACAGGAGGGCCATTGCACAGCCTCACAAATGTTGGAGAAAAGAAGTTGGCTAAGCTTATGTGGTAGCCATGGTATTGCATTAAACAAGTGGGCTTTTTTAACCTTTTCCCAAAAAAAAAAAAAAGCTTTGACATTGATGCTCATACTAAAGTGGTTGAGTTTGGAGACTGCATTCGTGAAAAATGCCATTTTTCAATTACACATCAGGCAAACAAGAAATTTCCACATTGAATTCTGTGCCAGTTCTTGCCCTAACTTTTTTATCTGTAGTGTAGGAAGCAAACAGCAAAAGTAACAGCAGTTAAACTTCTCAATTTACAGCAGTGACTGATCCCAACCTGGGACACACCCTGACAACGAGACTGACCTGTGAAACTCATTTCCTTGGTGCAGCATTCAAAAATTACTTTGTGTCAAACAAAAAGCAAAATTTTTCCTGAGGAATATAAAATTTTTATTATATTTCAGCATTTTTAACTGTTTCTGAAACACTGCTCCAAAAAACCGAAAACTGGTTTTGACTATGCTAGCAAGTACAGCTGACAAAATAAATGAATAAACAAAAGATAAATCAAATATCGAAAAGATAAACCAAAGACAAATCGAGATAAAACAAAAGATAAATCAAATATCAAAAAGATAAACCAAAGATGCATTGAGATAAAACAAAAGATAAATCAAATATCAAAAAGATAAATCGAGATAAAACAACAGATAAATCAAATAAATTTTGGTTATCTGACTCAGTGTAGATGCACACAAGCTAATAAAGCAAGGCTTTGTGAACGCCAGGAATAATTTCCTGTATAAATTTCTCACACAGCTTAACTTCAAATTTTACATTTTAATAACAGGCTGCAAAGGTCCAACTAACACCATTTTTCCTCATGCCCATATGATATTGCTATTTGCAAAAATTTTGTGGTCCTGAGAAGAAGAAATACACAATAAGGTCATGAGGATGACAAAGTGTGTAATGAATACTGTGAATATGGAATGTAGGCCCAAAGTTGTAATTTTAAAGAGCTACTGCAATTTTATATTTTTTTTTTGACCGTTTTATTTTTTTTTCTCTCGGTAATTAATATGAGGAAATGCACAGTACTGAACTTAAGCGGAATAATTTTAAATGGTGTTTACTTTCACTTGTATTTACATCTAAAGGGGATGTTGCATAGACGGAGCATGAAATTGCAGGTTTAGATGTCGGGATTTTCAACACGACTTTTCCATTTGTCAAAACCTTAAAACACAAACGCGGTTTTCGGGTACACGGCCCAAAACCTGCCCGAAAGCCGTGGGGTTTGGAGCCCTGCTCCCTGGTTTTGTAACTGCCAACAGTGGCTGGATTTGGGCAGTGGCTGTTTCCCCAGCTTGTTCATAAATGAAATTTGGATTTTCACCTTTCTGAGCTCAGATTTGAGAGGCTGAAGATGTAGTGGTGGTATTTTAAGCATTAAATGCTAAATTTTGCCTCTCAAACTGAGGCAAGCTGTGAAAAGCAAAGACTTATTAGGAAGAGTTGTCAGCTTAAATTTACACTTTTGATCTACAGTGAGGTTCTCCAAATTTCCAGCATTACATTTCTTATTTGAAAAAATATTCCATTATTTCTGTTACTGACAGTTTTAGAAAAATAAGTGTACTTATTTTTAAGTTAAAAGTACAGCTTTTAAGTGCTTTAAGTGCTTTTTTTGAGTGCTTTAAGTTAAAAGTACAACTTTTTAAGTGTTGTTCAATTTGGCAGTTACTTATTTTTCTAAAACTTAAGTACAACTTCTAAGTTTTAGAAAAATAAGTAACTGCCAAATTGAACAACAATCCAGGAGAAGTAGGAACAATGAAATATTACTAAAAATAACAAGTTCCACTGTCTGCTGGAATAATAGGAAATTATCACATTGAGCACATTATCAGGATAAAAAAGGAGCAATCTGTATACATTTGTGGTGTATCATATATATAAATGTATAATATAATGTATAAATTTATTAATTTCATTAAGCAGACCAGTTTCAGAACTTTGTTCCAGAGTCAGTTTACAATCAGAAGTTTCTTGTGAACTTGGTATTTAAATGAAAATGACTTATGTTTGCATTGCTATCTCAATGACTGTGATGTCATTTACTGAGGAGAGCTCAATCAATGTTCACAATGAAATTCATACAAAAATGCATTTCACTGTATATTGTATATTCAGTGTATATTCAGTGGGACAGAAAACCTAGATTTTGTATTTTTTTGTAATTTTCTGAATCTTACATTCAGAATTCTTTCTGAATTTTCTGAAATCTAATCTTTTGAAAAGATTTAAGTAGCTTTGTTTATAAAGGGAATGATTTATTTCAGTTTAGTAATTTGGACCTCAGTTTCACTCCTCTCTGTCAAAAAGGAAAATACAGATCCCACAATCAAATGACAGGCAGAACTTGTAAAGTCAAAGATTAGAAATTCACTCTGTGAAAACTTATCTATTGCAAAATGGGAAATAACAGTTAAGAAAACAATTCCTTTACTGGTTTATAGCAGATATTAATAATTTTTAATGTGATTACCCATTAAAGCATACTGATTCTCTGAATGGGCTAAAAAAGATTGGTTTATGTTTTCACTCTGATCATTTTTTAACCAAAATACAGGGTAAAACCAGATGGGTGAAGTCATTATTTGTAATAGCACTGAAAACAGCAAATGTTTCAGGATATACATGCAAGGGATTTTTGTTAATATTATGCCACAAATGAATAATTCATGACTGAAACAGTGCTACACTTTATAAATAAATAGCCATCTGCAGTATCATATGCCATAATCCTACAAACACTGACACCAATGAGCAATGTTTTACATGTCACTAACTCAGCAGTACTGTTCTGATGGCAAAGAATAAAGATTCTAATTTAGAAAGAGTCTGTAGGCTAATCAGCAACTTCTTCAGAGCTGAATTCAGGATATTTAGAGTCAAAATAACCTCGGTTGTCACATCTGCCAGGTGCCAGTGATTGCCATCACTTGTTCTACCCAAGGAACTGGGAAGAAGGAAGGCATTTTCCATCAAAGGAGATGTCAAAATAGCCCATTAACATTGGTGGTGACTTCTGCTTTGGTTTCTGGTCCTTGGGATGTTGAAGTTGAGAGCAAATGGCAGCGTGGGCTTGGTTTCAGCTGCTGCTGTGACCTGGTCGCTCCCCGTGGTGGTTCCTGCCTCACAGGTAGCCAGGCCAGGGCTAGGTATTGACCCAAAAGAAAAGGCAGGAATATCCTGGCCATCTGCCATGGAAAATGCCATTTTGGGTGCTGCTGTCACAAGCAAGCCTGGCAGGATTGCACAGATGAATGCAGCCAGGTTTCAGGGAGGGCATCAGTAGCTTTATTTGGGCTTGAAGTGACAATGTTTTCCAGGTTAAGTGAATTTCCTCTTTAAATAATATCAATTTGGAAAAATGAGGCTGTGCCCAGAATCTGCACCATGTGAGAGGCTGAGTGATGAGAATGCCAGTGTGCTGAGACTTGGGTTTTCTGTACTGAGATTTAGGTTTTCAATGTGCTGAGATTTAGGGTTTTTTCACTCATGATGCTCTGGCTGTTGTGGCAAGTGGTCTCACACAAACACAACTGCAGCTCCATGTCCTCTCACAGGTGCCCAGACACTTCACCAACTTTATCTCACCACTATTTTTTGGTCTTTGGCCTGGGGAAGGAGGAAAAAGCATTTTTTGATTAGAGCTGCAGATGGTCCTGCCTCAGGGGTAAGGGGGACAGCACATACAGGCACGGCCTTTATCTTACCCTCACTTTTCCTTACATTTCCTTTCACTCAAGCAACGATTTTGTGTCAAAATTGCTGATGCAAAATGATCATTTTGCATAACACAAATAGACTCAGCCAGAATTTTAATAGTTTCAATCACTACTGAAATATTTCTTTGTCTTTTCCAGATACTCACCTATTTTGCCTTAATTTAGCTTTCATGCTGGTTTCTCATTAGGTGGTTATCACAAAACAGATCTTCCAATTAACTTTCCAGTATTTAAGGTCTGTGTCTGACAAATGATGATGGTGATAACACATTGTCAGCCAACTCAAAGCCTTATCTGGTTCAAAATAATGTGCACAAGTAAATATAATATAAATAACTATGAGAAGTGCTCCTCTGGCTGGTTCTAATATGTCCATCCAAGCTCCAGGGAGTCACAGGTGATATCCATAGCTGTGACAGTCTTTCTCCTATTCCTTCCCACCCATCTTCTTTCTGCCTTTGATGAGAAGTTATCTTTTCCCTGGAAAGCCCAGGGAATGTTCTTTGGAGCCCACCACATCTGGCAGGGAGCAGGCTTTAGTGTAACCCTCCTCTAAAGTGGTGATGCTTTGTGAGAAATGCTGCTTGGAGCTCCCACCATGCAAATGCTCATGGGGAAAACCTCAAGGGAGAAAAGGGTGAGGTGCCAATTGTATGGTTTCTGCAGGGCACGGGGTGCCAGGAGCATTTATGGATTGTGTGGTGCCTAAGGGGTGAAAATCTCTCTGGATAACGTTTGTCTAGGTTTTCATGGAGTGGAGTTTGGTACCTTGAGAGGGAGCCATTGCAGGTAATTCATGGAGGGAAATGGGTTTGTAAAGGATTCTCAGGAAAATCAGAAATGTGAAAGATGCATTGTAGCAGGACCACGTAAAAATATAGGTGGTAAAAATGTAGGGATAAAAATGTAGGGGATTGGTGTTAGAAGTAGCAGCAGCATGGTGTGGCAAAAGCTGATAGGCTGAAAAACATTTACAAGGTGTTGTAACCAGGAAATAAGGTGGCTTCTGATGGAATGGTGTTGAGTTTTACATCTCTTGTCTCACCCTTCATCCAGACTGGTAATGGCATAAAATCTTTTAAATGCCTCTCAGCTGTTCCATCTTTGTAAAAGCTGGGAAAACCAAAAATTCATCTCTCGTTCTTCTACCTTTTAAACGCTCTGCACTGCAGCTTTTAAAAACACCAAGAGTAGTTTCTAGTGAGAAATGAAAAGGGTTTACAAGATAATGATCCAAGGGACAGCGTTGTCATCCTCACATGGATATTTGATCCATGTGCTGCTCTGTATGGCAGCAAAAATGCCATTTATGCAAATGAGGTGAAACAGCCTTTGCATGTGTCGAAGTTGCAGATCAGAGGTCTTGGCATCATTTGTGATTGCATCTGTATGAAAGCCTTAACATTTGAAATGAAGCCCAAATATGAACCTGTTATTTGATAACTGCACTTCACCATTGAATGTTGCCCTGTAAAGCAAGATGACAAAATAGCTAAATAATGTGTTTATTTCAAGATGCCTTCATTTCTGTTTATGTAAGTGCAAAAATATGTTTGTGTAATGTGTAATAAGGATTTTAATAAATGCTTGAAAATGGATTTCTTAATATGCTCATTATGTTTCTGAGCCTGCTAATTCTTTAAGGAAATGAAGAAAAAATAATGAAATTATGTTACACAGGTACTTAATTTTTTTTATCTCTGATACTACTCTGGTAATTAATGTCTGGTTTATGCAAACTAGACAATATCTCTTACTGGACACATTACTGTCAAGAAAATATGACTTGCCTTAATTATCAGTAATGAAGCAGGGATAAGCTGCTCACTTAGATATAATATATCTAATGACCTTTTCAGCTAAAGGTTATGATGAAAGGTATCAGTTTCACAAATTAAGCCTCATTCAGTTTCTGGCCTTTGTCTAGATTAATGTTTGGAGGATGAGTTTTAAAGTCAGACATAAATTGTGTTTGGTGTTTAAAATTGATTTAGTGTCTTGCTTTTAGTACATCATTTTCCCTCGTATAAATTACACCAAGCCTCATTTTTATCTTCATGTTTTATTATGGAAGCCAATAGTTAAGTCTAGTCTTGTCTTATTAACTACTGCTGTATATTTTGACAATAGTAAGTGGCAGAGGAAAGCTTAAATAAGCATTTTAATAGGGAGTCATTTAATGATTTTTAAAAAGCTTTTTTTTTTCAGTTATGTTTGTTTTAAAAACTTTTTAATCAAAGTTTTTCTTTCCTAATTCTGACCATATAAACCAATTTTGAAAATATAATCATTCCAAAGTGTTATTCTTGTTTGGGTCCATGACCTGATTGTGGTTCAGATTTTTTTTTTTGGCTGATTCAGCAGTGACATCAAGAATCAATCTAACAGTTCATTTAGTGGAGGATGAAACAGCTCAGTGATGTTTAGGAAATTTTAGAATTCCAATGACATGAGTACTTTTCAGTAAGTTACATCTCTTCCTGTTGCTAATTCTGTAGGAGCTCGGTGACATTTTGGTGTTTCTGCATCATGCTCGGTCTTGGAGATTTGAATGTAATTTAGGGAAGATTGCAGATAAAGGATGATTTCTGCATTGCAGCTGGCCCAGGGTGTTCTCTCCTAAATAACTGAATCCACTGTGAGCTGGACACTCACACTCATGAGGATGAGGATGAGGATGAGCTCTCCTAAAGAGCTAAACCCATAGCAGTAGCCAGGATGGATGTTTCCTGTTTAGCTCCAGGGTGTTCTCTCCTAAATAACTAAATCCAGTGTGAGCTGGACACTCAGATGAGGATGAAGATGAGGATGAGGATGAGCTCTCCTAAAGAGCTAAAGCCATAGCAGTAGTTAGGATGGATGTTTCTTGGCTCAGGTTTGAGTCCTCATTCTTCTGGCACACCAGACTGGGAGTGACAGAGTGTTCAAACACTCCTGATTCCCCTGGAGGAGTGCAGCTCCTGTGCTGAACAGGATGGTGGAAAAACTGCATCTCACCCTCCTCATGGTGAAGCTGTCCTGCTGCTCTGTGTCTCTACACCATGGGAGAGTCACAAAACTTTGACTTTTAACAGAGCTCTCTTCAGAGATAAACCTGCCAAGGATCCACAGTGGGATTCTGAACCAAATAAAGCCCACAGAGCTCAGGCTGAACTGAGAGGAGGGAGGACAAAGCCAAATGTTCTTTGGAAAGCCTGAGAGATGTTAAATCAATTGGTGTAGCAGGAATGATCCTGATCCTGCTTGCATCGACCAAAGGAGAGGTGAAGGGATGATGCAGAAGGCAGCAGCCCTGTTCTTGACATGAACGTGGTTTTTAGGAGAGCTCAGCCAGGACTGGGGGCAGTCTGGGCTATTTCATTGAGATTCCATTGCTCTTCCATGTGCAGAACTGGAATATTTCCCCTTTTCATAGAGCTCATTCCAGAGGTTTTCACAAACTGCTTTCCTTCTCACAGGAAAGAGGGAATGTGATGAGTGCTCATCCAAAGAATGATGGATGAGCAAATCCAAGAAAAGAGGGATGATTTGCTCATCCAAATAATATGTTACCCTTTTTCCATGTCATAATAGAAGAATCTAAGTGGGACTGCTTTGAAAATTGGCATTTTAAAAATTTTAAGTGGCCACTTGGTTTTGTCTTGTTGGGTTTTTACTATTTTAAAATGTCTCAAAAATGTTTAGCCTAGTATAAGGACAACAAGTTTGTGTTTGATTTTCACTTCAAACTGTTTGATACAGAATTCTTTTAGACACAGCCTGGATATTAGATACACTAATTATTAGAAAAATCACCCTTTGGACCATGACATTTTCTTGAAATGATGTTAAGTAATTAAACAGTAAGTGGGATCTTAACAATGGGGTTATTAGGAAGACATCAGCAGTAAATGTAAATTCCAACATATTCTTTTCTGTCAAACACTCTTTTATTGTGATAACAAACAACGGAGAGAGGAATTAAAGTATAGCTACAGCAAATTTAAGTGTTCTCAATAATGTGTCAAGATGAGTTTCAATCATTCATGTGAACTAAAAGAACACTTAAATATATTCAGGAGCAAAGCAAACTTTTTTAGAAGAGTGTAAACAGAACAGGAAGAGGCAGATGTAGGAAAAACCCCACAATTTATCAAGTGGAATAAATTGAAAACTTGCTGGATAAACTTAAAAAGTGGTAGCTTAATTATCAAGTGGATATATACTTAGAGAGTGGGAAAATACCAACTTCATCTCATGATGTGAAACGATGGAATAAGTAAAGCAAAACACCTCTAATAATATATTGAAGCCATTTCTCTCTGTTCCTTCACTAATATCTACTTCATTCAGCTGCTTGCTGTGTGTTTTTAGCCCTAAACTGCCAAAATGCACAAATATTTATCAATAAATTCAGTGATCCTAATTTAAGGTAGGTGGCATGAACGTTCAGGGGTGAGAAACCAAACCTCCTAAGGTTTTTGTGGATCTTAAAAACTCACCTGAAATCTGTCTCCCAGTCTTCATGGGGGATTCATTTTGCTTGTCTTTGCTCCCCAAGTATCTGTAATATAAATAAATGTTCTGTATTTTATGTTCTGAGTTCCTTGGGCCGCTGTTTCAGTGGAATATGGCATTAATTGGATTTAACAGTTTAATGTGTATTTTTTAATCCCTGCTGCAAAGCAAAGCCTGGCTAATTGATCTCCATTGGGATTTACAAACCAAAGTCCATCCCTACAAAACATTTCCCATTGGAGCTCTTGAGGTTTTTTGAGAGCTGAGAGAGAGAGATCTAACAAATGTGGAGGGACAAATGATGGTGAAACCAAGTTTTTCCAGAGTTAGTTTTTGCAGAGCTGGTCACTAAACCAGGAGCTTCCCAGACCTATTCCCAGGTTAATTTCTTCATAGGGAAAAAAAAAAAAAGTCTTTGCTTCCTTCTGCACTCATACCTGAAATTTCCCAGCAGCAGTTGTATATTATATGTTGGTATCAAAATTGTGCAAGAGCCAAAAAAATTTGTAACTAGTCTGAACTACTAAAGCATGACTTTATAAGTCTGAAAATGCCTTTAAAAGCAGCTCCATATTCCTTGGTGGGGCTCCTTGTTCAGAATTAGCACCTAAACCACTTCGGTTGGCCTCAACTGAAAGTGTATTTACACAAGAGCTACAAAAATAATCTTTTATTTGATTTTTCCTTGTGGATTGTGTGAACAACATGGAGAAAGACACAGGGAACTGGTTTTTTTATTAACAATTTTCTAAGTACTTTTTCCCTTCCAAAATTATACTCTGTTACTTGAAGCCTAAAAGTAACATGTGCTTCTCTGGTGCCATATTAATGATACCTTTATGACTACATGCACTTAAAAATATAAGTTAGAAAGGGTCTTGGTTAAATATTTTAAACGAGCCTTTATAATATCGTTCCAGCAATTTCATGTACAATTTTTGTTTTAAAAGATTTTGTTGGAATTTAGTCTCTGAAAATATTAATAACAGCTTACAGCAGGTAGGCTATAAAATAACACTGTATGCTGTCTATTTAGTTTCTGGTTGAAAAAGCACAGCAGTACTTTAGTTCATTACCTTTGAAAAAAACAGTAACAAGATAATACAGCTGCCTCTGATTAAGATGTAAATTCTTTCTAATTAGAATGTAAATTCTTACATTTAAATGAAGACATCAATTGTCAGGATGCCATATGATATCTTATTCCACCTTGCCTGAATGAAGCCCTCACTGTTCATCCATGGCTCTAAAATAGTTCTGCAATGCCTTTGTTCTCTGATTCTTGTAATATTCTCTCTTCATGTTCCCTTTACACATTGCTTTTGTTTGTTTTCCCCCTGCATCTGATATTGTTGTGTCTTGGGATTTTGCAGAAATTTGGAATGAAAATTGAGTTCAGTCAGTGCCAGTATTTGCTTGTGCCTCAATTACTTCTGCTGAATTTTCCTCAATGCAAATCAGGCAGGTTGCATAAAGTGGTGCATGTATTTGAAATAATTAATTTTCCGTAAAATGATGGATCAAGTCCAATCAACCTTCATGAAATCCAAATAAAAGAATAGAGAATTAGAAATTAATTAACATTTTGTGTTGCTAATACTTTATTATGCAGCCCAAACTATAAATAATAAGTTTTATTTTTGAGCATAACTTTTTATTATGAACTGTTGATGATAACCTTTGACATAATTATCTTGTTAATATATATTAGTGTGTTAACCTAAATTTAATGTCATGGAAGTCATTGTAAATTAGTAACATTTTAAAAGAGAAAATAACAGGATACAGAGAGCTTAAGAATTGACCCATTAATTAATTTTGCATGTAAAGCTCTTCTGCAGAGTTAAGGCAATATGTGCCTACCGGTTGATTTTAAAGTGTTTAATTTCATTGTTTGATTAAAACAGCCCATAATACTAAATCTTGCTGTCTGAGAGCAAGACAGTTTGGGTTTTTTTCCTATCAGTATGTATTTTTAATGGAACATTTCATGCCAGTAAGACTCTCTGACCATGAGGCTTGGTCATAGGTAGTGACACCATTTTGGTGAAGTGACCAATTCTTCATATAAATGGCAAAAGTTTTTGGTTTTTTTTTGCTCTGTCATGATTAGATATGAATGTGTGGCACAAACATATTCATAATGCCTTTATGCACCAAAAGTTATAATTCTGACCAAATTGTCAGTAGTAATAGCAGTTGATGTGATGATTCCAGTTCAACCGAAATGTCTCTATCACAGTTTTACTTAACATTTGAAATCTGAGTAGAGTTTTAAAAGTTCTCATAGTGAGAGTTGGATTTTCTCTCTGAACAGTGCTCACCATGAAGCCTTTCACTGAAAGTATTGCACCTGAATTGGAGCAGGCATCACTTTATTATCAGCCACAAAAACTGTTTGTTGGGGAGTCATAAAAGAGACTGCAATGTTGGAGTTTTTTAAGTTGTAACAAGCAGAAGGACTCAATATGTTAGAAAAATATATGACTTATTTATCCCAAACCTGTTACTTGCTTAGTTAGTCCTAGTTTAATACACCTGTAGTAATCTTATCAAAGCAGGAAATTAAATACAGTTTTGCAAATCTTTTTCACTCGGTGAGGAGCTACAGAATATGATTAGAACTTCAAATTGCAAGTTGAAATCCATCACCTCTTCTCCTTAGAAGTTCCAGTCATGTAAAGGTTCCATCAGTGTGTTTGATTGATCCACAGGAGCTGGGATGTCTTATGCCTAATATCAAATGGTCAGGTGTTCTGAAGGATAATATAAATAACTCTGGGCATTGCAAGTGATTTTGACAGTTTCAGCAAAAGAAATATTAAAAAATGGAGTTTATAAGCAACATCAAAGTGGACTGCATAGTGCACTGTCCAGTGGCACCCTCAGTTCTGACATTTAAGAGGAAACTGCTGAAATACAGAAGTATTTTATGTGGAGAGCTCACTCTGAAATTCTGAAGGACTGTGCCCTCCTTCTGTCTACCTTAGAAGAAAATTTTCATAAACATGAACCTCTGCTGTTATGAAGGGGTTTTTTTCTCTTTTTAGTCCTTTTAAAAAATTACTTGTGCTAAAAACTGATGCATTCTGTTAAAGGGAATAGCATGCCATCATCCTGAAGAGACTCAGTTCAGTTGGGACTAATCAAGAGCATCTAAATATTAAGAAATTCCCCTGTATTTGTTGTGTTGCAGAGAAAACAGATTGTTCTGGGGTATAGGGTGGTAATATTTCTCTTTGTGTGTACATATATATATATATATAAAAATATAATATATGTATATATATATTATATTTATATATATGTATATGTATATTTATATATATGTATATGTATTATATATATATATGTATTCTAGGATGCCCTGAGTGCTAAATTACTATTTAAACTATTCCAAACAGATAGTGGATTAGTGTCATGTTTCACAGTATATTTAATAATTCTCTTCGTGGGTGAAGAGGAAATAACTTAGTTCAGTTTGGCCTGGATATTGAAGTGGAAGGAAGTAAGAGACTTTTCATCCAATTAGACTAACATCTAAAAACATGATACAGATAACATAGCAATAAAAATAAATCTGTGTGCTCAAACATTTTCCTGTGCAAAATGAGCTGAATGACTGTAGAAACTGAGGAGATTGCAGCCTTTGAGGGGTTTAGTTAGAGAAATAACTACCATTTACAAAAACTTTCCCTCTGTTGCTTTCTTTCCTCAAAATGCCTTCTAGTTTACCCCCCAAAAAAGAGTGTTACCAATCATCTTCACCCTTGCTTTTTAATATTATAAGGTATTTCTGAATGAGAGGAGTAGCCAGTAGTAACCAGGTCTTATAAACAGTCACATTTTTCACTTTAAGGCTTTTTTTAACCACTGGATCTGTACCCAACCCAAACACCTTTGGTCTGGAATACACAATGAGATGGTGGTTGTGCACTTCTTTTCTGCAACACAGTGATTTGTCCTGTATCTCTTCTTCCTTAAATTTATATTTTTGTCTTCTACTTTATTCTGCATTTCACTCAGATCTTTTTCTCTAGCAAAAAAAATTTTAAAAATTGTCTGCCATTCACAGTTCATCCCATTCATCAGTGTGAAAAATGTGACAATTTCTCATTCATCACAGACATTGCAAATCACATCTCTAGAGCTTTCTTTGCAATCCAAGTCTCCATTAGTTCTTTTTTTGTGAAAGCAATCCAAGATGCCTTGGGGACTATCAAAAAGGCTGTTTAAAGTGTGAGCTTAGCAGGTTTGCAGAAATAATCTTATTTATGTCCTGCCATTGACTGGTTTTCACCTTGAGTAAGTTCTAGAATTGATCTGCCTTTTGTGGCTGCCATAGTTTGTACACACAGAGATGGGAATTTTCTGCTGCAGTTACAGCCTGCACTGCACATCTCAGGAGGATGTGTCAGCAGAGGAGGTGGATTCCATTCTGGATTCCACTCTGAATTCCACTCTGAATTCCACTTTGAATTCCATTCTGAATTCCACTCTGAATTCCACTCTGGATTCCACTCTGAATTCCACTCTGGATCCACTCTGAATTCCACTTTGAATTCCACTCTGAATTCCATTCTGGATTCCATTCTGGATTCCACTCTGAATTCCACTCTGAATTCCATTCTGAATTCCACTCTGAATTCCACTCTGGATT
>WBNP01001992.1:92726-113181 GCA_013401095.1 Passerina amoena
CCACTCTGAATTCCACTCTGAATTCCACTCTGAATTCCATTCTGAATTCCATTCTGGATTCCACTCTGAATTCCACTCTGAATTCCACTCTGAATTCCATTCTGGATTCCACTCTGGATTCCACTCTGAATTCCACTCTGAATTCCATTCTGGATTCCACTCTGAATTCCACTCTGGATTCCACTTTGAATTCCACTCTGAATTGCACTCTGAATTCCATTCTGAATTCCACTCTGAATTCCACTCTGGATTCCACTTTGAATTCCACTCTGAATTCCATTCTGAATCCCACTCTGAATTCCACTTTGAATCCCACTCTGAAGTCCACTCTGAATTCCACTCTGCATTCCACTCTGAATTCCACTCTGAATTCCACTCTGAATTCCATTCCATTCCATCCTGAAGCACTCTCTGGTGGTGTCTCCCACAGAACATCTTCCTCACTTCTGCTGGAAACTCACATCCTGGATGTTTCCTCCTCATGTGGGATTTCTGACTACTTATAAAACATATCAATAGCAGTGGAGCCCGGTTTGCAATGGTCCCCTTGCCAAGGCAAAGTATCCTATCTCGTTTATTTATTATTTTTTACTCTGTTGCATTGGTAAGGCCATCTTGATTCTATTACATTAGTCAGCAGCATCGAGGTAATCTTCAGCTTTTACTGTATCAAACCAAGATGTATTGCTGCAAAAGTCCAGCCAGCTACTCCAAATTTATATGTAAATCAAATTAGACTCTTTTTTTGTTTGTTTGTTTGGGGTTTTTTGGTGGTTTTTTTGGTTTTGTTTTGGTTTTTTTTTTTTTTCTTTTCTCCTGGTGCTATTTCACCACCACTTAAACTGGAAAGCAGAAGTGTTATTGCAGGTTTTTACAACACAGCCTAAACTTTGGGTTGAATGTGATAGGTTCAGGGGGTTGTTCTGAATTTTGAAATATTTAAATACTCCACAGAGCAGTTTGACTTGTGTGCACCAAGTTACAGTGAGGCAGACTGCCAGAGTTTGTTGTACTAATCATTTGTCTCTCCAGTTGGTGAGGAAACAAAGACATTCTGCCATATTAATGGGGAAACATCTGCCCTTCCAGGGAGAGAAGTCTGATTAAATGAAAGAAAATAACTTTTATTGTCAGGATAACTTATATTGTCAGTGTGGAGAAGGAGTGTGGGATAATTACTGGGAAATTATAGTCAGGTGTGGGGATTCTGTGGCATTTTTGGTCTTCCATTAATCTCTCCAGTTTTAGTGAAAATGTCAGCACAGACAAGAAGCCAAGCTTAAACTCTTAGGATAAGCTGGACCTACCAAAGAGATTTGAAATATTCAAAACTAAACTATTTTTAAATCATTTACTGTGATCTTATTATGAGCAGGGTTTCCATTAGAAAATGATGAATATCTTTTCTTTCCCTACAGTCACGGGAGAAAAACCTTTTCCTTCACATGCTGTATTATGCCTGACAAAATGAATTAAATGCATGTTTATGATAATTGTGTTATTCATTTTACTTAGCAGTGGAGAGGTGATGGAATGAGAAACAAATATTTTGAATAGATGTTTTTATGGAGTAAATGAAAGCGGTACTGGGTATGAATAAGTCATGGTAAAAACACTTCAGACACTTATTTTGGACATACACAGCATTATTTTGTCTAATATGTACATTAAGTAGGGCTTTTGCTTATATTATGCTCTGAATATGTCATCAAAAAGCCTTCTTCTGAATAAACTTGTTTAAATTATGGATTCAAGGACCCAGCATGTTTTAAAATAGGCTTTAAAAATATGCAGAGTGCAAGTGACATTGAAACACTTTCCGTGCACCTATTCATTCAATTGGCTTTATTCATTTTTAAAAGTTGAGAGATGGCTTCCAAATTGTGTGTAAAAATGTTCAGTATAAATCAGTAAAATAGGCAGAGGCTTTGTTTTTCATTTTGTTGGTGGTTTTTCACTCTTATCTTAAAAAAGAGGGAGCCACTGCAGTAATGCACCTTCCACCAAATGTGGGTGCCCATCACCAGTTTCCCCTCCACCATCAATCAGACTGAGCCCATCACACTGAATTATTGCTGTGAATAAAGGAAGCAGATTTACAGCTGAGAACAGGGAGTTTTCTCACAAAATTCTGCCCTGTGTGCAGATATGTGCAGCCTGATTTGAAGGGCACTTTGCTCGAGAAGTGCAGGATTTTGTGAACTTTTTACCATGAGCCAAGTGTGGTTTTAACAGTGTGATTGTAATAATTCAAAAATCTGCCAAGCCTGAAGATAAAAGCTTATATCATCAGGTTGGTAATAGTGTGATTAATTAAGTAAGTAGTAGAAATAATCAGATGTTCAGGATTTGAAGTGTATAGAAAATAAATCATTTTGTGCAAGAGAATTATGGATGGCAGTTATTGAAAAGTAAAGATTGGTCTAAAATAACAGTTCCAAGTAGTTTAGACACAGTTTTTAGCATTCAGATATGCTTTATTCCTAACATTAACTAAAAAGATGGTTGAGATCCCTAGGGGATTTTTTTTTTTCAAAAAGATATAAAGCCATAGAAATATGCACAGGCATGTTTGCATGGCAGTGGCTTTGACTGTAAGTCACATTTCCACACTCATCATTTGTACTCATCCAGCTCTGGGTGATGTTGAGAAAATAATGTCCAATTGTTTTCAAAGTCCAAGTGAAAAAGGTGGTTCCCCACACCTCCTGTGGGGTTGGTTCTCAGTTATTTCTTGTCAGATGAGTCCTTTTTTGCAGGTATCCCCTTAAATTTCTGCTTTCTGGGGTGCAAGGCATGAAGTGTTTCTTAGCTATGACATCTTCACACCAAATTTCAGAGCTCTGTGTTTAAAAATTCACATCCATTTTGCTGCTCTGGCTGATAAACCTTTATTCACTCAAAAGACCTCTCACAATTGGTTTCACCCTCGACATGAAGTAATGAGATGATAAAATGACTTAAAAGCAATCTGGCCCATTAAACTTTAGCCATTACCATTAATGCACTCTAGATATGGACTGCATTTGTTGTTCTGTACCTTTTTGGGTTGTGCTTATGGAATTAGAAGAAAAGTTCCTGGTCTTTCATTGCCACAGCAGTCTGAGATGTTTTAATTGCTTTGCTTGGTTTGTTTTGCTGGGGTTCTCCACTGCTCCAGTCTGAGACCAATTGTCTGTGATCTGACATAGAAGAAAAGCAGATTTAAATGTCTTTTTTACTAGCTCAGAGATCAACCAAAACTGAATGGGGGTTGTGAGATTATTTTTGTGCAATCATTTGTTATGAATTCAGATAAATAATTACCTACATCCCTGTTAATGAGCAAGCTAGAGTGATTCCTAATTTCCAATAGCATGTTTTGCCCCTTCATATGGGAAATACAGGATAAATATATATATGTATATATACTGCTGAGCAAGCTTAGATAGTATTAATTATATATTCAAAATAAAATTATAATTTCTTTCACATAAATGTTTTGTGTTTTGATCCTGGGTGAATCTTAACACAAACAGAGAGGATCATGCAGCTGTACATAGTCAATTTAAAAGCTGACAGAATAATTCATGCATGTATGAGTTACCATATAATATAAAATTCTCAATGAAACTCTATTTTTTTATGACCCACCTATATATGCTGAATTACTGATCTGTAATAATTTTGCTGCTCCACAATAAATTGCTACCACAGAAACCTCACAGCGCTGTGGAACGGCATCCTCTCAGATCTCAGCCAAAAACATACTTCCAGCTACAAATAATTGAAGAGAATTTCATAAAAAGTTTGGGGAAAGCAGCAAAGTTCATCCATTTATTTCTTCTTTTAGGGGTTTTCCTCGCTGTTCATTGCAGCACTAAAGCGATGTTAAGTTACACAATTTGCACTGTAGCTTTGTTATTCTATTTATTCAACCTATAGAGGGCATTGATTATGGTCCAGAAGTCCAGCTGGGAGCATCCCAGTGGGCAGGAAAAGGGAGATGCTGCTTTTGGAAGTGAGCAGCAGTCATCTGAGAAGTGCTAAAAGGTGTGGTTTGCGCAATCCCTTAAGGAGTTTCTCACCTTCCCACATGCATTGAATTTCAGTTGTCTGTTACAGTAAGCATTCAAGTTAATGATTCTCCTTGAAAATGGAGCTTTTTCCATTCATGGGAGCTATTTTTTCCTCAAATAAAAAAAAAAAAAAAAAATATTGAGGCTGGTGATGGCAGAGCCACCTGAACCAAAATGCTGATCCAGAATATTTTTCACAGATGCCACGGGCACTCTTCATGAATCTGTATTTTGTCAAGTTTTTGATTTCTTGGCTATTTCTGGGACTATTCAGCATCTCATGTGAAATGTGTGATACATTTTGAAGATGAAATATTTCTTTCACTGTCTTTTAGAAGAGACCCTAGGAGGAGGAGGTGGGATATTTTGAACCGGTTTTCTTGAAGGGATGTGCATCTACAAATTGTACCAAATTTCCAAGGAGTTCACCTGTAATTTGTACACATCTAAAGCACCTGTTTGCATTTACAGGTGCTGAGTATCTTAAAAGCAATGAAATGTGATGGCTACTTCATACTGCCATTTTTTCAATATCTTCATTAGAAAAGTTGACTAATTATCTCCTGTGAATATCAGGTCATTCTAGCAGATCCTGACTAACAGGTGAATTTTAATTTTTGTTACAATTTACAGCACGTTCAGCCACTGATGGTGCCTTAAATAAACAGTAACTATGTATTTGAAAATCCATTAGAAAATTGAATATTTCTTTTAGGAGCATGTGGTGTCCTTCTTAACACAGCGTTTTCAAAAGAAAAACCAAAATAACTCTTTACATTATTTTAAAACAGCAAAATGAATTTGCTTTCTATCTAAAGTGACTTTGAAATATAATTCTTTAAAATAAAATGTTCACCTCTACTTTGAATCTGCTGTGGTAAGGAAAAACCAAATACAAACTTCCCTTATGTTTTTTTCTGATTTTTTGCAACTTACTCTTTGCATTTACTTGAGGTTGCAGGTCCTTCAGGTAAACCCTGCTCCTCGCTTTTGATAACCTCATCTGCACAAAGCAGTCCTTTAACTTTTTATGTCAGATGTGACACGAGTTGATCCCTGTAAGGACAGAGGTACAAAATAATGCCGAGGGAGCCGAAGCAATCTCTGGTTTCCATAGGTGAGTGGGTGTTCCCTCGTGCTTCTCACGTTTCCTTCCCTTTCTGGCTTCCACTGGACATATTCTTCTCGTGGCTCACAGGTGCCAAACCTGTTCTGGATGGTCTTTCCCACACATCCAGCCTGGAAATGAGATACCTGCATTTTTATCCCATTGAGATAAGCAGGGGAATGTTCAGTGGTCTCTAAACTGGCCGTGCCTAAATAATTGTGAGGTTGTCAACACTTCTAACTGTATTTTACAAGCCTTTTGCTGTCATGCTAATAATGAAATTATTTTTTTAAATAATCACAATGGAGGCTGAAGAGGAAATGGCAAAATTTGGCAATATGTCATATATACCGACGCTTATGTGCAGGACCCTTTGTGCCTACTCTCCTGATCAGTTTTTCTTTATTTTCAAGTGTTGGTGGGAGAAGAGGAGTGAGGACACACTCTTAAAGGGCCAGCAGGGAGTTATCATGCCCACACATAGTGCTGCTGATCCCACTTCATCCCTCTAACTGCTGTATTTTCATTATGAGCTTGGATTCTGTTTCCCTCTTTCTTACAAGGATGTTACAGTTCTTTATTCTTCACTGACAGCTGGCAACAGGTAATGCTGGCTGTTATTTTGTTCAGCCCAGTCAAGCACATTCATTTCCAAGTATAACCATGTTTTGTTTGCTGTATTTTGTTCTTGGGGTGGTTGAATGCCATCCTTGGAAAGATGTGCATTGAGCTACCATTGAATAAGTGCCTTGCCTTCGGCATTCATGAGTAAATTCTGTAGTTTTTGTTTCAGGCCTTTGACATGTCATCAAGTGTAAATCTATTCTAATGCCAAAATCCCTCTTGATGTCTGATGCCAATCAGTAGCTTTTCATCTTGGAGAAAAGGTAGTGAATAATTTGCCCTGTGGATATTCCACAGACACCATATATGGCAAGAAGCAAAGAGAGGGGAATCCCATACCCATTTTTTAAATTCAAATAATCATGTTCAACCAGTTTGCTTTCCTAAATACCATTGGTAGTCTGGTACATTTTCTCGCTTTCAAGTGAATATTGAATACTTGTCTAATTTGCATATTTTCGATGCGTGGAAACAATATGCTCTTTCTGCTGCAGTATTTTATTTCATGAGCAGTAGCCAACATGCTGTAATATGTGAATTATATTACATTTGTTATTTTAATAGGAAGGTCAAATCTTTTACCTCCTTCGGCTTCATTAGTGTTTCTTTATTAAAATAAAAAAAACAAAAAAAGGAGACCGAAAAGGCATTTGCTATATAGGAAGGTCAACATTTTCTTTGTGAACACAGTTTGTACCCATGATTTTGAATTTCAATGAACTGTAAGCCCTAAGAGTGTTGAATTAAAGGCATAAAACACTGTAGTTCACTCAAGAGCTCAAAAGTATGTAATTTCTTTCCTTAGAAAGGAAGCCTACTGAAAACCTAATGAATGTGTTTATATACTTGAATGGCACTCATATAGTTTATACTCAGAAGAAAGAAGCGAGTGGAGCTTTGTATTTAACTTCTTTTCAGCCTGAAATATTACAGGATTTTAGAGAGCAGAAACTATTGTGATCACTTAATCTGACCCCCTGTGCAATGCAGGTCATGATACTCTGCACAGTAATCCCTGCACTAGGGCAGATAAATTCTTTATCAGTGGGCAACATCTTGTTCTGAGTTTGATTGGTTTAAGCTGCCACCTTATCCTAAATCTCATATTGGTAACGTTAATGGTAGCTGTGAGGTATTTTCCTTATAATTTGTAATAATAATGTTGAATCCTACACCTCAAGTTACTCAGAATTCTTGCATGTCTTAATTAAACTCTAAGATACCATTATTTTAAAATGACAAGTCATGTATAAAATTTCCAATGTAGTTAATCAGGAGTAGAATTTAAACTCATAATCTTCTGCTTTAACTAATAAATCATAAAAACACTCATTAGTTGAGTCACTAACCAGTGATGATTTTAGGCTGAAAAATCTAATCATAATTAGGGTAAGTCAATTTTGTCAGGTTTAAGAATTGCTTGAAATGACAGTGAACCCGCACTGATATTTTAAAGATATTTGCTATTTTAGATCAGTGGTTTAAGTTCCCATTCTGAAATCTTGGGGAATCCTGCTGTGCATGTAGGGACTGGTTCCATGCCTGAGACATCCCAAAGAACTCCAGCAACTGTGTTTGTGCAGGAGATCATCCATGTCTTATTTCACTGCACCATGCTTCTAGGAATAAAACACAATAACTGCCCAGGCCCTCAGAACTGAAAGTTTCTTTTGGAAAAATGTAAAAAAAATATTTTATCCGAATAGAATATCTGTTATCGTTAAATTAGGCAAAGATTAATTATTTATCAGGGGCAGGATTTTGCTAGGTCAGGGTTCACAGCTGACATCTTCAAAACCAGACTCTGATTCCCTGTGACAGCTGAAGTCTAAATCTTGTCTCTCATCTAAAAGATCCCACTGCAGAACAGATAATCTGACCCCTAACTACCAAAAGCAGCCAATATTCCATTTTCCACTGGGTTTTCTCCCTTGTGCTAAATTTTGTGAGCACACCTGCTCTCAGTTAATGTCAGGATGCTGCCAGTGCTTGTTACAGCCCTGGTGTCTGTAGAGACAAACCTGGATTTAGCAATGGGGCTAAATGGCTGCAGCAGAAATGGAAAATATTGTGTGTGTGTGTCCTAAATCTGATCTCCCCAGGAAAAATTCAGTGCTAGGGCTTTACAGGGAGCAATGTGCAGTGTCTCTCTGCACCCAGATATTTCACCATCATGCTGGTTTTCATGGTGTTCTCATGGTGTGGGCACCCATAAATACACAAATTCAACAAGCAATTGGTCTTTGCTCCATGCAGGCACCTGGCAGAGGAAGAACATGTAACACTCGGGTGCAAAAAAAAATGAGGAGTCCGCACCAAATGCCATATTGATGCCATTATTTATGTTTTGTTTGCTTTATTTGGAGAAAGAGGAGCTTAAAATATAAGCTAAATGAAGACAAAACCAGGAAAAAAGCACTGGGCACAAGAAGATGGAAGTGGGATGACAGGGAGGATCACATAGGTGGGAAGTGAAAATGAGGTGGAGGCTGAGAAAGAGAGAAGGCTGGAACAAACTGCACAAGGCAGAGAAATCCTGGCCAAACTCATTGGAAGTTTTCTTCTTGTTTGCATCTCCCCCTTTGGCTGCTTCTGCTGGGCTCTAGCTCAGTCTGGCTGATTTGTTCCCTTTTTGTTCTCTTCTTGGGTGGGATGTGCACTTGTGTGAGTCTAGAAGTCGTCTCTGGTTTGGCTGCTTCAGCTAAAATCCAGGCTTCTCGTTCCTGATAGAGGCTTTGCAACTCTGGATGTAGTTAGATTTAGATTTAATATCAATATATTATAATTAAATGTATTAAATATATAATTATTTTTAAAAAAGAAAAAGAGCCTCTGGTTTGGCTGCTTCAGCTAAAATCCAGCTTCTCATTTCTGATAAAGGCTTTGCAATGCTGAATATATTTAGATTTAGATTTAATATCAATATATTATAATTAAATGTATTAAATATATTATTAATAAATATACATTATATAAATCTATTTTTATATATTTATATATTTTATATATTTATATATACATTTATATACTATATAATATTATATATTATATATTACTATAATATTATATATATTAATACAATGTTAATATATATTAATATATATATTGTCTATTTATATATTTTATATATTTTTAAAATATATTTCTATTTATCTATATATTTTTAAATATTTTTGGGTGTGGGTAGGAAGCATTACCTCATCTCTGCTTGGTTTGCAGTCTCCAGAACTCTCCATACACCAAAGAATTCAGTTTGGGCTCTGTACCCAAAATTGTGTCTGTCGTGTCTAGTGAAAGTGAAATGGAAGAGGATCAAATGCACTGAGGATTAGACTTGTTACCCTGGGGATTTATCTGGCAATGAATCATTTATTTACTGCTGTGTTAAAATTACAGCTGAATCTTGACTGAGGCTGTACCTGACTTTCCATTCTTGTGGCAAGCTACTGAAAATATCATGGCAAATCTGGCATGAAATAAATTCCTTCAGCTGCTTTTAGCTCTGTAAATCAGGGGTATTTCATACAGTTAACAACATGTTAAACTGGCTTTTCTGTTTAACCCGGTGAATTTTTGTGTGCTGTTTTCTTTCTGACAAAATCTATTGCAGAATTGTTCAGCCCCCCTTCCTCTGTGCTAACTTTGATTGGGATCTTGGCTTCCAGAATATTCTGCTTTAAAAGTTTGAACTGTAAAAAGTTCTAAAAGGTTGAACTGTAGAAGGTGACTGCAGTGAGGACAGACCTACAGCTTTTACACTCCAGACCTCAAGCATGTCACCAGGAGCTAAAATGCTGGATGGTTTTAGCTTTATCATCCATTTTGCCAAAAATCAGGGGAAGTTAGACTGGGCAGAAGTCTGGTTTTCTTTGTCTGGATGTCTGCCAATGTTTTGATAGGAGCATCCTGGAGATCTTAAATCACAGTACTGGGGAAAATGGAGTTTCTGAATTGTGGCTGAGAGCCTCAGTTTTTTCTCAGTTTTTTCTCTGTTGGGATAATGCATGGGGCAGATTTACTGGAGAGCAATGTGGGTGTGTGTGAAAAGTGACCAGCGTGGTGGTGACTAGGAACCAAAGCAGGAAAATAAATGTATTAACATAATGAAAAGTGAAGGTGTCTGAGATGAGCCTTAGGTAGAAGTAGAGAATGTAGGAAAAAGAGAATATCCTGAAGTTAATGGTTTTGCAGTGGAAAGGTAGATTGTGAACAGCAGGAATTATGTTAGGAATAAACTGTTAGATTTCCTTGGTCTCAAACATTTCTGTGCTGTTTACAAGGTTAAATTAAATGTAAATATGTATTAATCCCCTAGTTCTCACCATCATATAAAATAACTTCATAAATAAAAGTCAAGTAATTCCTTTTTTTAAAACTTATTTTTAGCACTTGATTCATCAAACAGATCGCCTTCCCTGAGTCCAAAGATGAGATCTGTGCTCCCAAGATGCAGATTCCCATTGCAGGCAGGCCTGGCTTCTCCAAGTGCCTGTGATGGAGCTGCAGCCAGTGAAAATGAGCATGGCCATGTCTGAAATGTGCCTGCAAGTGTTTGCTTTGGATCCTTTCCTTTTCCCTGCCCTGCTGCAGGGAAAGAACATCCTGAGAGCCCACAGGCTGCAGGAACAGCGAGCTGCTGCTGCTGCTGCTGCTGCTGAAAACAATCCCAGGCAGCGGTTGCTGGGCAATCAGCCACCAGGTAAACTGAGAGCCCTTGGCTCTCCCATACTTACCTTGATTAATGATTTAGCCAGCCATAAAACACAGCGTTATTTATGGTTTAGATAGAATGCCTGATGGTTTTGCAGGGGAAATGAAAGTGTGTGTCGTCTCTAAAAGCCTTCCTTCTGGTTTAGATAGGCTGAAGTTAATTTTATAAACACAATCAGTTTGATATAAATCTCTAGTATGTTTTAATGGCAAAACCTTTTACATTTGCTGTGGAAAATAATACAGAAAACACCAAAGCTGACATAATTTTTAGGTCTTTTTTAGATGACACTATGATTTTTTTTTTGAAGAAGAAACAAGTTCCCTTCTTGTCAATTCTTTGTTTGCAGTGATAGTGAGAATTGATCCAGATTTGGTCAGCTTTCCATGTGCCTGCAATGATTGGTTCTGAGAGTTAAAACTCTACTGAAAAAAGCCAAACTATCGTGTTATGGGAAATACTTCTCAAAATTCTTTTATTCTTTGGTTTAGTCACATAGTATCTAATAAAATATTTTAAATAGCAAAAGATGGAGCAGGTTTTTTCCAACTGAGCAGAAACACTCTCTCAAAACTAATATCAACATGCCAAGGTAATGCCATTTGAACAAATCCCATTTGAACAGGCAAAACTATCTTTACCAAGTTCTAGAAATATACTAAGAAACAGGAGAATGGCAACCACATCCATGAGACACAAATTGCCTTCAAAGTGTCCATGTAAATTTTCCCACAAAAATATGAAAGTGACATTCATTCACAATGTCAGAAGAATATTATTTTTATGCTTTGGTTCTACAGGCTTAACACATGCACTAACTTCTTTATGATTTGTTCTGTCTTAGGGCTATTTTCAGTGTAATCTTTTTATGGGGCTGTATTATGTACAAAAATATAGTTTTCTTGACATAAAGCATATGCTCATAGGACCATAAAAATGCTCCTTCTTTTGGGTGCCCAGAACCAATTTATAATGTCTAAAGGATTAATTGAGAAAAAAAAAAAATATATTTCTAAGTTAGAAAAACAGACTGAAAGTTACCTCTTTTTTTTAAAAATTATTCTTTCTTGTCAGAGACCAAGAACAAAGTTTAGTCAGTCAGCTTAGCTAGCTAAATTTGGCTGGATGCATTTGTGGCATTGCAGTTCTGCACCTACACAATGCAAACAGATACGTACATATATGTGTTGTGTATATAATAAACAAATAAATATATAGAGATATAAACTCTTCTATATGAATAAGATATATATAAACTCTTTTACAACCTTTACAGTAAAAAGATTGGCTGCTCTAAATCATCCAGTTTTAGGTCTATTGCAGCTTGCTTCTCTACTTCCTTAAAAAAAAAAAGTGAGATGATTTGCAAACACTTTTAAGGCAAAGTCTTTTCTGTGAAATAATTGCAATGGGAGTGAGTGGATGATATGCTGAAGAAGAAGAAAATGAGAAATAACAAAAATCAAGTGGGCAATGATTTCTGTATATTCCTTAATTTTTTTCCCACAGTTACGCGCTGTTATCACTAATAAGTTACAAATCCTTAATGATTGATTTGCTCACCCCTATACAGAGAGCAGATATTTATTGAACACGTTAAAACCAATGCTGTAGAACTGCTTGGTAGCTTTCAGACAAGTAGCAGTGATGGTGAGTTTGAAGGTCAGTGAAGAGCAATTCCTTTTCATCACAGATGAATTTCTGCCTGTGACTTTCCACTGTAAGGCACTGAAGACCTGGAGAAAAACACATTTTGATATTATCTAGTGGCCCCATAATTTCATATAGGCAGTTTTTCATTTGGCATTTGGCATCCAAGAAAATCTATTAATAGCCTAGGCACCAGATTCTTCTTATGGTTGAAAGTTTTTGCTTTCTCCATGATTAACCAAAGCAGCTGGCCAAGATTGTTCCAGCTAAGAGGGAAAGTCAGTAAAGAAGTCAAGAGTTCCTCAATAATCTTGTTTCACTGATTACAAAATGACATGGTATCTGCTTGAATTCTGCTTTCTAAAGGAAAAAGAAAGAAGCTGCGCCCTCTTTCTAAATACACTGGGCTTGGTGTGCATCCCAGGAGCACCTGAATTCTTTGCTCTTTGCTTCTTGGGGCAGCACATTGAGAGCACTCATCTGCCTACATGCTTACCCTGTAAAGGGGAGTGTTATTTAATGAATATTTTATTCAATGAACTTGATCTAAGTGGTGCCTTGAGGAGCTGGAACAGAGGCTAGATGGGGTTAAGGGGAATAAAGTGGATATTTATTGAAGAGCCTTCAAAGGCCACACTTGGCAGTACCTGAGCCCCAGCCATGGCTCTGCCTGGATGGCTCCAAGATGGAAGCAAAAGAGGGCTTGGTCATGAGATCTCAGATTTTTGTAAGTTCTGCTCCATTTGCACCTTGCACTTCATTGTCCCATCCCAGCTTTAGCCCCTGCAGTCCCACCCTGCTTGTTTTTCTCTCTGCAGCCCACGGGGTTTGTGCTCTGGGGCTGAGATTTGGATCATTTGGCCTTGGTGCCCAGCTGGAGCAGGAATTGTTTTGTCTCCCTGCTCTGTGCACAGAGCTCACCATCCCTGAATGTGGAGCTCAGAGCCACCCACTAAAGCAGCACAGAATGGGAAAAACAGAAAAGCTGAAACCCAAGGCACCATAAGAAACAGACAACAAAACCTCTGCTGAGCTATGGGGAATTAAGGGTCAGGTCCTTACATCCAAGAAACTGCAGAGAAATAAAATTTGCTCTTCTTCAGCTGTGGAGTCAGGTCAGTGAAGATGCAGGACCTGTTTTGTGCTATCTCAACAATTCTTGCATGCAATTTCCTCGAAGTAAGACTTGCTGTGCACCATTTGCTGTCAGGAGGCTTTTCCTGGTGGCTGGAGGAGCCCCCCCTCCTTCTGCTGCCTGTTGGGGGATCCACAGCCTCAGGGCTTTGCCACAAGCATATGATGCTGCCAGTGGGAGGGCTGCTGTCCCAGGAGGAGTTTGGCCTCAGTGGCATTTCCATTGGCATCCTGCTCTAAAGGTGGCTCCCAGGTTGGGCAGCCAGGAGCCTCCTTTCCTTAAAGGAGGATAATATAAAATAATGATCTAAAACTTCCAGGTCACACACTTCATACCTGGCAGCAGACCAGGTCAGGAGCTGCTTTTCTGGGTTCCTGTTCAGCATGAGTTTAACAGACTGAAATGAAGCTTTTGCAGTGCAGCTTGGGTAGAGTTAGTTTAGAACTTTACAGGAGTTCCAGCTCCTGCAAAGAGCCAATATTTGGGTGATCAGCTCCAGAATCCCCTCAGCCCAGATTAAAAGTTTGAAACTGGGCAAAGAACACTGTCAGGTGGCCGAAGCTGATTGTGAAAATCATTCCTGTTGAGTTGCAAGCTTGTGAACTTGTGTGTTCAGCAGCAGCAGCAGCAGCAAGAGCCTGGCACCTGAACTCTGGAATGATTTTATCTGCTCAGAGCCTGCTTCAGCCTGTGGCTGAAGGTTTCTGGAAGAGCTGGCCCCTTGTGTGCCTCCAACAACTTCTGCTCTTTTTTGTCAACTTCACATTGTCAAGTGAGTAAATTTTAGCAAAATCTTGGGTTTTAGGGTGTATTTATTTGCAAGTTGGTTTTTAGGGTGTATTTATTTGTCATAGAGTTCAGTGTAGTAAGACTTATAAGTATTTTCGAATAGTTTGGATTTTATTTTCAGTGTAGTAAGAATTATAAGTATTTTTGAATAGTTTGGATTTTATTTTCAGTGTAGTAAGAATTATAAGTATTTTCAAATAGTTTGGGTTTTATTTTCAGTGTAGTAAGAATTATAAGTATTTTCAAATAGTTTGGATTTTATTTTCAGTGTAGTAAGAATTATAAGTATTTTTGAATAGTTTGGATTTTATTTTCAGTGTAGTAAGAATTATAAGTATTTTTGAATAGTTCGGATTTTTTTTTCATGTAGTAAGAATTATAAGTCTTTTCCAATAATTTGGATTTTATTTTCAGTGTAGTAAGAATTATAAGTATTTTCAAATAGTTTGGATTTTACTTTTAGAGTAACAGTTTAGAAACAAAGAGAAAGCACACCATAAATTCAATTCCTATATATACAATACTAAAATTGTCTGCTTGCAGTACTTTCATCTGGTTTAAATCTCCTCAAAAATGTCTTTAAATTCTGCAAATAAAATGGTGTTATTTGACAATAATTAAATCATAACAAGGAAAATCTTCTTAAATAATACCATTGGTGTTCACAGTCTTAGAGAAATGGTATCTCAAAGTGGTTTCTTACACAGAAAGTATTTCCTACACTCTTTAGTATCAAGAAAAAAAAATAAAGTAATGATGTGATTTGATACACAGGCCATAAAATAACCCATAGCTGTGTTCCTCGAATTTCCTATTAATTGTTTTAATCATGTCCATCTTTTCTTTTTTCTCACATGTCATACCTGAAAAAAAAAAAGCAAATGGAACCAAGCCCTTACCTCCAGCATAAATGGGTATTATTGTTCTTGTCTGCTGATAAATATGAGAAATTAATGACTTCCTCCCTCCATTAAGGCGACTTTCAAGTAATTGCTTGGCAGAAATTTATGTGCAGGGTGAAGGCCAAAGCTGACTTTGTGTCCTACAGATGAGATGGTTCCTGGAAAAAGAGAGAAACATATCTTCATTTATCTTTATTTTGTGGGTAATTTCCTGGTTTTATGAAAACCCATATTTTAATGCATGCACATGAAAGATATTCAATTGGACAAAATAATGCTAAAGTCATTTTGATTAGCAACAGAGACCATGTTATCATTTCATGTCGTTCTTCGTTTTGTTTTAGAGAGACAAATCAGGTGTTTGTGTCCACTTTTAATGAGACAGATATCTTAATTTCACTACCCTTTATGTAATCTCCAAATCCATCTTTTTTGCCTTTCTTGTTTGAACAAATAAAAAAATAACCTCATGGAGTAACCTACCTACCTGGTAGACTGCAGTTCCATTCTGTTTGCTTGCTTTGGTTGTTTGTGGAGTGGAATAATTCCGTTTTCTCTGTCCAAATTTCTGTGCAGGATCTCTCAACATAATCCTGAGGGGCTTCTTTACCTTGAAAGAAAATAACAAGGCTTGGAACAAAAGAAAAACAAAATTTGTTTGTTTATTCCAAGGAGAGGAACAACTTCCTGTGCAAAGCTTCTGTAGAGAAGTAAATTTCTGGTACATTAATGCACAACAATCGTCTTCCCACCTCTTAAAATAAACTCTATGTTACTCAGTAAGTTTGCATGTGAGAACAGATAAATAGATAAATTTGCAAACCAAGTATTATAATATATTTTAAATGCCTTAAAAAGGCTTATCTGAGCTAGGGGAAAGCCATAAGTGCTGATTTCAGCTTTTTTTTTTTATGATTGTTGCTTATTTTCCCTTTTTTGCCTCTCCATGGTAGTTTCCTTTTCTTACCTAAAAGCCCAGTGTCTCCAGATATTTTTGTGTTTTCAGGTGTTCAGTGAAGGTGGATCTTCTTGGGGAAAGAAGACTCTTGGAACTGTCAGGCTCCATGTTCCCTGTCACATCCTGTAGATACCCATTGACATGTCAAAATAATCCTTGAGCTCCCAACATGGCACTGACATGGCCAAGCACAACCTCTCATCTTGTAGATCTCCTTGAGTTCAGTCAGTGGCTTTCTTCTGGAATCAATGATTATTATTTTCATTAGGGGTCTAAAATTTAAAAAACTATCCAGGGTCAGTGTCTATTTTTAAGTGAGTGTTCATTGCCATCACTGAGTTAGTCACTGACCTTGAAAATGCAAAGCAGGAAGAGTGGCTAATTTGAAAATTACTGTATAATTGTTTGCTGTTAATGGAAATACACAACTCTTGAGCATAATTACTTTGCTTGTCTTTTCTCCTTTCGTTTCTTATGACTCCTGTATAAGTGTAGTTCAAGAATGAGATGTTTGATCAAAATACAGTATTGACTAATTTAGAAGAATGAAGTCTGTAGTACATCTGGGAGGCTTTTTATTGGCTAGCTCAGCAATAATTGAGTGTCGCAGACATCTTTCCATGAAAAATCCTTTCCTTAGGATTTTTTCCTCCTGAGAAGCTGAGAAACCTCAAGAACAAAATGTAAACAATGGTTATCTGCTGCTGTGGAATGCCACAAATAAATCTCTGATTGGTCTCATGTGGATGTTTGTAATTAATGGCCAATCACAGTCAGCTGGCTCGAGCTCTCAAACCTTTGTTATCATTCCTTTCTATGCTTAGCTTAGCCAGCCTTCTGATTAAACCTTTCCTTCTATTCTTTTAGTATAGTTTTAATGTAATATATATCATAAAATAATAAATCAGCCTTCTGAACCATGGAGTCAGATCCTCATCTCTTCCCTCAACCTGAGACCCTTGTGAACACCATCACAATTGAGTGTTTTTGCAATGATTGGCTTCATAATGTGTTGTCCATAACTGGGATTTATCTGGGGTCTTTGGAAGTTCTTGTATCCTTAACACACTGCAGAAAAAGGAAAGATAATTGCCCAAGATAAACATGAGAAAACTTCTCAGGGTAGAATCTCCAGCATTTGGCAGTGCATGCCCTACTTAGCAATGTCTCACTGTCTGTGTGATAAGATTGTTTTAGGCTCTTCATGACTCACCACTCACTTTTTCAAAGCTTCAGATATTTATGTTCCACCAAGAGGGAGGAAAAGTCCTACATAATTAGTTCTGTTTACTTGATTAATAATTTTATTCATGTACTAAGTGAAAAGTTCTGTTTACTTTAATAATTTTACCTGTGTGCTAAATGCAAGTGTTTCCCCTCAGATGGCGTAGCCAGAGCAAGGGACTTCCTTTTTCATGGCCAGTTCATTTAACTTCTATTAAAAAGAATGTTCTTTTTCCAGAAGTCACTCCAACTCTTCCTTATTTCGGCTCCTGATGGGAAAGCACTGCACAGCACTGGTGTCTATACCCTGACTAGCATAACTGCTTTTAGTAGGTTGGAATTTCTTACCTGAACTCAGCTATTTAATGAGAGTTGTGCCAAGGCTTGCAAGGAAGTTCAGGTCTGGAATGCAAAGCAGGAAGATGGGGGATGGACTGGATTTCTGATGCTGAGTTGGAAGGTTCACTTTTTAACCTGATACTCTGTATATTACCTGGCTGTTGTGCTTAAAATGGCAGATTTTTGGCAACCCCGTGGTTTTTCTGAGGCCACAGCATGTAATTGTAACAGAGAAGGAATGATTCTTTCAGAAGTAGGAACTTCTAATAAACTCAAATGAAATAAACAAACTAGTGCTTCACAAAAACTGGGTTAGATTCCAAAATCAGGCTCTCAATAACTATGGGGTGCCCATGAAAATATTCTTCTGTACTGTTTATATTATACTGGAGTTGATATATTCTTGAATGCAGTCCAGTCCTTCCAGCAAAGGTGTTTTCCTAGCATACCTTTGGGTGCAAGCTGTATTTTCCCAGAGTAATTCATCCAGCTTGTGATAATAAACGGCTTCATAGAACCTACAGAGCTACCTTTAAAAATATCAATTTTAAAAAAACGTAAAATAACGAAAAAGAAATAAATTATTAAAAATAAAAGCATAAAATTTAGGTCTTGGCGTTCCCCAGGCAGGTTTTTGTAGGCCTGCAAAGAGAATAGAAATAAGTGCTGCACACGCACATGAGGTTGCACACAGACCTTTAGGATCTTCCCAAAACGTGTTGTGCACTGTAATTGTGCTGTGGTGAGCTCACATCAAGCTTCAATTAGACAAGAATGTGAAAGGACCATTTAATTAGTTGGTAAATATCTGTGGCTGGAAGTTGACAACCTGGAAAGTTGTGGGCTTTGGCAGCTGCTATCCCACACAAGTCCTGTCAGGCAGGATGTGCCATTGGATGTTGTGCAAGACCTCACCTCAGACTGCAGCACTTCAGAGGAAATGCCTGTAATTTGGAGTCTCATTAATGATATGGTGGCAAGAACAGTGGAATTTTTTTTTAGTCAGGAAAAAAAAATATTTATAAAAGTCTTAAGTAACGAGCAGCCTGTGTCATCTGTGTCATATTATGTAACATATCAAACTGTCATTTTGCCCTCCTTATGATGTGAGATATGCTCAAGACTTAATCGCCCAAAGTTGTTAAGTAGAAATTAATTCTACGTGTGTAATGATGTGTTTCTTAGAAATAATTGGTGTGATTAAAAATCCAACTCTAATAACACAACAGCATCAAAAAGTTTTTCATTCACTTTCCTTCTTCTTTTAATTCAAAATACTGGGTTTTAAGAGGACATTGAATTAGTTTAGATAATTACATTTTCCTTCTTAAAAAATGCTAGTGCCCTCCTGTTTGCCATCCTGCATGTACACAATTACAGTCATATGGAATAAAGTTAAAAACACACAAGAAAATCCTTAGAAGTGAGGATTTTAATAGCAGATCTTGGTTCTTAAATCTGTGCTTTCTCAGTTCATGAGTAGTGGGAACTCCCTTAGGTAAAATTTTATAAAACAAGCATTGACTGTAACTGTCTTCTCCTTTTTTGGTTTCTATTTGCTGAAGAGCTGCTGTGCTATCTGTTTAAAGACACATGCTGTAAGAGTCATGCTTCATGCTGAAATGCATTGTCACTGTGCTTTGTGGTTTGCCAGTGGCAGGTTATGGTTGTGGATTTGCATTTTTGGGTGTTTTTACTCCTGTGGAGATGCCCTCACCTCACAGGCTTTGTATGCAACGTGTTGTACCTTTAGTAAAGGCACTTTTGGGGCGCTGATCTCTCTCTAGGGGGATTTTCCCCCTGTATTCCATGTCCTTGGCACACAGCACAGTGTGCTGCAGGGCAGGTTGGAGAGCACTGGTGGTGCTCAGGAGGAGCCTGACTGCTCTGGGCAGGGGTGCACTCAGATTGAACAGCTGCAAAATGGTTTGGAGCTGCCAGGAGTGCTCAGAACCACCAGTGAGGGACACCACAGGACATCTCTGATGTCTCTGATCCTGCACCAAGTCCTCCTGTCCTGGCAGAGAGCCCATCCATGGCCACAGCTCTGTGGGAATGAGGATTCATCCTCCTCACCCAGCAACTGTGACTCTCACTGGCCCTGGAATGGGAGGAGAAAGGTAGCAGAGGAGGAAGAGGCAAGGCTGAAATTGCTCAAAACTCTCCCTTATTTATGCAGGTGATGCCTCAGGGTTCAGCTTTTCTATTTTTCCCATTCTGTGCTGCTTTAGTGGGTGGGTCTGAGCTCCACATTCAGGGATGCTGAGCTCTGTGCACAGAGCAGGGAGACAAAACAATTCCTGCTCCAGCTGGGCACCAAGGCCAAATGATCCCAATCTCAGCCCCAGAGCACAAAGCCCGTGGGCTGCAGAGAGAAAAACAAGCAGGGTGGGACTGCAGGGGCTAAAGCTGGGATGGGACAATGAAGTGCAAGGTGCAAATGGAGCAGAACTGATCCCAGGGAGAGACCCCGGCAGCGCTGGTGCATTTTGGGGCCATTTTGGTTCATCTTGGGTGCAGCCCTGGCTGGGCTCTGCTGCTGCCCAAGGTGGATCCATGGAGGAGATGCTTGGAATCAATCCCTGCTTTATTCTGCAGCTCTGTCCAGCCCCTGCTCCAGGGCAGCCTCCCAAGGCATCAGAGGTACTCAGATTATTAATAGGATTTTGAACTTGGGGCACACAGACATCCTGGTGGGATTTCTTTTTTCCCCTAATAGATAAGGACATGGCAGAAACTTGGTGCTCTCTTCCTCATCCCACCCCCCCATGCAGAGGCACAGAAATAGTTGGCTGTTTTCCTTCTGTGTCTTGAAGGATATTTTAAGGAGAATGTAGCAAAGGGAGATAAACCAGTAACACATTTAAAAAGGACTAATAGGCTAATGATCAGTGTGAAAGTGGCACATAGAGAATTGAGCATTACAGTGAAAAGAATGGATCATCACCCCTGTTCTT
>WBNP01001992.1:123181-146481 GCA_013401095.1 Passerina amoena
TCTATGAAACTCAGAGATGCAGAAAGTAGGGCAGGAGAGGCTGAAGAGACATTTGCCCAAATGATGTGGTCAGCTGCTGTTAGGTTATTAACTATTTACTATATTCTTTATTATTCTATTCACTATAATATTAGCTGTCAACTAAGTTCTGATTCAAGGAAGCAGTTACAAAGCCATGGTGTTGGGGGAGAGAGCCTGTGCACAAGCACAGTAATCTGTTAAGAGCAGATATTCCCCCAAAAGGGGTGGCTTACAGTTTGCATTACTTTTCATCTGATATTATCATTATTATTGCTGTGCAGATATCTTAATCTGATTGCTTTGTGATGCTGAATGAACTCATTGTAGTTTGGTACTGAGATTGGTTTTAGACTGTGGAAGTGATAGCAAAGGATGAAAAAAATATTTTTCTATAGTTATAGCAAACCAAACCATTCCTGTGCTTCCACTGCATGTTTTGAAGTGAAAACCTTTTTGTTTTCTATGTCTCTTGTCAAAAATACGAAGCTTTACTATGTCAGTGTAGTCTATTCAAATGGAAAGAACCATTTAGATATTTTTTTTTCCTTTAGAGCCTCATCTTTTTGCAGTGCTGTAGCTGTTCCCCCTGGCAAGTTCCAGCTGCATTCAAAATACTCAAATAAGATGGTCTGATAAGGTTGCCTTGTCTCTTAGGTTTTTACTTCTTTATAGGAAGAAATGTTTAAATGGTATTTAGGAGAAATAATTACGCAGGGAGTACAAAATACATTTCTTACTGGTGTTTCTTCCCTCCCTGCAACCTGTTTTCATGCTATGGGTCAGGACTTAACAGCTCTCAAGAGTGTCTGGCTGAATGGTGGCAGGCTTCTGAATCTCAAATCAAGTGCTCTTCAAAGCACCTTACTTCACTTGAGATAAAAACTGGAGGCAGGTTTTTTCTATCTGGCCTATTCATCAAGTATAATCTACTGAATTGTTGACATTTCTAAACACTAAAGGGATTTTAAAGATCTTATTGCTCTAAAGAGACTTACTTGTAGTACAGAATAAAGAAGCGAAATGAAAAAAATACTGACACATGAAAAGTACAAAACGAAATAACTGGAAGCTGAAAGCAAATAGCTATAATTTGACATATAGTTTCTTTACAAAACACATTTTTGATGTAGGAATCTGCTCAAATGTTCAACCCTCCCCCTAACTTTCTGATAAATAGCAATGTTTATTTTAATCAAAAATTAGTCACAGAAGTCTTGCATTTAATGTGATACCAGTTTCTGTCATTCATATTTAATATATTTGTTTTCATTCACACTGAGACCTACTGTCTGAAACAGAGTTGTTTAAAAAGAAATTAGTGTGACCTGTCTTTTAACCTTTCCCCTTCTCATTCTGTGTTTAAAGTTCCTTAAAGGCATGAGTTTCCCAAAGGCTGGGCAGAATGACTGCTTGCTCACCAATGCGACTTTTCTCTCCTTTTAATGAGTAATATCAATCACTGAATAAAAATATCAGTTTTCCTAGCAAAAACAGGTTGAGCCAATATTACAGAGATTAAATTACACTTCAGGGGTTTCTGAAGCCCAAAGATTATTTGGAAGTCACTCTACAAAAGGCTTTGTTACCTGGAGTTGGAAAGTGTAGCTCTGAGTCACGGGGGATTAGTGCTGCAGAGATATTACAATATGAATTATGTAATGTCTGCATCCTTACCTGGGAGTTACAGGAACTGAACAGAATTCAGTGGCAGCTTCATGATAGCAGAAATACCTTTTTTTTTTTCCTCTTCTGGCCTGCTTTTTGCCATAGCATGAATTGTCTCCCCGTGGCATTAGCTGAAGTTTCTAGCTTATGAAAATCTGCAAAAATAAACTGGTCATCTGTTTGTAAATGTGCAGAGTTTTGTAAACCAGCAATACATTTATCTATCTAAATGATACTTGCTTTTAAAGCAGAGGTTAGTAGCAGTAGTTTGCACTTACATAGCCCTTTTTCACTTCTCTCTCACTGCTTTAAAGTGATTGAATAATTTGTGTTCCTCCACACACGATAATCCTGCAAAGCAGACCCAGAAAAATACCTGTAGCAAAGAAGAGCTTGTCCATGCATGAAAAGCAAAATAATGGGGGGGAAAAAAAAAAAAAAAAAAAAGCTCCAGAAAATTAGCCTGCTTCAAAAAGCTATTAAACTGTTCCTATCCCTGAAGCTTTACAAATGTGATAATTGTTGTGTTCTGGTGGTGCAATATGTTTCTGCAGCGAGCCGAGGAGCGAGCCCTGGTGTCTGGAGGAGGGAGCAGGGCTGAGGAGCAGGGGCAGGGAGCCCTCCCTGTGGGCAGCCTGGGCTCCAGCTCTGAGTGCCCAGAAATGCTTCCCAGCCCTGCTGCGCTGCCCAGCAAGGCGAAACTCCCAATTCCAGCTGACTTTAAAAAGTAAATACACAGCACAGGGCTGTTCCTGCTGTAAAACAATAACCTCCCCCCCTCCCCAGCTAACCTTTACTTTTTTAGTTGGCAAAGCACCATTGAAATGCACTTGTAATGGAGACCTGCCAGGGTGGGTTAGCTGTCTTGGAGCAGAACCTTTCTGTGAAGTGTTTCTGTGAGCTGGGTGATTTTTTCAAGAGGCAGAACACATTGGATCAGTTATTTGGTGCAGTTGCACAAGGGTGTTAATGAGTTTTCTGAAACGTGACAGGAGCCTGGTAAATTACAGTGAACCTTACCAGATAGTTTTGGATGCAAACTCAAACTATTTGCCGAGGATTTCCATTTAGCTGAGATTTTCGAGGGTGACAGCAACGCTGTAATCCTGGAACAGATGCTTCTGCTCCGAACGCTGTTCCTCCCTCCTCCCCGCATCCACAGCTTTTGTTTGCACACACAGTGCCTCGAACACTCCTCAAGCTTTCCCAGTAGACAGCCTCAAGTTGTTGTAGAGCATCGTGGGCATCACCAGCAGCTCTGGAGCATTTCCAGTGAGCCATCTGTGGTGCGATAGGAAATCTGTGCTCCGTGGCAGGCTGCAGTGCCATTCAGAGAGGGAGCAGACACACTGCAGGCTCTGATTCAATGAGAAGCCTCACAGAGTTGTGGGACTGAATTCCTCCCCTTGACCTTTTAGACTGGGAGGTAAGAGTTTGGTTTAGGGGAGTCATCAGGTTTCCTGAATAATCAGCAGATATGGACAAGGAGGATTCATCCCTCCCTGCTTGATGATGTGGGATGTTAGGCTGAGGGGCTGACTTGTAGGCAGCTGCAATTAGGCTGAATGAATCCATCAGGGAAGAGGATGTGACATGAACATCAGCATCCACCCGGGCTGTCCTGAGAGCCCTGGAATTACCCAGCCTTGCCTCGCTGCTCTTACGTAAGCTCAGGGAGGGGAGATTCAGCAAAAGGAGCACATCCACAGGAGAAATGCCCTTGCTTTGGACACAGATGGTTCCACCAGACTCATGAGCTACTGCTTGAGTTTAGAACAGTGTTTCCTTTCAGGATTTAGACAGTAGATTCCAATCTCAACAATGTATTCTCAATCTCATGCCTAGATTATGTAACTGGATTATATTAACTCCTGGCTTCCATCTTTCCCTTTCTTCACTCCGTCTTTTGCTCAGCCCTTTGTCACTTCATTTCTTTCCCTGTGGCTGTTCTCTTTCACTCACCTTTCTGAACATTACTTTTTCAGTTAGAAGGGGAAAAAACCCCTTTAATAAAGCATTAATACAGTATTTAGAAATCATTACATTTTTCCTTCTGCCTTGATGTTTTGTTGTTTTTCTTTTACCCCTTTTGTGCATTCAGACCATAAACTCTTCAAGACAGAGGCATTCTTTCCATCTGTGCCTGATAAGAGCTGTATCAATGTTACTATAGTGTGCTGTGGAAGTGTTTAGTCCAGTTCTGCTTGTGAGATTTCCCAAGGTTTCTCTGAACTTTGGATCAGACAAGCAGTTCAACACCTGCAGTCCTTGGGCAGCCTATAACCATTCCTGATGGATCCAGCCCTTTTTATAAGCTTCCTCATGATCCAGAGACTGCAGCTAGAACATAAAGAACCTGGTTTTTTTATCTTCCACTTGAGTCCCTTCACATGTAACAAATCCACGTGTTGGAATTTTGCTTTGGAATGAGTTTGTTTGGACAATTGTCTGTACTTCCCTAATGCTGAAAATAATGACTGGAGCATCCATAAACCCACCCATCTCTACCCAGTCTGCAACTGGAACTTCTTCAGCCACCCCAAATACCCCCAGGATGCATTTTTACACAAACATGTACAGAACTGAATTGTATTGGTACAAGCAAATATCTCTGAACAGCAGCCAAGGTAATAAAACCAAGCTTTAAATTCAGACTCAGGAATCCAGATTTCTGGTCAGAAAACAGAAACAGGACCATGTGGCACATCCAAACAAATCAGCAGAGTTTGAGTTGAGTTCTCCTGGATATTATCATATCCCTTCTGTAAAGCACATACACTGAAAAGTGAATCAGTGTTCTGAAATGTCAAATGGATTTTTGCAAAATCTGTCATTAAAGGAAGTAGGTTTATGAATGGCTTTTAATTTTGCCACGTGTCCTTAAAAATGCTGTTCAAACAATCTGTTTGTGCCATTGGAAACCCACACTAAAACATCACTGTTCTGTAAGTGAGGTGAAAGTCAGAATTGCCCTGGCTTTATTTTACATTCTCTAAGTGGGAGAAACCAGGAGTTTTAGAATTGTGTTCAAATGTTCTCAGTAGTACTGTCTATCCTTTAGCAGACAGACTTTTACAGGTAGAAGTTTATTTCTCAGTTATTCTTACTGGAAGCATTCTCTCAGCACCATAGTTAACACCATGATGGCTTGGGTTGTGCTTCAACCTAAAAAAAAAATAAATAAATAGGACTTGCATATGGTAGATGTTATTTTTAACATGAGTTTTAACATGAGTTGATATGGTTGTTTCTTCTAAGTCAAGCACAGTTACTTAAAATGTAGAAAAATTTTAGAAAGCTCTTTCTAAAAGTCAAGTCTTTTGTTCTTTAAGGCCAGTTTAGAAATTGTAGAAATGCAAATTTAAAAAGTGTAGTTTAGAAAATTCCTGTGATGTAAAAATAGTGATGTAGTGTCAGTGAACATAGCAGAACAGGAAGAAGCTGAGTTCATGTCCATTATACAGAAAAAGTTACCAACTGTTTTATCTCCTGAATTTGTTAAAACACTGAGCCCATTGTAACATGGACCTAAAAGATTCGTAGTGAATGGTTTAAGAAGAGTTTGTGTAAGACTGAAATGCAGCTGTGAGAGAATAGTTTGGCTCCATTCTCTCCACAAGATAAATATTGTTGGTTGTGAGACCCCATCATTATTTGTGAGCCAAATTTGACAACAGCCACATGATTTCTGCCTGACACTGGCCTAGGCCAGTTGAAATGACTTTTCTGTTCCTGTTAATGTCTTCAGTGGCCAAGTGCTGATTGTTTAGTCATTTTTGAGTAGCGAACTTCTCTTAACTCAGAAGTTATTCCTGTGTGGCAGTAATAAAATTTGTGTATATTTTCATGACAATGTTTTGGCATGTAAGTGATTACAAAGTGATGTCAATACAAGTGATATGTCGCTCCAGCAGACCACATGTCCCATAAAAGAGCATTCATTTCATCAGAATACAGATATCTGGTGCCCCTCAACTTGTGGGCTTGGCAAGAGGAGAAGGCAAAACCTGTAGTAACCATTCTCTCTAGAAGACATTTGATCTTGTACCTGCACATCTCTGTGTTTACATTAAGCCCAAAGGTAGAAATTACTACTGCAAATTAAAAGTGAGGTGACAATAAATAGACATGAGGGGGAAAAGCATTGTGCAAACATCTGTCCTGTGGGGGCTTTATGGGATGGGGAGAGTTCTGCTTCAAAGAGAAGCAAGCAGGATGCAAAGCTCCCCAGCTAAGAGTCCGCATCTTTCATTTTCCCAGCATTCCTAAAATTCTTCTCCCCACCCCCCTCTTCCCCCTGAACCAAATCCCTTCGGCTTTGGTGACTTCAGTCTTCATGGAGTTGTAGCAAATGGAAGTAGAAGGGATCTGGAGAGGTCATTAACCCATCTCCCTGCCCCAAGGCAGGGCTGCAGCCATACTGCACTAATCAGCTGCTTTTTTTTTCTTTCTTTTTTTTTTTTTTTTTTGGTCAAAGATCCAACTAAATGAATTGTAAAGATTTTTGGGCAGTTTGGGCCCAGCTGTTAAAGCTTCGTGTAACTGTTAGCAGAGTCGCAAGGTTGACTTCAGTGGAATTACTTTAATATGAATCAAATTAAGGACAAACTATCACCCCATTTTTAATGAGATTCAGTGATTTTGCAACTTTTTGGGTTGTGGTTTTTTTTTTTTTTTTGCTACAGTATTACACTTAAAATAGGTATGAAAATAAAATCATGATTTTGGAGTAATAGACAGAATTACTTGGGGTTTAGCTTTGTGCCAATACACATAGATCTGCTTATCACATTGTTGCTAAAAAAGTGTTGTATTCTTCATTGCTTAAAGCATTTTACAGAATGTGTGATTTTTGTGGCCCTCTCTAAAACAGTCCCCTTTGATAAAGTAGGATACACTGGCAAAACGACTAGCTAGTATTTTTGTATAGTAGTTTTTATTTTAAATGATGAATAAATATAATTTAATAAATACTATTTAAAATAAAATTACATTAATAAAATTGATTGTTTAAACTAATTACATGGATGTTATTTAATAAATTATATTTATTTTATAAATAAACAATATTTTAAATAATTATTTAAAATAAATAACGAATAAATAACAAATAAGAAATGCTATTTAATTAATAAATAAACCAAACATAGCAGCCCACTGGAAGTTCCTGGAATAGCCATGATGTGGATCTTTCATCCCAGAAAACCATCAGGGAGCATTTGGTCCTCTGTGCTGGGGCTGGACTCGCTGTGTCCCTTCTGAGCTGTCCTTTAACATCATCTCATCTTCCACTTCTGCCCTTTTTTCTCCCCCCCTTGAGAACAAATAAAGTAATTAGAAGTTTTCTTCAGGCAGAGGGAGGAGCAGACACAAAGTATGTCATAAGTTTTGTCTAAACTGTTTGCCTTTGGTAATGCATGCCCTAAAGCTGTGTGCTTAGCTGCCTTCAGTGTAATTGTTCCTACCCTGCAAAGCCTTCCTGAGCGCCCAAAACAGCACCAAGCTCCCTCCAAGCCCCTTCCCCAGCTGTGCCCTGCTCCTTCAGTTCCTTTTTCTTCAGCCGCTGAATGAAAATTTGGAGTCTGATTCTGAAGATCCCGAGTTTAAACCTTCCCGACAGCCTCTGTGGGTGAAAATATTGAGTGATCGTGCAATGGAACACACTGCAAGAGTGCAGAGACACAATTAACTTTGCACAAAGGAAGTTTACTCCAGCACTCCCTAGAATTTCATTGATAAACTTTCCTTTCCTTTGATAAAATGATAAATACCCTAGTATTTCACTGATAAACTTTCCTTTCCTTTGATAAACTGATAAATACCCTAGTATTTCATTGATAAACTTTCCTTTCCTTTGATAAAATTATAAATACTCTAATATTTCATTGATAAACTTTCCTTTCCTTGGATAAATACCCCAGTATTTCACTGATAAACTTTCCTTTCCATTGATAAACTGATAAATACCCCAGTATTTCACTGATAAACTTTCCTTTCCTTTGATAAAATTATAAATATCCTAATATTTCACTGATAAACTTTACTTTCCTTTGATAAAATTATAAATACTCTAATATTTCATTGATAAACTTTCCTTTCCTTGGATAAACTGATAAATACCCTAGTATTTCACTGATAAACTTCATGTTGCTTTTATAAATTGATACATACCCTAATATTTCATTGATAAACTTTCCTTTCCCTTGATAAACAGATAAATATATAAACAGATAAATACTCTAGTATTTCATTGATAAACTGAGAAATACCCCAATATTTCACTGAGAAACTCTACTTTCCTTTGATAAACTCATAAATACCCCAGTATTTCACTGACAAACTTTCCTTTCCTTGGATAAACTGCTAAGTACCCCAGTATTTCACTGATAAACTTTACTTTCCTTTGATAAAATTATAAATACCCCAGTATTTCACTGATAAATTTTACCTTCCTTTCTAAGAAGTTATCCCAAGGAGGGTGACTGCAGGATCCTATTTGCACTTGCACGTTTACTTTTGCCACGTTATGACCATTTTGCCTTAAAATACTGTTGCCCTGCCATCTTGCTCTCGACTACAGAACATTTTGTGGCTCTGGAATATTTCAGTAAAAATGTTAAATTATTTAAACTAATTTTATGTCTAGCATTTATGCCGTGGGTGGGTTTTTGCTGCCCTGTGAAAACCCACGTGTTTGGCACACTCAGTGCATAAAAATTGAGCTGTGCCCACATTTTGGGCTGGGGAGAGGGGCAGGAAGCAGGAATGGGGAGGACACATCCAGAATGGGTGAGAGGAGGAGGAGGAGGAGAGCAAAGCAGGGGATTGTTGAACATTCTGGAAAAGCAAGTCCTAACAGCCTCAGATTCTGTTTCTGAAATTGGGAGATAATTTTGCCATGTGCTTGATGTGCCTCAACTCCCTGCCTCTGGAATGGAGGCAACTTTGCTGCCTTGTCTCACAAGAATATTGGAAAAATAACACAGTTGGTGTTTGTGAGCACAAGGAAGGCAAGGAAGGGGAGCCTGGTGCTGAGTTGGAACCTAGGAGCAGGGGCTGGAAACAGAGGCAGGAGAAATGCAGGAATGTCAGGGACAGGAATGAAGAGCTTGGGTGCAGAAAGCTGAGACTGAAGACTGCAGATAACCAGAGAAGGGACATTTTTGGCATGAAAAGCAGTTGTGGGATGGAAAGCCTGGGCAAGGATTGGGATTGCCAATGTGAGCAAAGTCATCCTGATTCTTACCAGGCTGATCAGAGAAAGAGAGCTTGAAAGGGATGGAGGTTAGAGCCTCGGAAGCAGCAGAGAAGTCTGCCCACCAGAAAACATTTTGTGTTTAGCTGGGTCCTTCAATGGGATTGTTTCTCTCTGGTCAGCAAATACCTGTGAAAATGTGGTGCTGGTGTTCCAGAAGGATCCCAGCCTGTTCATACCATCACTTACTGCCTTAGTTCAAGTGACCAAAATGCCCCTATTGGTACCAAAAATAAAGGCCAGTTGCTTAACCTGTGGATAGATGTCTGTATAGTGCCATGCAATGAATTTCCTCTTTGTTTGTGGCTTAACATTTAGAATATTTTTAAATGGTGTTAATATATTAGGATTATTTTCAGCCCTGTGTATGGGCACACAGAAAATTTCTCCACAGAGAAAACGTAAGGAATGATATTTTGAAATTCCTGTGCAGGCTTTGTTCACAGGGAACATGTGTGTGTCCAGTGATTCTGGTCTTAATGACAAGATAATATTCAGCTGTTTTCAAAGGACTCTGCTGTGGTTTGTTGTTCAGAATAGGCCTGCTCTACGGATGAATGTGGGATATGCAGAGAAATGTGCTTCCTGGAGAACCAGCATTTTTTTAATAATGTTTGAAAGTTGGGGTTGTAGAGGGGTGGATTGTAGAGGAAAGGATTGCAGAGGAATGGTGTCATAATGAAAACATGGAAGGTATGGTGTGTGTCTCTGCCAATAGCACTGAACTTCTGTGTGGCTGTGTTGCTTCAGCACAGCATTTTTATTTCAATACTTTTATTTTGCGTCTCTTGCTTTCTGAGTGCCTGACTTGGGGATTCCTGGAGAAATACTAAGCACCCAGCTGCAAATGAAGTCAGCATTTGAACGTGTGGAATTCTGTAAAATGCTAAACATTCTGGAAAAGCAAGTCCTAACTGCCTGAGATTCTGTTTCTGAAATTAGTAGATACCTTTTGCCATGTGTTTTATGTGCCTCAGTTCCCTGCCTCTAAAATGGAGGTAACTTTGCTGCCTTCTCTCCCAAGAATATCAGGAAAATAACACAGTTGGTGTTTGTGAGGCATTCAAGTGCTATATACTGACATGTGCTATTGAAAAGCCATTCTGTCTGCAGAACAAGGCTTGAATAGTGTACAATAAATATGTCAGAAAAGCTCAGAGTAAACAGTGACAGGAAAATAAAATACTGGTAGCCAGTCACTAAAGGAATAGCCAGTCCCTAAATGAGCACTGTGCATCCTCCTCACTGAAGAAGATGAGGAAGGAGAGAATAAAGCCTATATAATGAAATTCTGTATCATAACAAATACACCTGTGAAAGCCTAACTCACTCCCAACGTCCAACCTAAGGATCTTGAATTTTTTACTTTTCCCTTCTAAATCTTTGCAAATTTGTAGACATTCTTCTATTTTCTGAAAGAGACAGTATTATAGTAGTATATATTCTAAATGAATATATTTATTTATTTACATTTATTTCTATTGAAAATATAGGATTATAGATGGAAATATATATTTTTAAAGTATATATATATACTATTATAGTAGCATATTTCTGAAAGTGTATATATATAACTTTATATATATTATAATTATATTATAATTACATATATTGTATATATTATATATATCATTCTATCCATTATAAATAATATAATACTGGTATATGTATACACTATTATAGTAGTATATATTCCAAAAGTATATTTATATATATAAAAATTTAATAGTTATATATATAATAATTACTTATATTGTGTATATTATATATATAATTATATCCATTATAAATATTATAATACTGGTATATATATACACTATTATATTGTATATTCTAAAAGTATATTTATATATATATTACATATTTATATACTATTATAGTGGTATATATTCTAAAAGTATATATATAATAATTATATCTATTATAAACACATATATTGTATATATTTTTATATATACATATATTATATATATTATATGTTATATACATTATTTATATAATGTATATAATAATAATATAATAATATATTATTATTGTATATATAATTATATCCACTATATATATTATAGTAATGGCATATATACACACATTATTATATTATATATTCTGAAAGTATATTTATACATATATTACATATTTATAAACTATTATAGTGGTATATATTCTAAAAGTATATATATAATAATTATATCTATCATAAATACATATATTGTATATATTATTATATATACATATATAATATATACTGTTTATGTTATATAAATTATTATATATTATATTATTGTTGTATATATAATTATATCCACTATATATATTATAGTAATGGCATATATATACACATTATTATATTATATATTCTAAAAGTATATATATAATAATTATATCTATTATAAATACATACATTGTATATATCATTATATCTACATATATAATATATATTGTTTATGTTATATACATTATTATATATTATATTATTGTTGTATATATAATTATATCCACTATATATATTATAGTAATGGCATATATATACACACTATTATATTAGTATATATTCTAAAAGTATATATTTCTTTATATTTAAAATATAGTAGTAGATATATGATATGTTTCTTTTAGAATAAATATAGCAAATGAACACAGCGTTGACATGACAGTTTTTTTTGTTTTCTGACCCCACTTTGGAGTCCAGGGCAGCATGGCAGGGCTTGCAGTGGTTCCCTGTCTGTGACATTTGGTCAGGGGTGTTCAGTCCCCGAGTGAGATGAGTTTGCTGGGTCTTGCTGCTGTTTGCTCCTCCTCACAGAGATGCCAGCAGGGAGTGGGGGAAGCTTGGATCCCTTCACTTGCCTCTCCACCTCCCGCATCCCCCTGCCCACAGCAAAGCACTGTGCACTTTCTTAGAAAGAAAATGTGACTGGGAGATCTGCCAAGTGCTCCCCTGTACTTCCCAGCTTCTCCTTCTCTGCTTTGCAGTGCTTCCATCCCCTCCTGCAGCATCCAGGTGGTACCTTGGCTTTTCCCAGCGCACCTTTTGCTCAGCAGCCAGAGGAGAAAGGCTCGTGCCCTGGGTGTGATGTGTTGAGGCAGAAATGAGGCAGCACCATCAGCCACAGCCAGGTTTAACCTGCCTTGGAGTAAGGGGAGAGCTGTGGGTGAAGGGTTCTCTGCCACAGCACTGGTTTAATGCAGCTGAAATTCAGAGTGATGTTTGCAGGTGTGTGGGTTGTGCTTCACAGGCAAAATGCTGCCAGTAAATACACTCCTCTCTCCTGTTCCAGCTCTGGGCTGTGGCATCTCACCCTGCACACGGGCTTTCCTGCTCCTCATGCATTACTTCCTGCATTTCCTTCCCTTGGAGGAAATAACAGCACAGTTCTTCTCCCAGTGCTGCCCATGGCCAGGAGTGGCCAGTGGTGGGAAGCCCTTGGGAGCATCTCTCAAGTTACACCCAGCTGCACAGTCTCAGAGCCAGCAAGGAATTCTGCAGTCAGCTCACTGAAAATTCAGAGATTTCCTGTGCTTTTTAATCTAATTCTTGTGTTACAGAAGTATGGAAGGAAGGGAAGCTGTGTTTAGGGGTGATAAAAGCAAAACTGTGGCAAAGCTGAGAATAGGGATAGTCCACAGAGCCTCCTAATTCAGTTTTGCAGCCACTGCTGTTCTCCTGTTCCCTTCGGAAGCGTGTGCATTTTAAAGGAACCACCCAGTTTAGCCTTTGCCTACTAAATCTTTCAAGAAATATGCTCCTTCCATGATACCAGTTTCATAAATTATTGCACTGTGCAGAAGATGCTCAACTGTCTCATCTGACCCAGCTTGGGTCCAAGAGCAAGCCACTCATTAAGCAAGTAAAGCCTCAGTTTTACATTCATTTTCACCTCAGTTTACAAAAGCTAAACGGTAATGTCATGTCTTTTATACATCTCCCTCAGAGGGAGGGTGGAAATATTTTTGTCATAGCTGAAAAATAAGGTTTATTGTGCAAGAAGGACCATGTGCTTGTGGGCAGCCACGTGACCTCTGTCTCTGTTTCCCCATCTGTAAACTGGATTTAATGTTCCTACAACTCACTGGGGAGGGCAGGCTTTGATTAACATGTATGATTGCCTCCCACAAATGCAACTACTGTCACTGCTTGGCTTTATTAGCCACCATCAGTAGAATATGAGGAGGAAACATGCAGCAGAATGATGTGCAACCAGGGTGAGCCCTCTGCATCTTTTGACCATCATATAATTTATTTTCAGACTCTTGTCGCCGTGTGTGCATATTCAAAATAAAACTCTACTTACACTGCAGGGCTGTAGAAATCAAATAACTTGGTGTAGAGGTTGACATGCAGATGAAACACTGGTTTTTACAGGGAAAATGCCTGTAGATGTATTTAGGTACCTTGAGCAAATTTGTATTTTGTTTAGGAAATTTTCATAAGGAAAAAAACCCGTTCAAATCTGCAGAATCCAATATATGGAAAACACGAACCTGATCTTTGCAGAAACTGTGACGCACAGTCAAGAAAGCAGCAATGAAATTTAAAACGTTGTGCCTTTAATATGTCAAATATAAATTCTTCATATCATTCCTGTTGTGTTGAGGTTTTCAGAGTATAAGTATTTGGAACATGAGAAGAATGTTATGGTACATAAGTCTAAAAGAGTGTCGGGGAAGCGCTTTATTTGTGGGAGTAAACACGGCTCGGTCGGGGAAAAGACGGCATTTCCAAATGCGCCATGCTAAACGAATTCATCTCTTTTTTTCTTTTTTTTTTCCTTTTCTTTTTTTTTTTTTTTCCTCTCCATGTTTTTCTCTCTTTCCTCTCTCTCTCTCTCCCCTCCTGGAACCCTCCTGCCACAGCGGCTGCATTTGCCTCCAGACTTGTCAGACACAGTGAGCCGCGCGAGCAAACAGGATCTGGCAGGATCCGCCAAACTGCTGAGCTCAGGATGTGGCGCCATGGCCATCGGCAAGAAGCACCTGGACTTCTAGTGATTTCTGCTTAGCAGCCTCGCTCACATTCAGCTGACACCCTCATTAGGAGTGTTAATGACTTATATAAATATTTTTCTTAATGATTTGACCCAGCAGTCTTTAAAAATACGTGTTGTCATATGATGCCTTCCTTTTTTTTCCTTTTTTTTTTTGTGTTTGTGTGTGTGTGTGTGTTCTCTTTCTTTGTACTAAATTTGGTCTCGTTTGGATTTTGCTTTTCTGGTTTGTTGGGTCCTGCCATTGTTCTTCTCCATTGGAAGCAGGTAGTATTTTGTTCCTTTGCTTAAAATACAAAAATTGCAATTACCCTTTCATTTTATTTTTTTTTACATTAAAAATAAAGGGATGTTTTTTCCCAAAATAATTTTTTATATACTTACATATAATATTTTGTATGAATAATGGCTTTATTGAAATAAAGGAACGGAACTTATTGAAATAAAGGAATGGAACTAAGCAATTCGTGGTCATGTGTTATTCAAACAGCAAACTACACATTTTTAAAAAGCATGCATTTCTGTAATTGAAACACCATTCTTAAATTTCAGGAAATCCCTACCTCATTTTATTAAATATGTAATAAAAAATTTATAATACATAAGATAGTTTTTATTCTAATAGGCCAGTAATTGAGGATGGGGGTGTTTAAATCAGAATATATTATAGATAATTACTTTGCCTTATGGCTTACTACGTGGATTAAAATGCACTTGAATGGAATTTCCTAGCCAGAGAGGAAAGAATTGATTTCCTTATGTAGTTCAAAACAGTAATCCTAAACAATTGAAGTCAGCACTATGAAATTATGTCAACAGACATAATTCAAGATGGAAATTCAAACCGACAGCTACATTAATGCTGGGAAACCAGAAGGGTGCATTGGAGCTGGGGGAAGGATGTCACAGAGAGCTGGTCTAAAGCAGGGCAGAATACACAAGTAATTCAGCCTTTTGTACCCTCAGATATACAATTTGTGAGCTCCTAACTGTTCTCCATGTATCCCTGTGTCTCTCTCATCAAACAAAGGAACAGTGAAGCAAAGCTGACCTGGGAATTAAAGTGGTTTGCATTCTTTCTTCTGAGGCTGACTTCCATTTTGAAAGGTAATATCTTCTTCTCTGCAGAACTTCCAAGCCACCCAGCTGTAAGATTGCATTACAGTTTCAAAATTTAGTCTTTATAATAGTGTATTACATGGCTGGAGTGAAATTGAATCTTCAAAGAACGTGTTAATGGGATGCAATAATGGTAACATATTTTGATGGGTTTGGAAAACCAAGACTTGGGAAGTGGTTTGCTTTTTTTTTTTTTTTTTTTTTTTCCCTCTGCAATCCAGGTTCTTCTTTATTTTTTTCTTGACAACGCTGTGTAAAACAAAGACATAGCTTTTAAAACTGTCTAACTAATATGATGAATGTCAATCACTTAAAAAACTCCACTGTAGCATAAACACATACTGTATACAGCTTTTATTCTGAATTAGAATAATTGAATCAATGACAGTGATTTGCCAGGATGTCAAATCTATCCATCATATCCTGTCACTACCAGTTTATTTTTTGTGATCAAAATCAAAAAGACTACTATTTTGTCATCAGCTATTTCATTAGTAGTAACAATCAGGTTTTCTCTTCTATATTTTTTAGATATGCCTGTTATATTTTTTATTTCTAAAGACACAAATCCTTTTTAAATCTTTTCAAAATAAAGTTTCAGAACTGAACTGTCAGTTTAGTGAAGAAAAAAGACATCTGCTTTCCTATGCCAACATATTTAAAATATTATCATTGATGTCTCAAACATTTTTTTCTCTTTTTGTATTATGTGTAACACTGAATGGAAGTTCTCATTAGATAAGTAATTGTGCCTTTTGAAAGTGTGAAATAATTTAAATACTTAGGATAAAGTGATTTTTAACAAAGGTGAAGTTTTACATTGTACGTCTTTTTAATGTAAATAACACAAAACACAGTATTTCTTTGTGGAATATAAAGTCACAAGGCATATAAATTGCTGCCAACATATTTAAATAGGTCATTGACTTAACATACAGAGGAGAAAATATCATTAAAGTCACAGTCCCATTTCTAGCTATTACCTGATAATTGCTAGTGTGCATCTGCCTATATGTGTGTCCTGTGCATCTGCAAGGCTTCAGTTTCCAAAACTTCAGCAGGGTAATATTAAAGCTGAAAAACAGTTTGAGTAATAAAAGGAACTCCTTCTACAAACCTGCATTGGCTTGGGTTTTTTCTGAGTCACTAAACGTGCTGTGTAAAATAAGTGTTAGAGGATGCAGAGTTGTTTACCTAAGGCAAAGACATGGAGTGTTGGAAGATTTTTAGTTTTATAAAGATGGGGAGACTGAGAGGTGTTTTAAAAGATTTTATTCTATTATTAGTCTCATGGAAGGGTGAGATATAATCTAGTTTAATCTCTCTCTTCACAATGTCATCTCTATTCTATTGTCTTCTTAAGTTAATACACTTCATCTCACTATTTATATACAGATAAACAAAACCATATAAACTTTCAATCAACTTCTAAAAATCTGTTACAAGTCCGTTTCTCACAATGGAGCAAAATTTCTCTTCTTTTCATCCAAAATCTCCTCTCAGTTACAGCTACACATGAGAGTGACTTGGCTAATCCAGCAAGCTGAGAGGTGACACAGAGCTTTGGGTGTGCTGCCTGATAGCACTGCTAGAGAGAGGGTAGATTTGGGGTAGATAGAGGGTAAATATGGGGTAGATAGAGGGTAAATAAAGTGTAGATAAAATGTGGATAGAGTGTGGATAAAATGCAGATTTCAGTTGTTGCAGCAGTGGCAGTTTTGACTTGGCAATCCAGAGAAATGTTCACCGGGTGATTTTCTGTGCCTTTTGCCCATGGCCGCCCTGTGCCTGTCAAGCTCCTGTGTACAAACCATCCTTTTTCACTTCTGTTGACTTGAAGGCAAATATTTAAGCAAGGGGAGCAGCTGAGGCAATGGAAGGATGGGCACAGCCTCCTCTGCCAGGCTGTGCCAATGCGCTCCCAGCTCCTTTTGGCATCTCCAGAGGCCCCTTCCCGGCTCGGAGGGAAACCTGTGCCATCCTCACTCCTGCTCAGAGATTGCAGGATGAGGGGGTTTTGTTTACTGCAGGTTTTTTTAAGCAGAACTTCCTACTTTTCACAAACTGAAACCACCGAACTCAGCAGGGAAACAATAGATTCATCCCAGGGAAGACGTTCCCAATTCAGCGCAAGAACCTGATCTTCACAGAAATTGTGACACACAGTCGAGAAAGCGGTAATGAAATTTAAAACATTGTGCCTTTAATATGTCAAATAAGAATTCTTTTTCTATAATTCCTGTTGTGTAGAGGTTTTCAAAATATAAGTGTTTGGAACATGAGAAGAATATTATCGTGGGGAAGTCTTTTTCTCTGTTTGTAAAGACATTTCAAAAGCAATTTCCACGGTGCAGCTGAATTCAATTTTGTGTAACAGTAGCTACAAGCATCTGGAAATGGGCATTCAGCTACTCTAGATTTGATACCTTTGTGGTAGTGCACAACTGGTTTAATATTTAAATTTAATATTAAGTAGTGATGCTGTTCCAAACACAGCTTTTGGGAAATTTCAAAGGCCTTAAATAATAAAATAGCCTTTCACCATGCCAGTATTGGAAGGTGAGCTGCTAATCAAGTTTCTCTGAAACCACAAGGGTGTAACACATCCCATTAAAAATGTGGCTGGACTACAAGAACCAAACTCAAACCCACGCTCACATGTGTTTAACAAGTATTTCTCCAGGATCATCTATCAGAAATTTAAAATCTTCTTCTTCTTTTGCCTGTGCTGGAGAAACATCATAGCCACAGAGCACAACAGAAATGGGAAAGATGATGCTTTTATGCCTTTAAGAGATGGTGGAAGCAAGTCCAATTCCCCCATGCCATCTCTTGGGATTTCTATTTTCTCTTGTGAGCTGCATGAGTGCAGGACCTGCCTACATTTCTTTTTTTAATCACACTAAGCACATGATAGTGCTTATTCAATAATAAATGTACCTGTGTAGAAGAAAAGCATGAATCTTCTTCATCTTAGGGAAAAAATGGCAAGGGGGTAAGAAAGCAGAAAATCCACCACTCTTTTTTTTTTCCAGGTTTTATTTCATATAAGCAAATGTTAGAATATTTTTCTTTTCCCCCAAAAAAAAAAAAAAAAAAAAAGAGAGAAAAAAATTTATATTTCAGCACCTGAGTAGATGGATCTTTCAGGACTGTTGGGCATCAAGCATCCCAGAGCATCTGCTGAAAACTTGGCTGCCTGTTTTAAACTCTGCCTTTAAACAATTTTGAAAGTTATCAGGCACATCAAACTAATTTACAGACCTCCTGTTCATATCAAAACAGAGACACCTTTTATGTTTTCAGCATTTTATTGCATGAGAATTTGCTAGACCTGCAGAACTTAATCTGAAAAGTCTCCCAGAGAAGTCAATGATGGTTTAGACCAGGAGCAACCTGGTAGGGTAAGATCCAGAGGATCTTTTACAATTTAGCAGATCTGGAGAATTTTTAACTGCATATTCCTCTATATGTTAAAAAAATGTATTTTAATGTCTTCTGGCATTGAAGATAAATGTGAAACCCAAAATATAGCAAGATTTTTTTTTAAAAAAAAAGGTCTTTATGCTGGCAGAGTTTGAGTCTGAATGTTCATAGCCTCAGAATCTTCTCAGCACTCAGAGTGTCAGAGGTATTCTCTTGAAAGTCCTGAAATTGGTGAATTTTGGTGCACATTCAGATACTTCTTTGGAAGTCAGGTTGATGCACTGAAGAAAGCTCTTGCTGGAATTTCACAGGGCTGGACTCAGAGAAGAGCAGAAAGGATGAATGGATCTGATGTAGGCATGAAATCAACCAGTTTTCAGTGCCTATATTTTGAGATTTTGATATATTGTGTGGAGAAAGAGCTGTAAAGCTGTTTAAAATGCATTGCTCGAGTGGAACTTCTCAGCATTTCTTAGAATGCATTTATTTAAAGCAAATCCAGTCAGAGCTTCCACTCATAGGCCAGGGCTGATTGTGCAGGGCATCATTCTTGGCCTGGAACCTGCATGACTTCAATTTGGCTTCCTGGCCTGTTTAAAGTCAGGACAGGGATTCTTCTAGCAGGGCTTGACACCGGCTCCAGCTCACAGCTGGGAGCTGCAGCTCTTCATTCCTGGGCAGGGAGGTTTCAGTGCATCCCTTTCCTTCCTGGGCACCTTCAACATCCCCGTGGGTCCAGCAGGGGAGCTTGTCAGGCGCAGAGGTTGCTCAGCTGTGGGGTGAAGCTCCTGCCAGCAGCATGGCCTGGCACCTGGGGCAGGTGAGCTCCGCGCAGGAGCACGGGCTGGCTCGGGCTGCAGGGGACCTCAGGCAGCCATCCCTGAGCACTGCACGGTGATATCCAGCTGGGATATCTCAGTGAGGGAGCCCCACAGCCTCTCTGGCAGCCTGTTCCAGTGCTTCATCCCCCCGGCAGGAAGGAAGATCTTCCTCACGTCCCGCTGGAGTTTCCTGCGTGCTCCCAATTTCCTCGCGTGCCGTTGCTCAGCGCATGGAAAACACCTCCCTTCAAATCCTGACAGACACTGGCAGGGTCCTCCCCTCTCAGCCATCCCTTCTGGGGCTGGACAGGCCCAGCTCCCTCAGCCTCCATCCCTTCATCATCTTCGTGACCCTCCCCTGGGTCTGCTCCAGGAGCTTCGTGTCTGTGCTGTGCTGAGGAGCCCAGAGCTGGGCACAGCTCTGATCAATGAAACTCAGCCAAGACCAGACAGGGAGTGACAGGGAGAGGAAAGCACTTGGAACAACTCTCCAGCACGATGAAATTCCCATTGGTGCTTCTTCCCAGTCTATGTCCAGGGTAGTTCAGCAATTTTGGAGAATTACTGGAGTGAGAAGGGGTTTGACAGCACGAGGAGGATTTTGACGGTGCAAAGAAGATTTTGACAGCACGCTCATGGAGACAGTGGAGCAGTAAGTCCATCCGTGTGGGAGTCTTCCCAGAAACCAGGGGATTCATCCCAAATCATCAAGGTTCATGGCTGAGGAGCTTCAAACATCATTGTGGATTCAATTTTCAACGTTATGGATTCTCCAACTTCACACAAGCAAAAAGAACTTGTCCCAACAGAACACAGGGGGAAAGGATTAAAGCACAGGCAGAGTGGATGGAGCCACGATCACTTCAGGGGAGTTATTTTGCAGTTCTTGGCTGTAAGAGTCTCAGTGAAGTTTTAAATACACTCTAGCCCAAACAGGTGTAAACCAGCAGCAGTTCACGGAGAGGGATTGAAACATAATTCAGAAAATCATCAGAACCAAAAAAACCTAAGTTTAAATAAGAATTTAAGGGTTTGAATATCTACTTTGCAAAGTAGCAGTGTTGACTTAAACTCAGAGAAATCAAAACTAAGTTTAAATAAGAATTTGAGGGGTTGAATATCTACTTTGCAAAGTAGCAGTGTTGACTTAAGTTCAGAGAAATCAAAGTGGACAACTTGCTTCTTTAAAAGAAAAAAAAAAGTATAAAATTTAAATGGTGGGGTTTTTACTTAATCCAGTCTGACAGGGGGAGTTTTAAAAATAAATAAACCCTCTCCTGCAGTATATGAAGCACAAAGCTGCAGAACACAGGCTGAATATGAATCCAACTTTACCAAGTAAAATCTAAAGGGTAAACCATAGACAGTTACAGAGAGAAGTATATGTTTTCTTCACTCATTATAAATTAACATCTTTATTGTAACAAGAGGTTTACATGTTTATCTGCTGCATGCAGTTCCCTGTAAATCAGAGCCCTTCTGTTGCCCTGTAGGCAATTTCTGTGGAATAACTGTTCATAAACTTCTCCAAATCCATTGGTGTAGGCCTGACCTGAAGGAGGTTATCTGTGAATCCACAAACTCCTCTGGTGCAGCTGGAAAAGCTTGTATGTCCCAGGAGAGGAAGAGCTGCAATTTGCAGCCCTCGCCAATTTTAGCTGCCAGAGAGTACGTGAGGTCTGTCAGGTGCCTGGAGGCAACTGCAACCTCTGCTGGAAGATTCCAGGCGACTTCCAGCTCCTGTCAGGCACCTGAAGGTAACAAGGATCCTCCTGGGACACTGGCAGAACCTCTGCTCACCATCTGACCCACCTACAATTCAGCCCAGGCTGTGAGGCTCCAGCACCAGAGACCTCTACCGGCCCAGCAAAACCAGTGTCACAGTCCTTTGTGGGGGCAGAGCAGCCCCAGCACGCAGCCCACCAGCCCAGCAGACACACATGTTCAAAATCATGGTCCTCTCACCAGGGATACCACCAGGATGGGGAAAGGGAACAGCTCAGAAGGCCCCGAAATTCTCAGAGTGCTAAAAGACAATCAGCAGAGGAACTCAAGGAAAACTCAAGGAAAACTCAAAGGAAAGCAGGTTTCTTGGAGACTGCCAGCACCTTCCAAAGAAACAGCAGGAGTTCTGGCAGCTGGGGGTTTTATGGAAACCCACAACACATCAGCAGCACACATCACCAGACTGGTCAAATGCCTTCATTGCTTTGGGCTTTCATTTCTGCAGACCCCATGAAAACACCTTCATCTCCCACATGATCACTTTTGCAAACTATCTCAGGATAGAGAATTACCTGGGGTAAGCTACCCTAACTGTCTGCTGATGCACTGGGGGTTTTCTTTCTTCCCAGCTAAGAAGAGAATGCTGGGGGAGGAATTAATTTAAGCAAGAACCTGCTAACCTGGCTCCTATCCAAACTCTACTCTCTCTTTACTACGGTGCACCTCGTGCACGCTCCTCCAGCCTCTGGTTTCTCAAAGAAATACTGAGTGATGAATGATAATGTGGGAGACTTCCCTAACAGCTCCAAGAGGAGCCACATTCCGTGCTTTGTTTTCCACCCAAAGAGGAGGAACATGGGCAGTGCTGGGCTTTAGGGGTTCCTGCACTCTTCAGCCAGAGGAACGCTCCCACAGCGCCTTCTCTCCCTCTGAATGGGACCAAGCAGCCACCACAGACCCCCCCCCTCCCTGCCACACCTGTAATCCCAATTCCCTCCCATTTCCAATTGTTTGAGGTGTCTGTGGGTGCCAATCACGCTCTGACCAAAAACAGGGCTGCAAAAGAAGAGTTATTCTAAGAGAAGACCCTGCACCATTCCCAGAGTGGAGATGCCTCATCAGATGCACAAAGCTCAACTGCTGAAACTGAGGACAAGAGCAAACAGAAATGAACTGGGGGGAAAAAAAAAAAAATCGAAAAAACCACACATTTTCAGTTTTTGTAGTGCTGTTTTTACCGTGGAAAAGTGGAACAAATTTAATCCTTAGCATAACTCTAAACTGCACATATTAATGACGCAGAGAAAGGGAGATAAGTTGGTAATACCAGAAAAATCAATGTTAAAAAAAAAAAAAAAAAAAAAAGCCAGACACCTTTGGCCATTGAATGCGAGTGAAATGGGACTTCCAAACGGCTGGAAAGCCTGGGGGAAGCGATGTGTTAACAGTCCCGGGCTGTTGTCTGCTGCTGCAATCTTCCCCCTACAAACAAACCCCGCGTTAGGCTGCCTGGAGTGAGCCAGCCCATGGGGGCATTTTGCTCGCTTTATAAAGGAAATAAAAAGAAGAGGGGAAGCCCCGTTTCAGCGCTGCACCCCGGGTGAGGAAGCAGCCCTGCCTGCCTCCTGCAGGGCACATGCTGGCCGGCGCTCACCTTTTAGGAGCGACGAAAGGCGGTGTGCGCTCGGTGCGAGGCGGCCCCAGCACGTGTGTCACCCGTGCGCGTCTGCTTCGCCATCAGCGTGCGGGGCTCGTCATCTGTCTGCTCCGAACAAAAACTGTTAGGTTAGCAGCCTTTTCACTTGTAAATGTAAATATTGTATCTAGAACACAATGTTGGAAACACAAAATACGGTGTTATTAAGACGGCGCTCACACATCAATTCTTGCGTGACTATAATTTGTGAAATGCCTTAGGAGGGGCTTATAAATAAGGTATAAGGTGTTATTATGAAATACATTTTAACCAAATGCACAGAAATGTCTCATTCCTATTGAAATCAATAGCAAAACTCCCACTAATTTCAGCGGCGAGAAGAGGAGACCCTTGGAAATCGCTGCCTTACACTGAGCAAACACATCACAGCACATCTCAGTCTTCACGAGTAACACAGCTCTGCAAGAAAAAGAGGGGGTGAAGATGGACATTAGAGCACGCTGAAGATTTTCGTCCCCTACTCCTGCTGCCGGCTGCGGTGCCTGACGAGGCAGCACGTCCCCACGGAGCCACGCTCCATCCATCCATCCATCCATCCATCCATCCATCCATCCATCCATCCATCC
>WBNP01001992.1:146491-160745 GCA_013401095.1 Passerina amoena
ATCCATCCATCTGCCCCGGGGATGCGGCACGGGGGCTGGGGCGGTGCCAGCGGGGGTTCCTGGCCGAGCCCACCCGGGGAGGTGCCCCTTGGCTGGGCTGGCACAGGACGAGCCCGCCCGAGCCCCGCGGAGCGCCCGGCAGCGGCTCCGGCGGCGCCGCGGGCCCCGAGCGCGCCCCGGCTCCCCCCGATGTGCGGCCAGCCGGGCGCTTCTCCCCTTCCACAGGGCACGGCAAAGGAGCCAGCGAGCCAGAAATGCCTCCTCTCCGCCACGGCCAGCCGCGCTGTCACTGCAATCATCCCGAGGTCCACGTCCCGCGGCTGTGTCGCGCAGCCCCCGCCTGGGAAAACCTTGGGAAGGGCTGGGCGCTGCACCATGGAAGGGCTGGGCGCTGCACCATGGAAGGACTGGGCGCTGCACCATGGAAGGGCTGGCCGCTGCACCATGGAAGGGCTGGCCGCTGCACCATGGAAGCCGCTGGAGCACGGGCAGGGGAGCTGCGAGGCCGGGAAAAGCCGGGAAGCGCAGGGAAGAGCTGCCCCTGCCCGCGCATCGGCACCTGCGGGAGCAGCGAGCAGAAGTTCTCGGGGGCAGGAAGGGATGGGAAGCGCTTTTCCGTTCCTGGTTGAGCAGAAGTTGGCATTTCCATAGCGAGCTGCATTAGTGGGTATAAACACGGTAATTAGCTGTAGAAGTGCTGGGTTTGTACCTGTAATTAATTGTTCCCGGATTCAAGTTAGCTGTGTGAGGAGGGACCTGCCTGTTGTGGTGTTTAATGCAATTTATCTCTTGCTTATAAATACATAACGCCCAGGTCTGATAAAAATTTACTAAATGTACTAAAAAATGTACTAAATGTACTAAAAAAATGTACTAAATGTACTAAAAAAATTTAAAACTGATGTTTCCTTGACATTTGTGAATGGACGCCTTTAAAACTTAAAATAGACTTCAAACTGACCAGTATCAAAATCAAAGCTCATTTTTGCTTGCTTTAAGCTCTTCATTTTAATAGCTATCATCGCATGCTTTGAGCAAAGCTGCTTTTTCTCCCCAAAGGCTCCTGAGTTTCCGTGCATTTAATCTCATCTGCAGCACTGCAGCCACCTCAGCAGCTCAGCCCTGCTGCCCCAAGTCTCCAGTGAAGCGCTATCTGCGGTGACAAATATGCCAAAAGGAAAACATAAGCAGCCTGGATGGTATCTCTGCTTTACAAAGGCTGCTTGTGATGCCTGTGCTTTGACTCAAAACTCCCCACACATTGGCTTTTTAATCATGAGATCCCTTTTTTTCAGCACAGCATCGAGAGTAACAACTGCAGCACAATGAGCCAGCTTCATAGATATGGGAATGTTTAGATTTCCCTGCCAGTGACTAAAGGCCTTTAGCTTTCACTAGCCAGTCCCAGCTCGCATTGTTGTTGCCTGTTGATTTGTCTTCTCTCATTATTCCTTGACATGCAGCTCTCCACCCACGCCCACACTAACAACCCTCACACAAAGCGCATTGAGGTATTAACCAGGTTACAAGTTCAATGGAAAATTACACTAAGATTGTGCTGTGTGGCAATAGAAAGGGATGGCATTCACTCTCCCAAAGAGCCTGTTAAAAACGCAGCTGGGTTGGGTTTTTTTCCCCCTTTCAAGCATCCGAACAAAAACAATTTTTAGAAGTGGGGGGTGTATTTCTGGGTGTACGTGTGTCCGTGCGTCCTTTAGGTACAACGGGGACAGACAGACACAGGCCTGGCACGGTGCAAATCCCCTCTGGAAATTCTGCTGGATTCTGGAGTTCATTTAGAGCATCCCCAGAAACCCCAGCTAAATAAACAGTTAGATACGTGAACCTATCTTCTTTTTGTTAGCCCAAGTTACAGGCTGGTGGAAGGGCTGCAACTCTAGACAAGTGTTCCTTAAAAACTTCTCTTTACTGAAAATAAAATCAAAATTAAACTTAACGCTATCTTCTTTTTGTTAGCCCCAATTACAGGCTGGTGGAAGGGCTGAAACTCTATACAAGTGCTCCTTAAAAACTTCTCTTTACTGAAAATAAAATCAAAATTAAAATTAACGCTGTCTTCTTTTTGTTAGCCCAAGTTACAGGCTGGTGGAAGGGCTGAAACTCTATAAAAGTGTTCCTTAAGAGCCCCTCCTTACTGAAAACTGAAAATAAAATCAAACTAAAACTTAATGAGATTAACCTAGCACAGTAACAAAATTTGCAACACCACACTATAAGGTTAAAAAGAAAATAGTATAATAAAGGAAATACAAAGGCTTTGGCATGGTTTTTACAATCAACAATGGTTAATCTTGATATGTAGTTGTGAACAACTTCAAAACACTTAAGTTTAAAACTCTTGCAAGCACTTTTAATTGATTAGGAATGAATTCTAGATGCACAAAGATGATTGGACTGTGAACAGTAGTACAACTATATCTAAGAACAATTAACTCTTGCCGACCAAAAAAGAAACGTATGATGCATGAAAATGTGTATAAAACATCTATAGAATATTCTTGTCAAATATAAATGAAATTAACTTTATTATAGAAATCATTCTGGGAGATTTCTAGGGAAGACAAATACTTACATTTCGACATAAAACAAATCGGATTATATCGAAGACACAATCTACCTTTTATCTATCAAACTCTTTTCTTCATGGCAGCTCTCTCTTAACCCCTGTTTGCACATAGCTTCAGCCGTTAACAACCTTTGGAAATACCAACAGATATTTTGCTTACATAAATCTAGTGCGTCTTGTTCCAGGTTTAGTTATATGCAATGGAATGATACAAACTTGGAACGTCAATCCATAATCTATGAACAGATTGGTAGAAGTATTCGATATATCTTGATAAAACTCTTAAATTCGTGGCAAAGCTTGTTGATCATGGCTTCTTTTTTTTTTTTTTTCCTTTTCTTTTTTTTTTTTTAAACAACTTCATGACCAACACAGATCAAACATCCATCCAGTCTACATTGTTCTTTTTTGTTTGTTTTTTTTTCATTATAACATACAAATGCCCATTTACAAATAATACACCAAAATGAATAAAAGTTTGGATACCAAAATGAAGATTTGTTCCAACTGATATAATGCCTTCAGTGTACAAAGGTCCATGTGAAAGTCTTTTCCATGTGTTACAGCATAGGGCACAGTTGCAGTACAGAAGTACTCTGAGAGCCATTCTTCCTTTATAAAATACTGCTGAACATCCAACTGTTGTCCATATAGTCATTGGCGGAATTAACACATGTTTTACTGTAATCTTGGCCAGTACTGAGACATATCAGGTTCACTGCCAGGAACTTGAACTGGAACTGACACTCCAGGGGAAATGAGACCTGAAAATTGAGAGGGAAAATGGATATTTTAGGTTTTTTCCTGTACGTAGCACAATTTTTGCTTTACGGTTTGACAGATTTGAGCTTGTATTCCAGCAAACATCAAATTATTCCAGCAAATGTCAAATCTCACCATCTACCAGCCTGTGGAACCAGGGGTTGGGGGTGTGTATATTTTAGAAATCATGCACATCTCACTGATTGTTGTTATAAATAAACTTTCACACTTCAAGATAAATGCCAGAGCCTCGGCTCATTTGTATCAGTTGAGAATTCAGCCCAAAACACACAGAACAGTTCTATTCTTTTGAAAAGTGCCTGGATTGCTCCTGTTTCTGCTGACACTTGTCCTTTTTTACCCTGATTTGCCTTTTTTATGCATGGGCTAATATTTCTACAGGTTCCCTGCCTCTTTGATAACTTCAAACCTTTAGCAATAAATAATGTCTGACACAAACACGGTAAAAATGTGCCCAGTACTGCAAACAGTTTCACATACACTTAACCTCACCACTGTGGATACCTCTGCTGCAATTTAATGCTGAAATAAATGCTGATTTAGAATTTAATTATACAGGGAAGATTTTGAGGGATGGGGGGGGCTCACTGAAGAGCTTGCCTCTGTCCTGCTATTTCCTCACCACCTCTGTTAATCAGCTTTCTTTCCATCTAGCCCTCCAAGAAGCAGCTTGAAAATCAGAATTTTTTTTTGCTCTAGTTTGCAAGGTTATCCATTTTCATCTTCTGCCTGGTATGGCAGCAGAGAGGCCTCCCCCAGGGCTGGGGAGAGAGCTCTCACAGCCAGTGCAGGTGAACTCTGATGGCTGGAGCAGAGAGGGCAGGCTGGCAGGGGGAGCAGGGCGTCACTCACCTGTGGAAGTGGTGCCAGAGGTGCCCATGGGCTGGCTGTTCATGTGTGTCTGCATGTGAGGAGGGGTGTAGGTGTCATAGCTCCGGCCATTCACCGATGGGCTGGTGGGCAGCATGCAGGAGTAGGAGGAGGTCTGGCTGGGGACCGGGGGCTGTGGGGGCAAAGCACAAACTGGTGAGTGGCCCTGCAGCTAAAGACAGCCTCACACCCTTGGGCATGGACATGCCAGCCCTCAGACAGCAAAACAATCAACTTCAGATTTCAAATTCAGGCCCCTCAATGTAAAAATCTATTTAGGAGCCCAACCAAGCCGGCCCTTCATGGAGGCTTTTGGGCTAAAAACCAATATGGACAGCTACTGGTGCTTTTTCAGACGTGCTTGGCGAGCAGGTCCCTACACCCAGATGCTGATGGAGGTGTTGCATCCCTAAACCTGAGTGCTGCCCCCCTTTATACCCATCTTCCTTTTGGGAGATGTCCCCTACAACTTGGAGCCAGAGACAGGGCCAGCACCTTACCTCGCACTTGGTGCTGTAACTAAAACATAACTAACATTTTAATTACCTCACACTTGGTGCTGTAACTAAAACATAACTAACATTTTAATTACCTCACACTTGCTGCTGTAAATAAAACGTAACTAACATTTTAATTACCTCACACTTGCTGCTGTAACTAAAACATAACTAACATTTTAGTTACCTCACACTTGGTGCTGTAACTAAAACATAACTAACATTTTAGTTACCTCACACTTGCTGCTGTAACTAAAGTCACTCCACTGAGGCACAGAGGCCGGTCCTGCACCTGCCAGCGTGGGGCACACACACACAGACCACGTGTGGGGCTGGGGGGACCAAGGCTTTGTGGGGGAATCCCCCAACCCCACACATCCATGTGCATTGATCCCTATCACTGATCCCCATCAGCCACCCCAAACCTGTGCCAGCACCATCCCAGAACAGACATCTCCATCTACCTCAACTCCAAGCCCTAAAACCCAATGTGCCAGGGGGGACAGCAGCTGGGGCAGGGCTGAGGGGTGGCACAGTGCTGGAGAGAGACCAAGCAGAGCCTTCTGCTGCTCCGGGCTGCTGGGTGAGTGCTGACCAGCACAGCCCTGATCCAGGGGGGCAGCGAGGGAACGGGAAGCAGGATGAGTAATTCCCACCCCGAGCACACGAGACCCGACACGTCTGCACATATTTCCTGCCTGCACATCCCTGCCACGGGCCATGTCCAGCAGCACTCACTGAGAGCCCCCCTTGCTCTGGGAGAGCAGAGAGACCCCTCCGAGCCCGCCCGGCTGCGCTGCCACACTGACCACGCCGGCAGCGTCTTCCAACCAGCCTCCCACGCGCTGTGTCCCTGCCCAGGTGCCCAGTGGTGCATCAGGGGCCTCCTGCTTTCCCAAGGGTCCCCTCCTGGATCAGCGTTTTGATCTTTTGTCATCCGCTCCCAGCCCCGCTGCCGGGGACGGCGCCGCCGGCCTCGCGCGTCGCGGAGCAGCGACCCAGCCAGCGCCGCTCCTTGCCACAGGCTTGCGAGACTCTAACTTTATTTGGTTAATTTTGGTTCAGCAATTAGTAACATCGTAATTGCCGCAGCGAAGGAGTCAGGCTCTCTAATCTGCTCGCCTGTCTCTAGCAGTGGTCAATGCTGCGCGCCTCAGACAAAGCTGTAAAACTCCCGTAATTGGCCAGCACCTTCCTAGGCCAACCCCACCATTAAAAAAGGAGGAATTTTGCATCTGAAAGGTCTATAGAAACAGACCCCAAAGGAATAGATTTCTTCCTAACCCAGCTGGTGATCAGCTAATGCTTTCAGGCATGAGGATTGACAGCTCTTGCAATTCTGGCTTAGCTGGCATAACCACTGATGCTAATCACATCCTTCCCTCTCTCAGGTGTTCCTAATGTGCCTCTGCCACGTTACCTACAGCCAGAAGGTCGGATCCCTCCAGCAGCTTATTCAGGCAGCAATTTCCACAATATGGCATCAGCGAGTTCCAGAGGTTAACCACATTTTTTTTTTTCCCCAAACAGCATTTTTTTTTTAATCCCAGATTTGTTGCCTTGCAAATCTGAAGACTTTTCTCTTTGGAAACCTGAGAAAAGTGCTTGCTGAGCACCACATCTTTCCGTGCCCTTTCCCTTCTGATCCCTCCAAACAGGGCATCTTTCCAGATGCCAAGGAAATGGTTGGGTGCAGGTTTCCCTGCAGCAGAGTTTGGGTCTGTAATCCCTTGTGGCATGGAGGAAGGGTCCCAACCCACGCTCCCACACAGCCCAGGGGCTGCTGAGTGCCCAGGGAATGCCGTGCCCTGGCGTGGCACTGGACTTACTTGCATAGGCAGGTTGTTGGCCATGGTGAAGCTGGGCATGGGCGGCAGCGCGCTGTACGTGTTCGTGAGCGCCGTGTCCGTCCTGCCCAACATGGAACCTGATGTGAAAGAGGAAACTATAATAGAATAGACAGATAGATGGACACATTAGTTTAACCACAATTACAACTGGCAGCGCAGCCTCAGAGTCTCATTTGGCCCAGAGGATGGATGGATGGAGGTGAGCGGGTTGGTGGCATTACCGGGGGTGGTTGGTTGTGGGATCGGCTGGTAAACGCTTGTGCTGAAACTACTACTGATGGGAATGTGGCTGGGAGTGTTGCTGGCTTGTCTTCGCTGGTTCCTCAGCTTCTCTTCCCTTCTCCACTTGGCCCTTCTGTTGGAAAACCACACCTGGAAATACAGCATTGGAGAGATGTGAGTGACCTTACAAGCACTACAGGCACGGGGCCTCCCCCACGCAGCTCAAGAGCAAAGCAGCGGGTGAAAGCAAAGCCAGCTGCTGCTGTTTTCCTGAAAGAAGGGTATGGGCAAATACCTGATCATAAATATGGGTTGCCCCATGCCTTGAGAAGCCAGGAGTAACAAAATCAGAGTAGTAATAGTAAAAATAATAATAGTCAACAATTGCAGAGCAAATCAGTACCTGTATCCTTGCTTCGGGCAGGTCTATTTTAGCAGCTAGTCTCTCTCTTGCAAACACATCAGGATAGTGGGTCCTCTCAAATTCTGCAGAAGGAAATATTCTTGCATTAGCTGCACAGTTGATGTGGCTGGCTGTAAAACCAGAGCTGTTCCTGCGCTGCCTGTGCTCTAAATGCTCCTAGGAAGCATCACTGTAAGGGCAAAGCTGAGCTTTCTGCCTGTGCGCTAGCGAGGAGGACGCCTTGCCTGCTGGGGAGCATTGCCATGGGGATGGGCAGGCTTGGGTGCAGCGCTGCATCTCTCAAGAAGCAGCCAGAGCTTCTGCCCCCACCGAGGGGGTCCCCAAGGCAGCGGTGACCCTGTCACCAAGAAGCGAAATGGCACGTCGCTGGATAACAGCGCAAAACCAGGACAAGGCTCCGCGGCGGCTCAGGGGCGAGGTACGCCCAGGCCGGCCAGGGAAAAGGGCACCTGCTCCCAGCCCCGGGCTCTGGGGATGGGCAGTGAAGTGGGGGCAGGCTCTGCCAGCCCCCTGCCTGCCCTCACCTCCCCAGCAGGCAGCACAGTGGACAGGAGGAGAGTTATCCCCCCAAGAGAAGCCTGGGGTACAGCATCGGTGTGATGCGTGCCCTGAACACTTCGCCTTTGAAAACCATTTTAACAGCTTTGCAGGGCACACCACGGCCAGCAATGAATATTTGGGGGTCTGTGAATGAAAGAGCACGGAGGGAGCTGCAGATTTGAAATATATACATATCTATAAGGCGCAGGAATGCCGTGCTTACATTCGGCTGGTAATGTAGTCGGGGCACATTTTGTTTTCTCTCCCACTTCAGCCATAGGAAAATGTCACTCACCTTTCTCAAGGGCTTCGATTTGCTCTTGGGTAAAGGATGTCCTATTTCTCTGCAGCTTCCTTTTCAGCTGGAGTCTCATTTGGGCCTCATCTGAGTCTTCTCCATTAGAGCTGATGGAGTTAGTGTTTTCCCCTCCTCCCTCCTGTTGCGGACAGCCATCTGCGGAACCGAGAGAGTCGGAAAGTGAAATGCAGGCAGTCGTGTTTGAAGATCCCTATCAGAGAAATAATGCAACTGGAAACGAGTTCAGCCATGTTTGCTGACACCCTCCCTTGAAAATGTCTCGGGTATCAAAGCAACGCGGCGCTAATGGCACAGGTAACACGGAAACATTTCGGTTTCCAGCCTTACGTAAACATCGGAGATGAGGAATTACCATCACCTGGTCTTAATTTCATTTTGTTTTCCCTCTGGAATAAAACCTGCATAAAAATACTTTCCCCTGAAAGTGATTCTTTCCATGAATCCCTGCTGGAGTGCCATGGCGGTCTCCTCCGTCTGCTGCATTTATTTACCTATTGCTATATTTAAAATAGTGATGTTCAGTATTTCAGATTATCTATAATCAGTAATTCCTATCTAATCAATTAGATGTTGATAGGTTTGCAGAAAATGCTATTAAGAAACCAAACCAAGCTTGTAATCTTTTTAAAAAAATATTTATCCAGTTTTTATTTGAATTCTGCACAGTCAATTTCATTTTAAAGGTTGTGAATTTAGAAGTGCCTGCATTGTTCTGCAGTTTTATTCAACTATTGTATGAGTGTGCATTGCCTTGACACCTATTACTGAGCACAGCTGTAATTATATCATCACCAAGAACAGGCTATAATTGCTGAAAATGGAATTTTATATTTAGATAAAAGGACTGTCCATTCTTTGTAATGTGTTGCACCAGAGAAAAGTAAGATTTCTTTTAAAATTTTAACATGTAATTTTAAAAGAAATAGTAGCGAGTTCACTAACTAGCTAAATACGCCGTTCTGCAGCTGAGCGCTTGGCATATCATTTAAGTGGTACATTTTTAATTAGGGCATTTCCACCACTTTTAATGTAATTTCTGTCATTAAACAGGGGAAAGTTTCATTGTGCTCGGCTCTCGGGCAGGGGCGGCTGCGGCCCGGGGCCGGCTGCTCTCGGGGGGCTCTGCGGGCACCCCCGGCCGCCGGGGCCGGAGGGACGGAGCCTGCGGGCCAGGCAGAGAAGTCGTTGTCCTAAATGAGCTCTCCCTCTCCTTTCAAAGCATATTTTTCGAAGCGTTTTGATGTCGCATAAAGAGGGAGCCGGGGTGAGGGACGCATGGGCTACTTATGCTAATTCCCTTGAAAAGTTACGCCAAAAAATAAATAGCGACACTCCCGCGACATCCTTTAAATATTGTGGGAAATCAACTTTAAAGTAATATCATTTATAATCGGCGAACAATGGCCCCGGTCTTCAAAGCTCGGGGGGAATTGTGACAGGATCTGGTGGGACCCTTTCAACCACTTTGAAATGTTTTAAAACCCGAACTTTCTCCTCCATTTAAACACAGGGATTCAGCGGCCGTGGTCACCATATGGGCGGCCGCAGCCCCATTGAGGCGGCCGGCGGCGGGTGAATAGCGGGGGGGCGGGGGGAGCCGCTTTTCAGGGCACACAAAGCCCCGGGCCCGGGGACGGCCGCCGCGGCGGGGCAGCGCCCTGCCAAGCGCGGGTGGCAGCGCCGGGGGCCGCGCCCGCCCGCGGAGGGGCCGCGCTCACCTCCGCCACCGCCCTCATCCATCACTGTCCGCTCGGGCCGCGCCCGCAGCGCCCGGGGGCCGCCCGGGGGGATGGACGCGGCCCCCCGAGCCGGGAGGGGGACAGGGGGAGCCCACCGGGCCGCTCCCGAACCGGGCGGCCCCGAGCCAAAGTTTTGAGGCTGTACTTTCTCGCCGCCCCGTCTCGGTGCGCTCCCCGTCTCCCCAAAGCCTTTCGGCCAACCTAAGGTTTCACCTAAACCCGCTTAGGGTCATTTCCAATCCCATCCCCCCAGAAATCTTTCGGCCAACCTAAAGTTTCACCTAAACCCGCTTATGGTCATTTCCAACCCTGCCCCCCCCAAAAAATCTTTCGGCCAACATAACGTTTCATCTAAACTCGCTTATGGTCATTTCCAACCCTGTCCCCCAAAAAAATCTTTCGGCCAACCTAAAGTCTCACCTAAACTGGCTTATGGTCATTTCTAGCCCTGTTCCCCAAAAAATCTTTCAGCCAACCTAAAGTCTCACCTAAACTGGCTTATGGTCATTTCTAGCCCTGTTCCCCAAAAAATCTTTCAGCCAACCTAAAGTCTCACCTAAACTGGCTTATGGTCATTTCCAGCCTCATCCCCCCCAAAAAATCTTTCAGCCAACCTAACGTTTCACCTAAACTCTCTTATGGTCATTTCCAACCCCGTCCTGGACAATTAAGATATCTTCTCTTTAGACACACACCCCTTCATTTCTTTTTTTTTTTTTTTTCTTTGAGTTTTGGTTGTTTGGTTTTTTTTTAAAGCCCCTAAAAGAAGCTATCTCAATAGGGCTGTTCCACCTTCCAGACCTAATCCGTAAGAAAGCAAGTGAATGTCCGTCCCTATTATCCTATAGCCAGACCATCTGACGCTGGGTATAGGATTTGTTTCCTGGAAAAAAAAAAAAAAAAAAAAAAAAAAAAAGACGCTGGGAAATAAAATCATTCCTTAGTTTCTTAGTGTCTTAATCAGTGAGGCGGAAAACAAGCAAAAAAAGATAGCAAACCAATTGCAGCACCTCTCAGCTATAGAGCCGGGATCAAAACATTGTAGCATCTGTTGAAAGAGAAAGTGTCTAAATCCTATAGAAGGCTTTAGTCTTATAAGAGAGGGAGGGGAGAAAAAAAGATAAGAAACAGTGTCTCGGTGATCCCTAAAACCACTAAATCACTGGAGAATTTCTCCCGGATAGAGATGTCTCTTTTTGTTCTGGCAGCCCTCATGTATCCATTATTTTATTCACTGCTGCATGGCGTTTATCAGATTGAGACCATATTTGTACCCCTCTGAGACCTAACCTCGCCTTATGCTTTTTGAGTAATGGACTCTTAAAATCCAGTAACATACCCCTGCTAGGGAAAAACATTAGAGGGAGCATGAATATTCCAGAGGAAATCCATTTTATTCATTTTAATTTTGCCATGCGGACGTTTTAAGTGCCTGCCTGCCTCTCTGCTGCCCACGCACCCCCGCGCCCCGAGCCCTGCCCGCCCCGCGCCGCCTCATTCGCGCCTTTCGGACAGGGCTCCCGGGCTCCTCCGGCCGCGCATCCCCCGCGGAAACTGCGCACGGGAAGGGTCCCCCAAAGAGCCGCCGGCCCCCGCAGCCCCCGGGCCGAGCGGGCTCTGCCGCAGCGCGGGCGCGGCCAGGAGCCGCCGGGCCCAGGTGCGCCCGCTCCGCACCCGCGCAAGGGCTGCGCCTCCGAGCAGCGCTCCGCGGAGGGGAGCCCCACGTTTCTCCTTTAAACGCCTCTCCTAAGGAAAAGTAAATATACAGAAACGCCCGAAGGCTCGGCGGCCGGGAGCCGCGCGGGGCTGGGTGCGCTGTCCCGCTCCGCGCTCCGCAGCGCGGGTGCGGGCACCGGCACCGCCGGGAGAGCCCGGGCACCACCGGGGCCCCGCAGGTAAGGGCGAGGCCAGGGCGGCCCCGGCTCCTGGGGTGGACATCGGGCACAACGAAATGCCCAAAGAAAACCCCGCAACCGAACGACAAAAAAACACCGAAGCGGGGGTGGGGGGAAGCGAGGGCTCCGCTCTATCTTTCTAGTGTCCTTCATAGACTGTTTTCTTCTCTTAAAACTGACATGTCTAATTGGCAAGCGGTGCCATATCGTGTCCAGAGGTCTCCTGTGGAACATTTCTACAGCTGTCTCCTTCAACTAGACGCTTATTCATGTCGCCTTAATGAGAAACAAAACGATCTCTAATGAGCAATTACATAGCGACAGAATTGTTCCCATAACAAATTCTTGCGTGTGACAGAAACATCCTTTGTACCAGATATTCCGCACACTGTTACCGATTTTTTTTTTCCTTGCGGGGTGAAAACAAAAAGCAGGTTGTTGTATATAGACACCTCTTCTAAAGGAATGACCAGAGCCAGGGAGAGCCGAGCCTCAACAGAGCCCGCATTCAAAAAGAAGCCATTAACCATCTTAAGTATGTAACGTAACATCCCATTATCCTTCATATTATCCCCTTGTCATTCCTACAACAAATACCTATTAATCTTCAGGATAAACAGTTTCCTATATTTACAAAGTTGTTTCGGGTCCATTGAGGAGGAATTACAATCAGCCCTACGGAGATAGTTCCCGATGGCCCCGGCTTTGGGGAGAGACCCCGGCGCGGGAAGGCGGCCCGGGCAGGGAGCGACTGGCGAGGTTATTAGCGGCCCATGGGCGAGGTTCAGGCTCAGCCCCGCATCCCGCCCGGCTGCCGGCGCCGCGGCTTTGGCAGCGGATGCTGCTGCGCTCCCCTGCCCACCGATGGACGCCCACCGTGCCGCCGGCCCCGCTCCCACCTGCCCGCAGCGCCCCGCGGCCAGAGAAGGGGGGAGGCGGACCCATCTCGGCCGGACGAGGCCGAACCGAGCCGATCCGGGCTGGGCAGCGGCGCCGCGCTGTGCCTTACCTTGTGCGGGCTGCCCGGGTACCGAGGTGCCGGGATACCAGCCGGGCCGGGTGCCCCAGGTCCCCGTCTGCCCGTTCAGCATCCTTAGCTTGTCGTACATCCCGTCGGCACCCATCTGTTGCTTTTCGCTAGCCAGGTTGCGTAGGACTCTGTTTATCGACGACACCTGGAAGGCAAAGGACAGGAAAGGCAATGGTAGTGCGGTAGCGCGCTCCCCGCCGGGCACCCGCGCAACCCCCGCGTCCCCCCGCGCAGCGGGCGGCTCGACCTGGGCGCAAGTCAGGGCTTCCCTGAGCCGTCCCTGCCGCCCCGACTCGCTCACTGCTGCTGGTGGTGGTGCAAACAAACAAACAAACCACGGGGGAGGGGGGGAAGAAGGGAAAAAAAAAAAAAAAAAAAAGCAAAGGGAAAAAAGAAGCGCCCCAAACCCAACCCTGCAAAACCAGAGTGATGGCTCCGACTGATGCTTGCAGTCCTGAGGCGCCAGGCACAGGGGTGACCCGCATATTGGTTTTTTTTTTTTTAATTTTTTTTTTCCCCTCCTTAAAGGCATTTGTCAGATTCTGTATGAAAAAATGCGTCTGACCCTGCCACATGCAAATGATGTGAACCTGCTATCCTCTCTTCTGATACCAAAACAAAGGAAGCAGAGGCTCGCTACGGCTACCCAGCATTGTACACGGCACACAGGAAGGTTTTTTTCATGAACTTACACTGGGTATATTATCGTTGGTACAGACCCCCTCTGATAGTAATCTGTCTCGAATCTCCCACGCAAAGATGGAGGGGCACTCTCGTTTATACTGCGCTATTTTGCTTACAACTTCTGGAGTCGCTACTCTCGGTTTACTACCTCCGATTGCCCTGGGTCTGATGGAGCCAGTTTCGTAATACCTGCCCAAAATTTTACTCACACATCCATTCGACACCTGGATAGGGAAGCGGACAGAAAATCACATTATTAATAATTTCAAGACAAAAATAAAATTGTTTAAGTATGCATTAAACAATGACAAGCTTACGTTTTGATTGTCCAGCACTTGGACTTTTGCATCTGCATGGGTCTATAACACAAAAATATACCTTAAATGGTATGAGAACTTACTTAGAGAGTCTTTTTTTTTTTTTTTTTTTTTAAAAAAAAAAAAATTACATTCGTGGCCCTACCCTCAACAAAAGTGATACTTTAAAAACATTTGGAAGGAAAAAAAAAAATCATCTGGTCAAAACGTAATTCTCTTAGCATCAAGGTTAAAATACGCCTTAAATGCGAACAATAGGTAAACCAGACTAGTCTCCATCCTTCTCACTGCTCTGAGCCAAAGGACTTGAGGGGGAAGGGGTGAGCGAAGGGTTTTCAAGACCTACATTTGCAAAATACCCCTGAACTGCGCCAGATTGCGGGAATGTCCGTGAGGACAGATTCCGGGCTAAAACGGCGTGGCTTTGAGGGGGGTTCTTTTATATCTCTCTCTCTCTCTTTTTTTTTTTTTTTTTTCTTTTTTTTTTTTTTTTTTTT
>WBNP01001993.1:0-11260 GCA_013401095.1 Passerina amoena
ACAGTCAAAGTGTCTTTTTATGATCGTTTTTAGGCTCCAGAACTCTTTGAGAACAAATCCTACTCAGTTACTGTTGATTACTGGAGCTTTGGGACAATGGTGTTTGAATGCATTGCAGGATTTAGACCTTTCTTACATAATCTGCAGCCATTTGCCTGGTAAGACCCTGATTCTGGAAGAGGTGCTTGGAAGTGCTAATACTTAAACCTGTGCTGAAAGACTTTAACCTGCATATGGAGGTTTCTGCTTGTCTTGCTCTGCCTGGAGTGTTTGTTTGCTTGGTTTTTAAAAGGGTGGCTCTGTAACAGAAAAAAAACAGGAAACTTGGGTTTCTTTTAGAACAAGAGAAGAGGTAAATCTTTCCAGAGGCAGAGGTTATTGGAAGGGCTCCTCTCTTTCACATGGAGATGTTCTGGGTGGATTGAAAATGGCGTTTTTGTCCTGAAAGATGAATTTGTTTTCTAAAGCTGCTGGACACTGGCCCCTTTTCTGCTGTCTTCAGTTGCTCCCTTGCAAAACTAACACTCCTCAGCATATGCACAAAGGATTTTATTTCCCAGGCATGAGAAGATCAAGAAGAAGGACCCAAAGCACATCTTTGCCTCTGAGGAGATGAACGGGGAGGTTCGCTTCAGCACCCACCTGCCGCAGCCTCACAGCCTCTGCAGGTACATGTGTCCTCACCACAGGGGACACTTCTGGCCTTCTAAACTGAGGCCTCTTCCTCTTTTATCCCAAGCTTGGGAGCTCCTCCTCCTTTCTCCAGGGTGTTTCAAGCTCCTGGCAACAGGGATAGCCTGTAGCTCTTTTTTGGGTACTTTGGGTTCTCTGGTGCCCGTTGCCCACAAAGATGGTCAGAGCACACAAGGAGGGGCCCAGGAAGCTGGGATGCTTCAGCTTGGTGAAGGCCTCCCCTTTCTTACAGCCCTTCTGCTTTAGTTTGATTGTAGAACCCATGGAAAACTGGTTGCAGCTGATGCTGAACTGGGATCCACAGCAGAGGGGTGGAGGTTCAGATCCTGAGACCGGTCGTCCGAGGTGTTTTCTAATCATGGATCACATACTGAATCTGAAGGTGAGTGGGGGCTCTTACTGAGTGTAAAGGCCTTCTGAAAGCATCCCAGAGGACAGAGAGTGTTCAGTGGAGCAAAGCTGTAATCCTGGCATCACCCAGCTTCCAGGCTCAGGAGCAATTGTTCTTCCTGGTATCATGAAGTGAGTGCATACACATCATGTCCAGTACATACTGGAAGACAAAACAACTGCAATATTAATCTCTAGCTTTACATTTGGAGTAAAAGGATGACCCTGTATTACTGTTTGTTAACTTGGAAAGGGCTCACCAGGATCAAATAAGGTTTAATATTTGCTATTAACAGTTTTCCCAGACTTCCCTGTCGATGCTGTGACCCCTGGGTGTATTCATGTGCTATAGTAGTAATGCCTGTAGTAGAAGAGAGGTGCAGTGTAGTAGAACAGATTTTTCCTCTTCAGACAGTTACTTGAGTTTTACTGGAGTCAGACTAGCCAAGGCAAGCCTGTGTAGAAACAGGAGGATAATTTTGTCTCAGTTCTTTTGATATAATTAAGCTGCAGCAGGGTTTGTGAAGGGTCTTAGTGTGTTGGATTGTTGATTTCTCTGACATTAAAAGTTACAGGCCCAGGCTTTGAGTTTTTTATGTGGAGCTTTACTCCTGAACTGATTATTGTGTTTATTAAATCCAAATTATGCTCTCATTATGCTCTGTGCTCCATCCCAGGCTTGTGTGCCTTTGTCTTTGATATCCAAGGATTTGTAATCTCCTTGTCCTCTTTTTACAGATAGTACACATCCTAAACATGACCTCTGCAAAGATTGTGTCCTTCCTTTTGCATCCTGAGGAAAGCCTTCATTCCCTTCAGAATCGTATTGAGTTTGAGACTGGGATAAGCACAGGAAATCAGGAGCTGCTGTTGGAAACAGGGATTTGCCTGGACCCTCGTAAACCTGCTTCCCAGTGTGTTATTGATGGCGTGGTAAGGAGGAGTCTGTTCATTCTCAAAGAATTTAAAATCTTAGGGAAGATAAATGGCCTAAATCTTCTCCCACATGGGACAGTTTGCTCTCTAAATGTAGTAACTCTAAAGATGTTTTATTGGGTAGTGTAAGCAGGTTTCTGTAGTTGTACACTGCCTAAATATTTAAATAATTGCTAGCAGAGAGTTTTGTCTTCCTGTAGGATCTATCAAAATAAGTTTTTAAAGGCCCACAATAATCAGTTAATGATGTACTGGGTTAGTAGGAGCAGCTTGGGGTTTCTTTTGCTTATATTCTCTTCTGTTTTCTTCCCAGAGAGGCTGGGACAGCTACATGGTCTATTTGTTTGATAAAAGCAAAACTGTCTATGATGGTCCCTTCGCTTCTCGGAGTCTGTCTGACTGTGTCAACTACATTGGTGAGTGTGCTGGAAAAGTGCTGTTCTCATGCAAAATGAAATGAAATCTGCTTTATAAACCCCTGTGTGTTGTCTTGAAGGGCTCTGTTTGATTCAAAGAGAGCCATGTAAGAACCTGAAGCAGCCTAACTCATGTCCTGATGACAGAGCCAGTTTGGGCTTTTAGGCTGTGTATGGAAGCTGCTTCTCTGCTTGCTGCTTCCCCTGCTTGTCTGCTGAGATGACAGCAGTCACTGCACAACCTAACAGATCTCTCTGAAAGTTTATTTATTATAAATCTGTATCTGTATAAATGACCCTGTGTACCTCTATGAAAGAAAAGTAGTGTCAGGGGACAGGAGATGTCTGCTGGGATACTGCATGTAAAGACAATGCCTTGTGACATGCAGTAACTTAATTTTCTTTGGCTTGTCTCCACTGGTTTTCCTCATCTTCTAGTGTCACTCAGGTTTTTCTGTGTTCTGGGCTGTTTTGTTCTGGTTCTCATTGCATGACACCATTTGTACTGAATGTCTTGGAGCAAAGGCTTTTTACACCATGGTTATTGATACCCCAGTGTACTGACAGCTCCCATCTCTGTCAGGGAACACACCTCCATCTTTTCCTCTTAAACATCTACATCAGGAAATCTGAGAGGAAACCTACAAAATGTCTGAAGACATTTTCAGATGAAACAGATCAGGACAGTGACCAGTGTCAATGGATTAAATGGAGCAACTAAATTTGCTGCCTTGGGCTTTAGAGTTTTTTGGCCAAAACCCCCCATGGGGTTTAACCTGCTAAGTCACAGGTTGTCACATACGTGGGGAGCTGTGACATGAAAAGCTCATACATGCTTCAGCAGCATCACCTAGAAATTGAGCAGAACTTCCCAGGCTTTCTAGGCACCTGAAGCAGGAATTAGGAGTGTTGTCATTGCACTTTGTTTCTCCTGTGTTCAGTGCAGGACAGCAAAATCCAGCTGCCGATCCCGCAGCTGCGCAAGGTGTGGGCAGAAGCGGTTCACTACGTCATTGGGCTGAAGGAGGATTACAGCAGGCTCTTCCAGGGACAGAGAGCTGCCATGTGAGTTGTCACCCACTCAGAGGGAGCAGGGCTATGCCAGCACTGTGTCTGTTGGGCTGGAAACGTTCATCTTGGGGAGTTTTGGTTCCCTGAAGTTTTACAGCCCTCTGCTGTTCTGTGCCTTTACATTATAAAACATATTTGGGCTGGGAGCTTTTTCCACTCCAGGAATGGTGCTGGGTAATGCCTGACATTGATCATAACCAAAAACCACTTGAATATACTCAGAGGCTAACAGTGTGGCTGGGGTTGATGGATGTGGGAAATGGATTTGTAGAAAATTTTCAAAGCTTAACAGAAAGCTCACATAGTATGTATTTGTATGGAAACTTTGAGACAAGAAATGCTGACTTAGAAATGCCATGGAGCAGGACTGGAACTAGAAACAAGTTTCAAAGGATGGCCTTGCAAAAAAGACTGATACTTTGGAGAAGTAGAACCATGAAAGATGCATTGTAGTAGGAACCATGAGGGGCAGTTTTAGATGATTGGCTTTAAGGCATTTACAGCAAAAGCTGATAGGTCAAGAAACACTTATAATGTGATTAGGAAATAGCTTCTGATTGTGATGGTGTGAATTATAACATATGTATTGTCTCACCCTTCACATTAAAATGAAAATGGAGTGTAAGTTTTTAAAACACCTCTCAGTTGCCCCATCTCTGGGTCAGAAAAGGGCTTAATCCAACAGATGGAGACCTCTGGAAGTCTTCCAGCCCAATCTATGCTCAAAAAGGACCACATGCAGACAGCTCTCAAATATTTCTGAGGGTGGAGACTCCACAACCTCTCTGGGCAGCTGGTGCCAGTGCTCAGTCCCCCTGAGAGTAACAGAATTTCCTCTTTTTGAAGTCCAGGTGGGCTTTCCAGCTAATGTGTGCTGTCCTTGTTCCATCTGTTAGGCTCAGCCTCCTTCGGTACAACGCCAACCTGATCAAAATGAAGAACAACATGGTGTCAGCATCCCAGCAGCTGAAAGCAAAGCTGGAATTCTTCCACCAGAGCATTCGCCTGGACCTGGAGAGATACAGTGACCAGATGGCTTATGGCATATGTAGGTAGTGGGGAGTACTTGTCTGGGTGTCTCCTGTGATCCTGGAAAGCAGCTCAGCATCTTTATGGGTGTATTTTAGCTAGGGGAGGTGCAGGAGAAGAGTTTGGCAGGAGGATAAAAACCAGAATGTTTTTGGAGACCTTCAGTGATAATGAGACAGGTGATCAGCTGTTCTCCACTGAGAATAGAAAACAGGAGCATTAATAGTAGTGGTGATGCAAATATTTGCTATTTATTCATTGAGAGTCTGATTCATTTGGAGTTCTGACTGGGCAAGAGCTGCTGCACTTGCTGACAGTGCTAACAAGCTGCTGTGCTTGTTGTTAGGAGAAACCATTTGTCAGGATGAGAGATGGGTTTAAAGAGCACCAGCTACAGTTTCATGTTCCAGGAACAAATAGTGTTGAGGAGAGAATAGCAAGATTTACATGTAGTTTGAATATATATGGCTAAAAAATGCAACCCGAGTCAAAAATGATGACTGGGCTGAAGGATGATGGTGGAAAATGGAAAGACACTCTGGGTTTGGACAGTCTGTGTTCAATCAAAAGTGGCAGCTGTTGAGCTTAATGGTGGAGTTTGAAGACTCAGAGTTGCTTTAGGCCAGAGATTGCAAGCAGTGAAATCCTATCTAAGGGTTTGTGTGTGAGTTAAGGTTGAGCACAGAGTTGCAGCTTTGCTGTCTCTGTGATCTCTGTGTCGTGGCTCCTGCTGGGAGATTCAGCATCATGTTCTTTACCAACACAGGCAAAGTCCAGGTCTTGCTTTATTTTTGTGTCTGAAAGTCTTTTTATAAATTAACACCTCTTTTTCCTTAAGCTTCAGAGAAGATGCTCAAAGCCTGGAAGGAAATGGAAGAGAAAGCCTCTCAGTGTGCACAGGTAGGGGATGTTAAAGAAGCTGCATTATCTCTGTGTGAAGGAGATTGTGACAGGAATTTAATGTGTCAGATGTGCCACTGCTGTGTCCCTTCAGTGTCTCATATCCTGCCTGCTCTGGCAATGGGAATACCATTGCAGGGACATTTAAAAAGACACAGTGTCCTGTCACCAAGGTGTTTGAATGGATTTGGACAAAAACAACCAAAGTCAGCAGCCTCAGCTCTCTGAAAAGGAAAGTGGAATGCAGAGACATGTTACTTGTTGCCCAAAAGAAATGGTGTTGCTATGGATCAGGAGTCTTCCTGGCTGGATTTGCTGCTCACAGAAATTCCCATTGCTGAAGCTGAAAACCAATCACTTGCTATGCAGAGATTTCAAAATTGTAGGACTTCACTGAGGAGTACAGACATGAATCACTGGCGTGCTGCAAGTCAATATGCAAATCAGTTTTAAATTAGAGTAATCTCTTTTTTATTATCTAAGGAATGGATAAAAAGGTGGCTGCTTCTAGCAGAGTAATTGAATTGAATTGTGTCTGGCTTTTTCCAGACAAGCAGGAACCTCACCCAATACTTACTTGACAGACCATCAGAATTATGTTCTGTTATTCCACTTCCCTGCCCCTACATCAGGAATGGAAAAAGTTCATACCCAGGGTAGGAGGCAATCCAGAGACACAGAGAGATGATTTATGAAGAAGCTCATTTTTCTCAGCCAGTGTTGGTGGTCAGAGGTTTGGTTGTAGGTGATGCCATGCACTGAGAACAAAAACCTCAATTATTGTAGCTGCGCTGTACCAAAGAGCTTTTTTGTCTCCTAAACTCTGCAGACACTCAGCCCATTATCCAAACAAGTGTTCTGGGGGTCTTTATCTCCTTGAGTGTGACCTGTGGCCACATTTCCCCCCAGGCTGAAGACATTGGCTACCTGGATGAGCAGATCATGGCCCTGCACACGGAGATCGTGGAGCTGCAGAAGAGCCCGTACGCCAGGCGCCAGGGAGAGGTCATGGAGAGCTTGTAAGCCCTGGGCTGCTCATTTGCACTGCATAAAATTGGCTCTGGTGTATTTCTGTGTCTCAGGGGCTTTTTCCCCTCTGTAGCTGGTTCCCTGAAATGCTGACCACAAGTACAGAGTAGTGTATGGTTGATTTGAGATCATGTTGCTTGTGAAAGGAAAGATCTCAGTACTTCCCTGTCACTGAACTGTGAAACCTCATCTTACAAGAGCCAAGACTAAGACAAATCTTGGTGTCAACTGGGGATTTCCTTTTGTGTTGGAGTGACTTTCTTACTGTTGAGTGAGGAAAACTATGTAATCATTGTAAAACCCTGTTAAATACCTTCAGTATTTTCAGATCAAGGGTAAATATCTTATGGGTACTTCGATATTTGGAAATTTGATTTTTCTTTTTAGGTATTAATATATGAAAGAGCCAAAGGGTATTTCTGATATTGAGAAGACATAGGAAGCAGTTACTGGGCTGCTGCTGAGAGCACAAGTGGCAGTCCTAAGAGAGAGGGATTGAACAGCCATTAAATGTGTTAATCAGAGCTCTTCAGAGCAACTCTGACTGTTCAGGGAGAAAATGTGCCTGCTCCTGGCGTGTTCTCTCCCCTCCCTCTTTGCTAAGTTGCTCTTCATCCTGTGCAGTTTTAGCAGAACTGGTGCACAGGGGAGGAAGTGGTGCAAAGGGAAGCCACCTCCTGCAGCAGCAGCTCAAACTAATCAGGATTGGGCCTCCTTAAACATTATTTTTAAGCAATTCCACCACTGCAGACCAGGATCAGGGCTGGGAAACTGCTCCTTGTTTCTGACAGACTGGGATTTAGAACAGGAAGGATTTTGTTCAAGGCTGGAAGTTTTCAGTGTGCCTGTTTTTGAAATACTTGAAAGAAGTAATGTTTGTTTAACGGGAAGAAGAGAAGCACAGTCATCTTGCTTGTGATGCAGCTGTCTCTTTCCATTTACAGAATATCACTAAAATTCAGGCAAAAAATGCAGAGCAGGAACAGAACAAGAATTTCTCAGACAGTTGTGCAGTCACAGTTTCAAAAATGAAATCAGATAAAGGATACAGGGGAAATAAAACACAGCTGAGCCATGGGAAGATTTGAAACTGAAAATAAGCTCCCTTTGATGTGGTTTTCTGAGAAGAAATTGCATAATTGGAGAAAAAGAGAGACAGCTTTGGATTCCATCACAGAAGGAGAATCCCTGTGTTCCAAAGGCCATGGCTGAGTCCCAGCTGTATGAGAAGGTCCAGGGTCTGAGTTCAGAAAGGCATCCCTTCTCTGCAATGCTTTTTTTGAGTCACCTGGCTGTTTTTGAGACACCTGCCTGAATAATTTTCTTCTTTTTAAAGGGAACAGAAAGCCATAGAGCTGTACAAGCAATTAAAAGCACGGCCTCCAGGTATGGAAGGAGATGATTTAAATCTGTTTCACTTTTCCCCCATGATGAATTGTTGTGAACTGAAACCCAGGGAATGCTGTTAGGGTTTACTAACGTGGTGGTTGCTGGCCCTTCCAGATCATGCCTACAGTGACAGCACAGACATGGTGAAGATCATTGTGCAGACAGTGCAGAGCCAGGACCGAGTCCTCAAGGAGCTCTTTGGCCACCTCAGGTACTTTATGCAGACAAAAAAATCCAACTTGCAGCATTTGGAGCGTTGTAGTAGGAAAGGATAGGGAAAACCATGGAGCTCAGAGCCCAAAAAGCTCCATTCACATTTCTCATAGCATTAATTCTGGTCCTCTGTGTTGAGTTTCCACTGAAATTTTAAAAACATGATTGTTAGCATCCAAGAGTTCACTTTAAAACGAGGCAAATTCTGCCAGTTGGAATTTGGAATTTGAATCTTTAAAGGAAAAAAAAAATCCTTCAAAATTCAAAGGAAAAATTCCTTCAATTTCAAAGGAAAAAAAATACTTCAAAGGAAAAAAAGTAGCAGTGTTACAAAGGAAAAAAAGAAGTAGCAGTTGAGAAGATACCACAGTGATTTGTACATTCATTTTTCAAGCATCCCAATTTTCCATTTTTCTTGAATCCCTTGAAAGTGGGGCTTTTGGTTTTGCCAGAATGTGCTGGGAAGTGACTTTGTGTTTGGTTTTTATTCTAGCAAGCTCTTGGGCTGCAAGCAGAAGATCATTGACCTGCTCCCCGAGATTGAAGTGGCTCTGAATAACATCAAGGAAGCTGACAACTCAGTGATGCAGATGCAGGGAAAGAGACAAAGGGAGATCTGGCATTTGCTGAAAATTGCTTGTGTGAGTAGCTGTTGGGTTATTTGCACTTTTTCCAGTGCATGAGCCAGGAAGTAAACTCAGCAAAAAGGGGTAACTGCCACACCATGGTGTAATTTTTTTCCTGCAGAGAAGGGTGAAAGCAGAAGTTAAATAGGTGCTTTCCTAGTTAAAGTCTTCAAGAGTACTCTTTTTGCAGTAATTACAGTGCCTGAAGCCATCTCCTGGTTCCACATCTGTGTGTGTGTTACCAACAGTGCTCATGTGCAATCCCAAATCTTCCCTAGGTAGCATTGAAGCCTCAATTCTCCTGAATTTCTTTTTGCAGACTCAGAGCTCCTCTCGATCCCTGGTCAGCTCTAGCCTGGAAGGGACAGCCTCAACTCCAGCAGCCACGTGGCTGCCCCAGAGCTGCTCAGGGAACTCAGCTCCTCATCCTCTGTCCTCGCTGGCAGCTCCTGAAGATGGGTATGTGCTGGATTTGTGGGGTGCCTGTGGCAGGGAGGAATGAGGAATCTGACTCCCATGTTCTCAGAAGGATAATTGATTATTTTATGATACTATATTTATATTAAAGAATACAGAAAGGATACCTACAGAAGGCTAAAAAGCTAATAATGAAAACTTGTTACTCTCTCCAGAGTCCCGACACAGCTTGGCCCTGATTGGCCAATGAGTCAAAACAAATCACATTAAACCAATGAAAGAATCTCCAAACACATTTCACATGTGAGCACAACACAGGAGAAGCAAATGAGATAAGAAATTGTTTTCCTTTTCCTCTGAGGCTTCTCAGCTTCCCAGGAGAAAATCCTGGGCAAAGGGATTTTATCAGAAAATGTGAATGTGACAGGTACGAGCTGCAGGGAGCTCAGTATCTCAGGGGCTTCATCCTTCCCAGAGCAGTCCCAGGAGTTTGGGTGTCACTAATGCTCTAAAGAATCAGGGTTTTGGTTGAACTCTCTATTCAGAGATCTCTGATTCTGAGCCAGTTCCAGGTGCTGCATGCCCTGCTGAAGGACTGTGCCATCCCTTTATTGCATAAAATGTTGTTCTTCCTTGGGACTGGATCTGGCTCTTAAGGCCCCTCTCCCTCAGTCCACATCTGGAGCTGAGGGGGTTTTGCTCTTTGCTTCATTAACAATTCCAATTATGTTCTATCAGTGTGAAGCCATTTCCCTTTGTCCTGCCACCTCCAGGCAGGTTTTTGTGTCACCTACCACTGCACAAACTACATAAAATTCATTGCACAAACTGCCATAAAATTAAACTACAAATCACTTCTGTGAGCTGTTTGTTTTTGTTTTTCCTTTTTTTTTTCTCTCCTCAGTGCAGCACCTTTTGATGGGGGTGTTACTTTTAGTGCTGCTTATAATCCATCACCATGGGGCTGTTTTTCCCTTCCTGCAGGGAAAATTTTGCTGACATGATCCGGGAGAATGTGAATTACCTGGAGCTCTTCAGCAGCATTCTGCAGGAGGTGAGGCAGGAGCAGAACAGCATGATGGTAAGTGCTGCTGCATCTGCCAGGACCTGCCTTCCTGGGGACACCCTGGGGACATGGAGAACTCCTTGAATAGGAAAAAGGTGCTCCAAGCCCCATCCAGCCTGGCTTTGGGGACATTTCAGGGATTCAGGGGCAGCCACAGCTGCTCTGGGCACCCTGTGGCTGTGTGCATGGATCCATGTTTCGGTGTTAACTCCTGGGAGCATCCTTGCTAAGGGCAATTTCTGATTTTTCATCAAATTCAGCAGCCAGACCCTGCTCTCAGTTGTTTTTTTGCTCCTCTTTGCAGAGTTTTGACTGGAGCTGGCTGAAGTAGCCCCAGGAGCCGAGGTGCTGCATCACCCAAGTGCCTTCTGTGTGCTGAGGGCCGCCTTCCTTGTGGGACGCGGCGGTGTTTATTGACATCACCGGTGTTTATTGACATCACCGGTGTTTATTGACATCACCGTGTCACTCACCGGCTGTCCCCCAGGGAGCAGCGTGGGCCCGGCCCGTGGAGCCTCCTCAGGGCGGGGGGGCGCGGGCAGGGCCCGCCGCTGCCGTGTTCCCCATGAATGTATAGCGCGTGTATATATAATAAACTCTGTGGTGACACCCACACAGGCTCTGAGGCCTGCTCGCTGCCGCGCCGCCATGGCCCACACGCCGTTGCCTGGCAACCCGGGGGTGGGGTGACGTCATCGCCCCGCGCCGACGTGGCGCGCCCATGGTGCCGCGCGCCGGCGCGCGTGCGCGGCGGGGGTGGGAGCGCGGCCTCGGCAGCACGTGGGGAACGGGACAGGTACGGGACAGGTAACGGGTTAACGAGACAGGGAACGGGACTGGGATAAAGGAATGGAACAGGTACGGGACAGGGATCGGGATAAAGGATTGGGATAAGGGAACGGGACAGGGAACGGGATAAAGGAACGGGATCGGGATAAAGGAACGGGACAGGGAACGGGATAAAGGAACGGGATCGGGATAAAGAAACGGGAACGGGATTGGGATAAAGGAACGGGACTGGGATAAAGGAACGGGATCGGGATAAAGGAACGGGACTGGGATAAAGGAACGGGATCGGGATAAAG
>WBNP01001993.1:17150-39589 GCA_013401095.1 Passerina amoena
GTGCTCTGCTCCCCTCCGGTTTTCCCCCTGTGTGGGCAGCCCTGGCTGCTCCTGCTCCCTTCACCCTTGGGTCTCTGGGCTGCTTGTCCTGCCTCTCCTTCCCCCCTGCCCTTGTCACAGCCTGATCCCAGAGCTCTGGGTCTGTCCTGCCTGCTGGCATGGGCTGATCTCTCCCCCTGTGCCAGCAAGAGCTGTCACCTTTGTCCCAAACTGTCACCCGGCCAGAGCTCTCAGTGTTGGTGCTTTGGAATGCTTTCCCTGCCCTTCCCGCTCGGCACACAAAAAAAATGGAAAGTAAAAATGTTCTTTATGGAATAAAGCACAATAAATCCTGCAAAGACCCTTTATCTGTAAAGACCTAGAGACTGTGCCACCTGAGGAAAAAATGAGTACAGAGGTTGCAGTTTTATTGTTAGTTTGTGTAGAACTGTCATTTTACTTAGGACAAAATTTAACTTTGTGCAGTGAGGGGGAACTAAACTACAGCAGCCCATTGAATGTGCACACTAACAGCATCCATGGAGGAGAAGAGGAGAGACTGAGGGCTGAAGGAAAGAGCACTCTGCAAAATGTGCAGCACTTGGGGAAACTGCAGTGTCCCTGGGGAGGGGGTGACACCTCTGCCAGCTTTTGCTTCAAAGAGTTGACCAGGAATGCTGAGAGACTTCAGATGTCCCCCAGTTCCCTTTAACCACGATTGTGCTGAGCATTAAAACCCTGGGGGGTTTCTCTGTGCTCTGGGCAAGGGGCTGTGCCAAAACCCAAACTGGCAGCATCACATCCACGGCTGGGTTTTTCCATGGTTACCAGAGAACTATTTTAGAGGAGAAATCCGTGTTCTTGCAGCTCTGTGCAGTGTTGCAGTGCTGGGAGGGTTTAGCAGCCAAGAGTTAAAGGCTTCATGCAGAGTTGCAGCAGGCAGAGATCGGGTGCACTCTGCCCTTCTGCTGGGGAATTGCTGGCGAATTCAGGGCACTGATGCAACTCTCTGTGACCCCTGGCAGTCTGAGCTGGCCCTCCAAGCCAGCCCTTGCTGTTTGCCCCCTTCCTGAGGCTGTTTTCCTCCCTCTCCTCAGGGGTGGAGCGTTGCTGAGCAGCCCCAGCGGCCCTGGCTACCACATCATGCTCCCCTTCATCACCACCTTCAAATCCGTGCAGGTCAGTGCCCTCTCCCTCCCCTGGGGAGCCAGGACTTGTCCTCCTGGAGAGCTCTCCCCACCCTCCATGTGTGTGTGTGTGTGTGTGACACTGCTGGGGCTGGCAGTGTCCTGCTCAGGGGGACAGGCCGTGTTTGTGGCTGTCACTGTTTCCTGGCATTCCAGAGCAGGGAAACAGGCACAGCTGCAGGGCAGGAGAAGCTTTGCCTTCTGCCCACACCTGCAGGCATCACCAGGGAGGCAAAGGACGTGGTTTTGGCTCTGTGGTGCCACTGAGGGAGTCTGGGCCTTCCTGGGAGCCAGGTTTGTGAGTGCTGCTGTGTTTGTGTTGCAGACCACGCTGCAGACTGATGAAGTGAAGAATGTGCCTTGTGGGACAAGGTATGGCTTCCACTTGGGTTTCTCCCAGATTCACTCCCTGGGGTCATTGGCAGGGCTGGGACATAGGGGTTGGGAGGTAAAGGCACCTGCCATAAAATTAATCCCAAATGAACAGTGTAACAGAACAGGAGGGAGCACTGGCTCTTGCTGGAGCTGCTGTTCAGAGGATATTTGCATTTATTGTGATGTTATCTTGAATTTTTCTGGGCTTCTCCCCTGAGTTGCTCTGACACCCTATTGCCTGTGCAATGAGGGATGTTTGCATTTATTGTGATGTTATCTTGAATTTTTCTGGGCTTCTCCCCTCAGTTACTCTGACACCCCATTGCTTGTGCTTTGCTGTACCCTGGTTATTTCCACTCTGTGGCTGATACAGGTGCTGGCCCCAGCAGTGGGCAGAAGGAAACAGGGAGTGGGAATCCTCCTGATGGGAGGGAGTTCATTTCCAAATGAAATTCCTGCTGCATGATCAGGCTGATTTTTCTGTCACCTGCTTGAGTTGTAACAAGCAGGAGGAGAGGGCTGGTTACAGATCCTGTTGGGTTACAGATCCTGTTGTGTTGGTTCATGCACAAGTTAAAGTGATGACTCTTCAGGGTAAAAAAAAAAAACAACCTGGTGATTCTCCTTGTCTTTTACATTCAGGCTCCTCAACAAAATTTCTGTTTAAAAAAATAAATCAGTGGTGGCTGGAGTGGTGACATACAGTGATCACATTGAAATTGAAAGGTGGCAGTGTTAATAAAACAGAGTTAATTTTGACCAGGTTTAACCCATATTAACTTTCTTGGAGATGTTCAGCAACAGACATCACTGGAGCTCAAATATTACCATAAAGGTCTCATGGTTTTAATTTCAGATCCCAAAGGTTTTTCAGGAGTATCTGTAAATAATGTTAGTGTTCAGTGCTGCAGCTTTCACAGAAGCACAAAATGATTTGGGTGGGAAGGGACCTTAAATCCCATCCAGTGCCACCCCTGCCATGGCAGGGACACTTCCACTGTCCCAGGCTGCTCCAAGCCCTGTCCAACCTGGTCTTGGGCACTGCCAGGGATCCAGGGGCAGCCACAGCTGTGCCAGGGCCTGCCCACCCTGCCAGGGAACAATTCCTTCCTTATTTCTCACCTGAATTTCCCCTCTGTCAGTCTGAACCCATTCCCCCTTGTCCTGTCACTTCAGGGCCTTGTCCAGAGTCCTTTTGTGGTGAGGTAAACAAGATCAAAATGTCAAAGGCTGAGGCCAAAGCCAGCCTCAGCCATTCTGTGCTTCTATGATTTAGGAGCTAAAAATGAAATTCCTGTTGAATTTCAGCGTTGAGGGGTTCAGTTCTTCAATGCAGGTGGTTGGGAAGGTACAGGCAGTAAAAATGGGCTTTAAAGCAGCAGACAGCTGGTGAAAGCAGTTGTCAGTTAATAATTGAATTCATCCTGACCAAAGGTCCCAGCAGCCCTGCCCATTGCCCAGGTGTTGCTGCAGGAGCCTTTCAGTGGCTGCATTTGGGATCCAAAGTCTGTGGCTGCTCGGTGCCCAAGCTTTGCATCCACATTTCCATGGTGAAACATGAGCTTATAAATAACAACTGGAGCACACCTGCTCTGTCACTGTCCCAGTTCAAAGTCTGCTACCAGAACAGAGCCCAAACAGTTTCAGGTTCTGTGTTTACATATCAAACCACCACATTTTAAAGGCTGGGTTTCTCTTTATGTTCCTGTTCCTTGTGTCCTTATCTATATCTGGAAGCTTCTGAGTGTCTGTGTGGGTGTCCCATCCCCAGTTTTTTTTGCCTTACCTGTCTTGTTTGTACCTGGCAGCATTCAGTGAGAGGCCTTTTCCAAAAGAGCACAGACACAGGCAAGTTCAGGTTGTTTTTTATTTCCTGCAGACCTGGCTGGGAGCTGCCAGAGATCAAGATCTGCAAAATAAGAAAAGGAATTTCTTGTGGGGGATCTGTTTGAGTTAAAACATCCCAGAGGCTGAGTTTGGGAATGTGGGAGTTGCACTGCCAAGAATGAGCTGTCTCTAAACAGTTCCTGCTGAAGCTTCTGGTCTGTGATATGCCTTTGTCCCAAGGACATCATGGCAGGAGCATTCTGCTTTAAAATTAGGCTCTCTAGAGACTTGGAGCTGCTGAAAGTTAAGGGGTTTTTTCTTCCCTGTAGAGTTTGTGCTTTTCTCTGGTGTTACAGGGGGTGGGCATGGCTTTCTGAAAGCCACACCAGCAAGAGCAGAGGCTGGGGACAAGCCTGGCCTCTGATTCCCCCTTTCCCTGCCATCCTTTCTTGGGGAGAGGATTGCCTGCAGCTGCCTCTGCTGAGGTGCTCGTGGTGTTCCTGGAGAGCTCCGGTGGGTTGAAGTTGGCCATGTGCTTTGTCCCTTCCTTTCTCCTGGGCCCTGCTTTCCCGAGAGCTGCAGCCACATTTCTGATCAGAAAAGCTTTCCTTTGGCTGGTTGAGCAGGAAATCAGAGATGGGAAGGAGGGTGCTTTGCAGGTTTGCTGGATTTATGCAGAGAGAAGGACTGGAATTGGCTGTTAGCTCATTGCAAAATGCCCAGAATATTGCAACAGAGGGATAAAGATTCTTTTGCTTTAAATCTGTTAAAATAGAGGTGAAGATGCCTTTTCTTTCAGTCTGTTAGCAGCTGCAGGGGTGGCTGATGAAGTCTCTTTTCCCTTGCAGTGGTGGTGTTATGATCTACATTGACCGAATAGAAGTTGTGAACAAGCTGGCCCCATATGCAGGTATTTCCCACCCTGGTTCCTGTGGCTGTCTTCACTCATCCTGGGGCAGCTCTGGCTTGGTTTGCAGGACTTCCCTTTCCCATGCCAGCAGAACTTCCCTCTGTTTGCATTTCTTGTTACCCTTACAGCTCCTGGTCCTGTAGTGTTGGTCCCAGGTGCTTCCAGCACCTGGGACCAGAGACAATTACAGAGACAGAACCCATGCAGGAGCCTCTTGCCTTCTTATTTCACCACCCCAGAGACAGAGACAGCTTGTCTTGTTCAGCAGCACAGCATAATGCAAAACTCCAGCCCTGCTGAGGCACCGGAGGGTGAATTCCTGGTGTAATTCATAGAGGGATTTGGGCTGGAAGGGACCTTAAAGCTCAGCCCATCCCAACCCCTGGCACAGGCAGGGACACCTTCCACTGTCCCAGGCTGCTCCAAACCCTGTCCAGCCTGACCTTGGGCACTGCCAGGGATCCAGGAGCAGCCACAGCTTCTCTGGGCACCCTGTGCCAGGGCCTGCCCACCCTCACAACTAAGAATTTCTTCCATTTATCTCACCTAAATTTCCCCTGTGCCAGTCTGAACCCATTCCCTGTGTCCTGTCACTACAGTTGCTGTTGCAGGTCCCTCTCCAGCTCCCTGTGTCCCTTCAGGCCCTGGAAGGAGTTGTGAGGTCTCCACACAGCCTTCCCTTCTCCAGGCTGAGCATTCCCAGCTCTCCCAGCCTGGCTCCACAGGGGAGCTGCTCCAGCCCCCTCAGCAGCTCCATGGCCTCCTCTGGACCTGCTCCAACACTTCCAGTGTCCTTCTCATGTGGTGGGGGAGCAGGCCAGAGCTGTGCACAGGGTTCCAGGTGGGTCTCAGCAGGAGCAGAGGGAGAGAATCCCCTCCCTTGACCATGCTCCTTTTGCTGCAGGATCTTCTTGGCTTAAATAATGGGAGTGGTCCTTGTTTTCACTCTCCAGCAGTACCTGCTCCTGTGCATGCAGGGGCTGCTGAGGCTTTGCTGTTCCATTTGTTTGTGCAGCTGATAAAACAGGCCCAGGCAGTACATCCTGCCATGGCTGCTCCTGGGGGTTGTGTAACCCCAGCAGCACCTGACAGCAGGGCAGGGCAGCTGGGGCTTTGGCTAGCCTGGAAAAGCCCTGTGCCAGTGCTGCAGCCCTTCCCTGAGAGCCTGCCAGGTGCCAGTGCTGAGCTGAGGTGTTCTCTCCCTTCCCCAGTGTACGACATCGTCAGGAATTACACCGCTGACTACGACAAGACCTTGATCTTCAACAAAATCCACCACGAGCTGAACCAGTTCTGCAGTGCCCACACCCTGCAGGAGGTGTACATCGAGCTCTTTGGTGAGTGCATCCACTGGAGTATTCCTGAATATCTTCCAGGATGTTGTACCCTTGGATCACACTGCCCCTGTGCTGGAGCTGTGGTGTAGATCCAGCTCCTTTGACATCCATCTGCCTCTTCCTCTGTAACTTCAGTGGCTCAGGTGTCTCTGTCTTTGCCCATCTGCATGTGGGAATTTGATTTCAGTCTTTTCCCACCTTTTTTTCGGGATGCACAAAGCAGCCACTCTGCTCTTGTGTGTGCAGTGATGCCTGTGGCCTTCACTGTGACGGTGGATTTGTCTTGTTCTGCTCCTGCTTTTAATCCCCTGCTCTGGTGCTGAATTCACTTTTTGTATCTTCACAGCTTCCTGCTGGCTGTCTGTAACAAGTGAGGGCTGGAAGGTTTTTCACAGGGAGGTAGCAGTGCTTCAGGAATTAGCACAGGTCATACTCTCCTTGGTGGACCTGTGCCCCAGAACAGGTTCTGTTCCTTCTTGAGTGGCTGAGCAGGGCAAAAATGGCTTGTGGCAGAGAAAAGGTTGTCAGAATTTTAATATTCATGTACTCCAAGTGCTGAGAAGGGATAGATTTCTACCACAGGCTCTGAGCATTCTGTCTTGCTGAGATGCTGAAAGCCACTTGCACTTAGTCCAGATAACACAAATCCATCAACAGCTGAACTTTCCTAGTCACCAGCACATGAGTCTCCTTTTGGGAATGTTTTTCAGGGGGCATGGGGAGGGAAACCATGTATAGAATGTCTCAGGAAGCATCCTTATCTTCCACTCTAGAGTTACCTGCTCTTCAGGGCCTGCTGGCTCTTTGCCACACAAGCTGTGGGGGAAAACATGATAAACCAGCTGGTCTCTCTTTTGTCCTCCAAACACAGATCAGATAGATGAGAACTTGAAGTTGGCCCTGCAGAAGGACCTCAATGTCATGGCACCAGGTCTCACTATCCAGGTGGGTTCTCAATAATGAGAGATTTTAAAAGGTGGAGAAAGACTTTTTGCCAAATCCTGCAGTGACAGGACAAGGGACAGCAGTTTTAAACTGAAAGATGAATGTTTTATGCTAAGGGAGGTGAGGCCCTGGCACAGGGTGCCCAGAGAAGCTGCCCCTGGATCCCTGGAAGTGTCCAAGGCCAGCTTGGATGTGACTTGGAGTGTGGGATGGGATGGGATGGGATGGGATGGATGGGAGAAAATGTAGATGTGGGACACCTCTGGCAGAGTGACCATGCTCAGCTGTGTTGCACAGGAGGATTGGGCACCACTGTCCACAGCACTGCAGCTGGTTTTGCAGAGAGATGTCTTGGTTGTTCAGATTGCATCAAGGTGTTTCATTCAAAGTGTGCTCCCTTTTTCTGCTCTCACAGGCCGTGCGTGTCACAAAACCCAAAATTCCAGAGGCCATCCGGAGAAACTTCGAGCTAATGTGAGTAGCTGGGCATAAAATTGCATGAATTACTTCTGAGGGTCCTGCACAGGCACAATGCTGCTGGAAAGCTCTTCCCAGGCAGTCACAGTTGAGCTCCAGCCAGTGTGTGCTTGGTCAGGTGTGCTTGTGCCTTCTGGTTTCCATTTCCATACTGAAATCAGGGCTCAGGATCATGATGTCTTGCCCACAAGCTCCCCTCCAGGATCTCTGGGATGCCTTTGGACAGAAGGAGATGCTGTTAGGTCTCAACCTTTGGTTGAGCAAGCCCAGCTCCCAGCCCACATTGCCCTGCTCCTTGTCCTGAAGGCCTCAGACTGAACTTGAATCCAGATGGAGAGGGGGATGATCCTCCTCTGGCCTGTGTGTGTGCTCCTACAGCTGCAGACAGAGCCAGTCCCCATGGCTGTGAGCAGGGAGCTGGCAGCTGGCTGGCCCCTGGTCCCCAAGGCCTCTCCTGGGATGCAGAGCTGCTCTATCAGCAGTTGGAGGGATGGGGGAGACTTTGAGATGGTCAAAGAATCCAAATTTAATGTGAAGTACAACTGCTTTTATACTTATTCTAGGAAGATTTGTAAAGTTTTACTACAGTGATTGTGGTTAATCATCACATAAACAAACTTACACATTTTAAACATCTCTTGCTTGCAGAAGTGAATGTAATTTTCTTTTTCTGGTAAACCAGTCTGATTAAATCTTCTTGCAATCTTGATTTAATTCTCAAAGTTCTGTTTGCTCTTGCCAAGGCATTTTGTTTATCACATCTCTTATGCTAATAAGGTCCAAAGTACTCCCTGTTTTGTGTACCCCAATACTGCTCCTCATTCCCTTTCCCCAGGATAACACTTCTCCCCTTGCAGGGAGGCTGAGAAGACCAAGCTGCTGATTGCAGCCCAGAGGCAGAAGGTGGTGGAGAAGGAGGCAGAGACAGACAGGAAGAAAGCACTCATTGGTAATGGCACCAGCACAGGCTCAGCCTCCATCCCTGCCTTCCCTGCTGAGCTGGGGCAGGACATTGCCAGTGACCTGAGGGAGGCTCAGCCAGGCTGCACAAGCAGTTGTTTGAACATCTGGGTGAAAATCCCACAGCAGCAGAGCAGGGAGCACCTCTGTCCTGCAGCAGGGATGGAGGAAATCGCTCTGCTGGAAAAGCTGCTTGGGCTTGGAGCTCCATGCCCCTGTGCTTGTAAACAGGATGTCAGCTCTGCAGACACCAGAAATCACAACACAATTGTTTTCTTCCTGTAAAGAAAGGAAGAAAACTCTGCTGCTTGGAGCACAGCCTGGCACTGAGTGGGAAGGGAGGGAGCAGGGAAGTGTGGCAGACCCTGCAGCCGGGTGCTGGGGTCAAATTTGCTGAGAAGCAAATTTCCCAGCTGAGCCCTTTGTGATTGCAGAGGCAGAGAAGGCTGCACAGGTGGCCAGGATCCACTACCAGCAGAAGATCATGGAGAAGGAAACGGAGAAGCGGATTTCTGAGATTGAAGGTGAGCACACTGCTGGGGCTGTGGCAGGTGGAGGAACCTCAGACCTGCAAAAGTCCTCGAGGGTGCTGCAGGGTGCAAGGCTGTGCACTGGGATCATTCCTGCAGTGCATGGAGCTCTGCAGGAAGCTGCAGGGCCAGCCAGGCTGTCACAGGCATTCGTGGCACAGCTGCTCAGGTGCTCAGTGTGATATGGGGCCCTTCACTTCCTCGTGCTTTCTTTCCTGTCCCTCCCCTGCTGCTGTGTTAGATGCTGCATTCCTGGCAAGGGAGAAGGCAAAAGCTGATGCAGAGTACTACACTGCTCGGAAGCTGGCTGACTCCAACAAGGTGAGCTCTGGGGAGCTGCTCACTCACTCTGGGAGAACATTTGATCTGACACCCCACATCCTGTTGGGATCTCTGGCTGCTCAGAGTGACCCTGAGATACATTAGAAAGTCTCTTTTCCCAGCCTGGCGCTTGAAGAAGGAGTCAGAACTCTTCATTTCTCGGTCTCAAGGTTGTTTATTGTATCTTATCTATAAAATTCTTTCTCCTGCCCTGCTGAGGTCTGCTTAGCACAACAGCCCAAGGCACTCTGGCTGCCCTCAGGGCAGTGTTATGTCTTTATACTAAAAACTACATGTGCAGTGTTTACAATGACTTCCCAATACCTATCACCCATGTTAGGCAGTGAGCTTCTACTCTAAACCAATCCAAAAGTGCCAGCATCACAGCAGAAGATGGAGGCCAAGAAGAAGAAGGAGAAAGGCTGGACACACCCAGATCCCTCCATCTTGCCCCCCTGAAGCCCCATTCTAAAAACCCCAAAATCTACTTTTTCACCCCGTGATACATTCATTATCATTCTACTTAAAACTGTCATGGCTTGCAGACCTTCATCTAAGGTTGGTAACTTGCTCCATGGGTCATAATCAAACCCACAGGGGCACCTTGGGCTCTGTGCCAGGGTCTCTGAGACCCCTGGCAGGGGTCAGGGCTGCTCAGGGCAGCCAGAGAGATGTCCTGGGTCCTGACAACCCCCATGAGGGGCTGCCTGACATGAAACCTAGTGCCACAGGGCACGGAGAGTTGTCTCTTAGGGTCTCTGGTTTCTGTTTCTTGCAGCTGAAGCTGACCCCTGAGTATCTGGAGCTGATGAAGTACCAGGCCATAGCTGCCAACAGCAAGCTGTACTTCGGCGACCGCATCCCCGGCGTGTTCCTGGACTCCTGTGCCTTCCAGCAGGCCAGCCTGAGGACTGCCCACCAAACCAGCCTTCCTGCCCAGGAAAGCCCAGAGAGCCCTGGAGAAAGCCCCCTGGGAGGCGAGGAGAGCAGTGGCTGAGGGGGCACGGGGAGCCCGGTGTAGCTCAGCAGGAGCCCGGCTGTGCCCGGGGACGAGGCCCCGTGCGCTGGGGCGGATGGATGCAGCCCCTGCCTGCCTGCCTGCCTGCCTGCACATCTTGGGTGTGTTTAGGTGGCAGCTGGGCTGATTTTCTTCTAGCAACAGATCACAAGGGCTCTGCCTCTTCTGTTTGTCCCCCTGTGAAATTGGTGCTTCCAAAGGAGGGATAATCCTGTACTAACATACCTATACTGGAATATTAAACCACAGACAGCAGGAAAGCCTCCCGGGGTAGGTGCAGTTATTTAGCAGGAAGGAGATGTGGCTCTGAGGGCTGTGTTACTGCACACTGGTCATTGCTCAGCACTCCTGGCTGAGGCTGAGTGAAGAGGAGGTTCCCCTCATCCTGCTGCTGAGGCTTTGCTTGGTGAAGGTTTCTGCTGACGCTGTCTTGCTCTCCTCAAGGACTCCAGTGGAGTGGACTCTCCTTGGGCAGCGTGTTCCTGCTGGGGGCAAGGAGTGGTTTGCTGTGGAATAGGTTATGGGAGTAGAATCTGCACAGCCATGCTATTCCTGCAAACAGGAGTGCTAGATAAGGACTTGGAGGAAGCAGCCAACCTCTGAAGGGATTGTGTGACCCTCCTTTCCAAGCAGGAGCCTTGGGACTGGGACTGCCTGGACTGACTGCGGTGCTCCCACTGGGTGCCTGAGTCTCATTGCCTCCTAAACCAGATTTTCAGGAGCACCTCGGAGCAGCTGGTTGGGAACGGAGCCTGACAAGTGTTTGCTCAGATTCCAGCCTCCCTGTAAGTCATTCACCAGGGAAAGGAGGCTGAATTTCCACTGCTCTGCCGTGCTGGCAAAGTGAAGGGGAAGAGAGGAGTGAAAGGACCCTGCTGTGCAGCACATCAGATGTTTGACACTTCAGCTGCAAAGTAGGTGAGGCATCTCTGCTCCTCCATGCAAAATCCACTGCTCCAGGGAGTGGGACCTGCTTTGAATGTCCTTGAGCAACCATGGCAAGGAGTGTGTCCCTGGTCCTCTCATCTCTGACCAGGCTTGCTGGCAGATGGATCTTCTGTCCTGGTCTGTGCTGTGATATATCCAATCCTGCTCCTGCCATGGCAGGGTGAGGGAGAGGTGCTTGGCAAGGGGGGAATCTGCTGGGACAAACCTGCTTTCTGCTTTCCCTCCTTCCTCCCCCTGCTTGCTTTTAGGACCTGCTCCTCCTCCTCGTGTTCTCTGAGGATCTGGGGTGCAACACCTGGGGAAGCAGCTGGCAAGAGCTGGAATGCCATCCTCCAGCTGCCTGCTGCATGTTCAGAGACCTCTCTCCCTGAGCATCCTTCCTGCTGTCCTGTCCCCTCTGAGCAGCCATGCCACCCTTAGAGGGCTGGGGACACTCTGGGCCCTTGACCTGTTGGGATCTTCTGTCCCTGGCTCCATCTGCAGCCTCGTGGCAAGGGGAGGGATGTGTTTAGCTGCTGCCATGGAGAAACATTCAACCCAGAGCAGCTTTGCCTGTGCTGGTGGTGTCCCCAGAGGAGCTGTGTGGGCTCTGCAGTGCTGTGTCCCCAGCCTGTGTGGCTGGGCTTCAGGGGTGGCAGTGTCTCCAGTGGCACATGGTGTCTCCTGCAGTCTCTGCTCCTGCCCTGGCTGCCCTCCTCCATCTCTGGGTTGTGTTGGCCCTGCCCCTTCAGACATAACTGTGGCACTTCACAGCAGTTTTGGGTGGTCTTGTTCTCTCTCTGCCTGCAAACTCCCAAGGCTCAGCTGATGCTCTGCTGCAGGATCCCAGCTCCCCTTCCAGCCCAGCCATGGCAGGAGCAGGGCAGCAGGGCAGAGAGGGGGTGGCAGTGTTTGTCACAGTGTTTGAAATGTCTCCTGGAATGCTGCTTGGCTTGCAGGGTCCCTGTTTTTGCTGTGGGATGGCTGTGGGGAAGCAGTGGAGTCTCATCTCTGCCCTGCCACCTCAGTGTTGCAGCAGGCCCTTGGCACAGACCTCCCCTCACCCCAGCAGCACTGCTTTGGTTGGAATTTGGGGTGAGGGCAGGCTTTATAGGCTGGAAGCACTGCTGGAGGGAATGCTGGCAGGAATGTGGTCTCCATGATTTCCTCCATGTGTTACTGGGGGTGGGCACACTGGGCATCAGGAATGGCTGGGCAGAGTAGGTTCTGCCAGCCTGGAAGTGACAAGGGCAGAGGGGAACTGCTGGGAGCAGTAACCAGGTGGGTCCCAGCTCTCCTGCAGTGATCAGAGAGCAAGATGTCCACGCAGGGAGCAGGAAAGGCTGCCAGGCCAGGGCAGGAGGAGCTGCTTCCCTTTGGATCCGAGCCTTGCTGTGCCTCCCTGCGCCGTGGCTTTGCCTTGGGGGGCTGTCACTGGCTCAGTGTCCCTCTGTGTGCATCTCCCACCTCCCCACGTGGTCTGAGGGACCCCAGGGGATGCCCCCGTGGTCCCAGCTCCTGCAGCAGCATGTGTGATGCCCGGTGCCTTCTGCAGCAGCCTCCCCACCCTACCCTGCTTCCCCAGCCCCAGCCACGGCTTTGTCACCCCTTTGGCGTGGGCTGTGCTGCCCTCTGAGCCCCAGCTGTGAGCAGGGAGGTGGCTGCAGCCAGGGTTTTGGGATGGAACTGGCTTTTCTCTCTGCTCCCACGGCCTGTGTGGGCCTGTGACTAAAGGGGTCTGTCCCTGGATGAGCATCTCCCTGAGGAAACACGATACATCCGGTCAGGTTTACATTCACAGTTCAGTTCTTTTGATAAAGCAGAATAAAATTATTTTGTTACCATTTTTTTGGGATGGTTTTATGTGTCCTAGGGCTGGTGGCACACGAAGGGGGGGGACCCCTCTGCCTCTCCCCTTGCAGCAGCACTGCATGGTGTAGATGTCATCTGCAATGGGTACCACCCTGGGAGCCTGTGCTCAAAGCCAGCCACAGCCAGGATGGTGCTGAGCATGAGGGGACTCCCTGCAGCATCCTGGGGCAGCCTGGCTCTGTGTGCCTGGCAAAATGTGCTGCAGTTTGGCCCCTGTGGCTCTGGCACTGGACTGTGGTGTTATCTCCACCCTTTTCCCCCTTTCCGTGATCCCCGCACAGCTCCCTGCCTGCTGCCACCCCGCTGTGCCCTCCTGCCCAGACACACCCCGTGACACCTCTTCTTTCAGTCTTTATTGGTATAAAAGCCTTGAACCTAAATTATATCAAAAATGGGAGGCCTGGTTTTACAGCAAGTGGCTCAAAATGGTCACAGGAGGGTCATAAATAAATGGCTGCAGTAAAACGGCTCCCGGGGAATTCCCTTTTGAACACTCAAGGAGTAGCTCCAGAGAGAAAAGCCCCGTGGGGAGGCCAAGCCCAGCTTGTGCCTGCCACAGCCCCAGGTGACATTCCCTGTGTGGTGTCCCCAGCCAGGGCAGGTCCCCACGGAGCTGTGCTCTTCCTGCCCTCCGTGCCAGCAGCTCCTCTCCACAGGGAAGGGCAGGAGCCCAGCACACATTCAGGACGTCGGGAGAGAAGGCAGCGTCTCCCAGGGTGCAGGAGAGCCTGGGCCAACGTGGGTTGGTTCCCCAAACCAGGAGCTGGCATTGTCCCCGCTCCTGGTTTCCTTGGGAAGCCCCGGCTGGCGGCTCCCCCTGGGACAGCCCTGCGGCTGCCGAGTCCATTAAGGCACAACTCGAGGATCTGTAAACACTGGTGCCCAGCCCGGGCAGGGCCCGAGGCTCCGGCCGGCGATTCAAGTAAGGCTGGCAGCGGGACCGTGGCTCCCCAGCGGTGCCACCCGCCCAGCGGTGCCGCTCCTCGCAGCATCCTTGGTCACCTCCTGCCTGGGGGCGGCTTCAGGGCCACCTTGGGCGGGGGACACCGCTGCAAGGGGCTCGGCGGGAGGGTCGCTGCCGGCGGCCCCTCGCCGTGGCTCGGCGCTTTGCTCTTCAGCGCTGGCAGAGGTTTGCTCGGCGGCTTCGGCTTCGCCTGGCGGGAGGAGACACCCGGCTGCCTCACCCGGGCAGGGACCCGGAGGGGGCAGGGGACGGAGGATGGGTCCCCAAAGCCCCCCCAAGCCACCAGCCCCCGTTTGTGCCCGCGCAGGTGGGGCTGGGGCCATCGGGAGGGGACGGGAGGGGAGGTTACCTGCGGGGGCCATCCCGGAGGGCACCGAGGTGGCCCCGGTGGCCGCGGGGCCAGCACGGGGCTGTGAGGCCGGGCCGCCCGCGGCGCCGCCGTGCTGCTGAGCAGGCTGGGCTGCCCGATGTCCCCGCGGCACAGCTGGCGGCGACCCGGCCGCGCCCGGCCGCCCTCCTGGAACAGCGGGTTGGCCAGGCCGGAGGGAGTCCCGCTGGAGCTCCTGTGGGACACGGGCACCATGTGGGGCCGCTCGGGGCAGCCCTGGAGCTCGGCCCCGAGCAGCCGGGACGGGAATTATTACCCTTTGTGCGAGCGCCGCGCCGCCCTGGCTCTCAGGAGCACCGCGCCGCCGGCCAGCCCGACCCCGGCCAGGGCCAGCACGGCCAGCCCGGCCGCCAGCACCGCGCTGCCGCTCCCTGCGGGGACCAAAGCGGGCGCTCGGGATCGGAGCAGCACCTGGCGGCGGTGCCAGCCCCCTCCCCAGGCCCCCTCCTCGGCGCCCTACCTGCGGCTATCCCCGAAATCTCCTGCTCGCAGTAGGGCGCTGCCCAGCCCGGGTCGCAGTGGCATTCGCGCCGGTGGTTGCACACCTGGAGGAGGGCACGGAGCGGGTCAGGGCCGTGGCCGCGCCGCAGCGGCTCCGGGAGGGGCCATCCCATCCCAACGCCTACCCCGTGGTTGTTGCACTTGGCCGAGCAGTTCTTGTCGCCGTAGACCAGGAGGTTCTGGCAGCGCCCCGCGTAGCAGACCTGGGGGCAGGCAGGGGGGGCTCTGAGGCTGTCCCGGGGCCGGCGCTCACCCTGCCCGGCCCGGCACGGCCCGGCACGGCCCCGGCTCGGCTCTCACCATCTCCTCGCCGCACTTGGCGCCGGTGGGCACCAGCCGCAGCTCGGCCGCCTCGCCGGCGTCGCTGCCCGCGATCACCGCCTTGCACTTGAAGCGGCCGAAGTAGTAGCCGAAGGAGTAGTAGCCGGTGCCCAGGATGGGCTGGGTGTTGTCGCTCAGGCACAGCAGCGTGCCGCACTTGACATCCCTGCGGGACACAGCCCTGAGCGCGGCCCGGCCGGGCTGGGGCTCCCCCCGCAGCCCCGTCTGGGGGTCCCCCGCACCCCCGTCCTTACTTGGGGCTGCAGGGCTGCTTGCCGTACTCGGTCAGGCAGTGCAGGTGAACGTGCTGCTCGCTGTTGTGCTTGAAGCAGACGTCGGGAGCCACCTGCGCCTCTGCGGGACACACGGAAAGGGTCACACGGAGCCCGCTTTGGGACCCTGGGGTGCAGGAAGGGGCCGCAGCCGGGCGATGCGCTGGCCCGGGGGGCTGCAGGCACATCCCGCAGCTGGCGGGGCGGGAGGATGGGCAGGGCAGGGCAGGGAGGGAGCGCTACCTGCGCCCCAGAGCGCCCGGCACTGCTCGCCGTGCGAAGGGCAGGCCCCGTTGTAGCAGTAGCCGCTGCCGTGCTGGCAGGAGATGCCGTTCTCCTGGAACACGTCCTCGGGGCACTCGGCGCTCAGGCCGCTGCAGTGCTCGGCGAGGTCGCAGTCGTTCTTGCTGGCCCGGCAGAGCGTTCCTGCAGCCTTCACCTGCACGGAGAGCGGCGGTGTCGGCACTGCCTGGGCACTCTCACTTCTCCAGGCAGCGCAGCACAGCAGCATCCCGCTCTGGGAAGCGCCTCCCAGCACACCCTGGATCCAGGCGCTGGCACTCTGCTGCCCACTGAGCCGCTCCTCCGGGGCTCGGGCCGGCTCTCCCCCTGCTTGGGAACCTGCGGAGCCGCTCCCCTGCGGGCGGCGGTACCTTGCAGTCCTGGCAGCATTCCCCTCGGGCACACTCGGCTCCCTCTCTCAGCTGGCACGTGGTGGCGTTGCAGCAGCGGTCCGAGCACTCCTGCGGGACAGGGATGGAATGAAACCCTCCTGGAAGCCCCTGAAGGACCCTTCCCTTCCTTTCTCAGGGGACAACGCTGCCAAGTCACCAGGTGGCCACAGCAGTGCAGCTGCCATGGGTTGAATCACGAGCTAAAACCACAACAGCATCCCAGGTGGGGACATTCCTGCTGCCTCTTTATCCCAATTACCAAACCAAAGGACCAGAAAGATTTTTTCAGAAGATGGGCCTTGGGCTGGCTCCCTTTGCACAAGGAGAAAAAGTGAGCATTTCTGTGCTCCCTGGATCAGGGAACATTCCTCAGGTGCCAGCACAGGTCTGTGACCAGGGATTTATCCCAGAGGCAGTGTCTGTCTGTCTGTCTCAATTCCAACATGCTGGTAGGGGTGAGGAGCAGCTGAGCACCGCTCTTGAAAGCACATCCCGATGTCCCCTCCTGCAGGGGGACACCTTTGGAGGACACGGGGGGATGTCCACCTTCCCTAGGCTAAAATCACAGCCAGCTACACGAACGGGGGGCACACACACGAACATCCTCTGCCCGTTATTTTTTTTGTCAGAAGCACGAGGAGCTGACAGCTCTCCGGCCCCTGCTGGCCACCTGGGGCGAGGGTCCGCACCTGGGGCGTGCCGCAGTCGCACTGCTCTCCGCGCTCCACGAACTGGTTCCCGCACACCGGGCCCCCGTAGAGCTCGTCCGCCCGCGGCGCGTTCAGCAGGCAGCTGGTGCGGGGGTCCCCCAGGAACTGCCACATGTCCTGCTCGCTGCAGCGGCTGAAGAGCTTGGGGTACACCAGCCTGCGGGGCCACAGAGCGGGGCTCCATCAGCACAGAGCCCCGGGGCGAGCGGCAGGGACACCCGCCCGCTCAGAGGCACCTGCGGCGGGGGAATCGGAAAAATGGGAATTTCCACAGACGCTGAAGGGGTTGATTTGCAGCCCTTGGATTGATGTAAAAATAAAATACACAGATATTAAGCAGAAAAATCATAAAGTTGTGTTTCTATAGTTGTAAGAATATGCCTTAAGGGAGGAACTGCATTGCTGAGATGGTGAGGGGTTTATAATGTAGAAAACTATTGATAAGAGGGTGAAGGGTTTATAATGTAGAAAACTATTGATTAGAGGGTGAAGGGTTTATAATGTGGGGGTGTGGTTGTACAGAGTGAGCTGAGAGTTTAGAAGTTATAATAAGAAGCATACAAGTGTGGCAGAAACCCATTGGGCAAAAGTATCCCCAGTGAAGGAAAGGTGATGGGTTAGAAAAGCAAAATGAACCTTGTGGCATCTGTCCATTGGGTTAGAAAGTTCTACATTGCCTTGTAATGAAGGACTTGTGACTACTCTGAGCTATGGCAGACTGCTTGCTGCTCTAAAACCACAGTGCCTCTGAGACTGATGTTTATCTGGGCAATAAATGATTCTTAGCACAAAAATAGTCCCATCCCTTCATTACAAAGCAGTGACAATGATATACAGTGAGGTGAGGTGGGATGGAGTGTCCACCCAGACCTGACCACCTCACTGGTTCCACCCCCCCCAGGACACCCTGTCAGAGGGTGTTTTTGCTGCCCGGGGATGTCCCCCTGCCTCCTTCACTCACCCCACGCTCCCTGCCATGACGCAGCCCCCGTCAGCTTTGGGCACAGGGCAGCGGCAGCCGGCGACGTCCTCGTCGTGGGACATGCCCAGGTTGTGCCCCATCTCGTGAGCCATGGTGGAGGCAGCTCCCATGGGGTTCGTGCTGTGGTCCTGTGGGGGGACAAGGAGCTCAGCCTGGCTTAAAGGCCCTTCTGGCTTCTCCATGTGTCTCCTCACACTGCCATGCTCAGGGAAGGGACAAGCTGGACGTGGCCCTGTGGCCCCTCAGCATGCCCAGGTTGGTGTCTCAGGCCTGTCAGTGAGCTTAGACTGCTGTAAAAATTATGATTTGTGGTGGCTCTGGGAGGTCACAGGTGCCACAGCCAACCTCTCCTGCTCCTGGGGAGGGATGAGGAGCACAGCCAGTCCCAGCCACCTGACAGCCTCCTAAAATCCCAGCTCCTGTGTCCTGTGGAGCTTCTCTGGGAGGCTTCCCAAGTGCACCAAAGGTACCACAGGTACCCAGCTGGGTGTCCACAGCCCCAGCACCTCTCTGGGGTCAGTCACTTAGGGAACAGAGATGCCAGGGACCAAATCCAGCCTTGAGGCTGCAGAGGGGGCCAGCTGGAGGAGGGGGTGGCCCTGGTGGCAGTGCAGGAAGGGCAGGGCACACCACCCACCTGGTTGACGCCACCCGAGTCCCTGGTGCACATCACCAGCTTCTTGGCCAGCCCCACGGTGTTGCCATGGAAATCAACGCCCCTGTGGGATGGAGATGATGGAGATGCCACCGTGGCCACCTGCCCTGGGTGGTGGCAGGGCTGGCAGGCTGGCAGGGTGGTGTCCCCCTCCCCATCCTTACGTGATCAGCTGGGCGTTGTCGTGGGGCTTCTTCCTGAGCAGCTCCGACTCCCGCCAGTGCAGGAAGTTGTCCAGGGTCACCTCGGGGTTGGGGCTGACTGTGATTTTGTCCCTGTGGTTCCACACCTCCAGGCCAATCAGGGCCACCCGCAGGCGAAGGGGCTGGTACAGCTGGGGTGGGACAGAGCCCAGAGGGAGCCTGGTTTGGGCTGCAGCAGCAGCAGCAGGGAGGTCCCACCTGCCCCAGGGAGCTGCAGCCCAGCCCAGGATGCTCCTCACTGGGCAATGTCACCGCTGTCACCTCAATAAGTGACACCAGCTGGGGTGGCCATGGAGACAGGGTTCCCCCCAAACCTCTGGGCTGTCTCTTGGCTGGTGAAGGCTGGGATGTGGCTCCCACACTGCTAACAACAGCTGGGGCTGGAGCAAAGCCACCAGGAAACCCAGCACGGCCCAGTGCATCCCTCCCTTTGTTAGCAGCCTGAGAGTGGCCACAGGACGTTCTCCAAAGGTTACAGGACAAAACTTCCCTTGTGGACAGAGCTGAGCCACTCGTCCTGTCCACGCTGCAGTGTGGCTGGGTTGGGTCACACACGGAGGGATGTGGTCACCCCGTGGGGCTGAGCTTGGCTCCAGCTCCACCGCCCCAGCCGTGCCAGGCTCTGTGCCACCTCCTGTGTGCCCACACCGCAGCTGGGAGGGGGATCCAGAGCCCTGGGCTCACCTTGTCCACGTGGTTCACGATTTCCTTCATGCGGTTCTGCACCGTGCGCAGGTCCTTGTGCTTCCTGAACTGTGGGAAGGGCACAGAGAGGCTGCCAGGGTGAGCTCCCCGCTGCAGGCTGGGACAGCAAACCCCCAGCACCATTGTCCCCACTTTACCTCCTGGTTGTCTGCCACCAGCACCAGCTCCACGTACCGGGGACCTTTTTGGACCGGACCTGATTTCTGAAAGGGGAGAGGAGAGGGGGGCTCAGCTTGCAGCTTGCCAAGCCACCAGCTGACCCACATCCCGTGGGGTGTGCCGGGTCCTGGAGGGCCTCCCAAGGGCAGCAGGTCTCCTAGCTCTGCTCTGGGTTGTTGTTTTGCTGGGTTTCAGGCTTCTTCCAGCCTGTGGGTGCTGGGATGCTGTAGCCCCACATTTCTCTGCACAGAGAAAAGCAAGGCACAATTCTTCCCAAGAACATTTCTGAGATTCGCATTCTCTGAACCTCAGAGAAAGGAAAAACAATTCTTATCTCATTTGCTGTGCCTGTGTTTGTGCAGAAGTAGAATGCAACATGGGGATTGTTTACCCACAGCGATGGGGTTTTGTTTCCTTGGCCTCTCAGGTGTGTGTGTGGGCTGACAGTCATGAGATTCTGTGCATTGTGTGCAGAGTTGAGAGTTTGGCAGGTTCAGTTTTTAGATGTATAGAATAATATAGTAAAGTAATTAATTAGCCTTCTGATAAGATGGAGTGAGGTGCATGATTTGCTGTCCCCTCGTTGGGGTTGCCTGCAAAAGCTGCAGGATACAGCAGGATCACAGAGCCCCTGGGGTGGGAGGATGCTCCTGCTCACGGCACAGGACCCAGGGCCCTGTTCCCAGCACAAACCCTGTGTTGGGGCACTGACCACCCTCATGGGACAGGGGCATGGCCGAGATGCCGGCACCCCCTCCTCCCTCCCGGGATGGCTCAGGCAGGAGCAGCGGGGCCGTCCCATCCCTACCCAGCGGTAGAGCTTCATGGCCGCGGGGATCTGCGGCTCGCGGTCGTACTGCAGGCTGGCGCCGGGCTCCCGGCAGGTGCCGCGCTTGCCGCGCAGGTGAGCGGCTCGGTACACGGCGTGCCGGCCGGCCACGGCCCCCCTCCAGCGGCTCCAGCAGGAACGTGGTGCCGTTCACCCGGAAAAACCCGCTGGGGACACAGAGAGAGAGGGCGGGCGTCAGGCTGGGGGGACAGGCAGGACACGGACAGACCTACAGAAGTGCCTGTGGTCGGTGCCCCATCCCTGGGATTGTTCAGGTCTAGTGGAAGGTGTCCCTGCCCATGGCTGTAGGGTCCCTTCCATGCCAAACCATTCTGGGATTCTACATAAATGCAGCTGCCAAAGCGGCTGCTGGGCAGGGAGGGGACAAGCGGCACAAGGATCAGTGACTGGAGTACTCCGGGCAGCAGGAATGTCCTGGAGGGGACAAGCAGCACAAGGATCAGTCACTGGAGTACTCCGGGCAGCAGGAATGTCCTGGATTTCAGCAGCTGATCCTTTAGGGATGGATCCAGCCAGGGCGCTGCTGCCGGAGCTCCGGGGGTGTCAGGGCTCCGCTCGCAGCCCCGTGCCGTGAGTCAGCCCCAGAGCGCCGGGGGCCAGCACCTCCTGCAGGAACAGGGATGTCATTGTCCCTTCCGCAGGGAAAGCTGAGCACTGGCTCCATCGGCACGGCCGGGGCTTTGTCACACCGGCTCACGGGGCTCTGTCACTCTGGTCACCGGAGCTCTGTCACCCTGGGTCACTGTGGCTCTGTCACTCTGGTCACCGGGGCTCTGTCACTCTGGGTCACCGGGGCTCTGTCACTCTGGTCCCCATGGCTCTGTCACCCTGGGGCTCACCATGGCTCTGTCACTCTGGGGCTCACCATGGCTCTGTCACCAGGGCTTACCGTGGCTCTGTCCCACCGCGTCCCCGTGCCATGTGCCCAGGCTGGCAGCTGTCCCCAGCTGTCCCCAGCTGTCCCCAGCCAGGGGCAGGGCTCCCGCTCACCTGAGCCCGCCGCAGGTGCTGACGCTCGCTGCCGAGTCGGGCTGTCCCCGCACGTGGCCCTGGTAGAAGCAGTGATCCTGCAGGGACAGGGCACAGCTCTGGGGGCTGCCCTGGCACCGTGGGGCCCCCGAGGGGTGGGAGAGCCGCTCCCCCCAGCCGGCTGTACCTGCGTGTCCGGCTGCTCCGTGACCTCCGAGCCGTCGGCAGAGTAGTGAGTCTCGGTGTAGTTCTGCCCCAGCAGCGCCCTGCGGGGTGGGGAGGGGGTGTCAGCAGCGACCCCGCTTTGGGGGCAGCTTGTGGGGGCTGTGACACCCCCAGGTGGGCTTGGCAAGGAGGGAATAAAGTACTCTGGGCTGAGCTCAGGTCAGTGGTGCAGTGAGCCCAGGCCTGGGAGAAGGGATGCTCAGGGCAGGGGTGGGCTGCAAACCCCCCCGAGGCCACCCCACCGTGCCCACCTGCCCTCACCTGTTCCTCTCCAGCCACAGGAGGTGCTCCCTGCCTTCAGCACGGATGGCATAGAGGACATGGCTTGGGTAGGTGCTCTGCATAAAAGAGAATTGCCATCAGAGACTCAGCAGGGGCCAGAGCTGCACCAGAGGGGCCCTGTCCTGCCCAGAAGGGGGACAGGGGCTGTGTGTGCCCTGCTGAGGGAGCTGCTCAGCCTGGAGGCAGGCAGCAAAGACACAGGAAATCAGAGGAGAAGGAAGAGAGCCTGTGGGCAATAAGGCAAATCCCCAGCACATCCTGAGATGAAGAACAGGTCACCCGCGAGGAGACGGAGTCAGCAGAGTCTGGTTTCCCGTGTCTGACACACGGCTGCAGATGGCCCTGCCAGGGACTGAGGTTTCCTACTCATCAGTCACAGAGCTCCTTTTTTTGGGGTCTGAGTTCAGCACTTACTCACCAGCTGAACCACAAAGATCCCCATGGCTCTTATCAGCAGAAACTTCTTCCTGCCTGCCCGATCTGACGCGCCACATCACGTTTAGGGAACTGCCTTCCCTTGGCCTCTCAGAGCACATTTTGGCAGCACTGTGTCCCCAGCCCCAGTGGCAGGGAGCCAGGGTGGCTGTGGCTCAGCCAGCTGGGCCCTGAACCCCCAGGATGGAGATGTTCCTGCAGGAAAAGTGTTTCCCTCGGGGCTATCCTGACATCTCCACCTGCAGAGGCCCCGTCCCGCTGGGGACACTGGGGGAGAGTCACGGTCCTGTGTCAGGCTGTGCCCTTGCCATGAGGGATCTGAGACCTCTCCTGAGGGCACATCCACCTCTCCTGAGGGCACATCCACCTCTCCTGAGGGCACATCCTCAGCCCTTGCCAATCCAGGTGTGGAGAGAGCCCAGCCAAAGGCAAAGCCAACCTTTCCCACGGGGCCGGCATTCCTCAGGGGTGAGCTGTGC